>CM077302.1:12344000-12489000 GCA_039654925.1 Anguilla pacifica
AATGGCGCTCAGCGTTTATGAAGTGAGAAACAGCAGAGGAAGTGCTGCTTTGTTCGCTGTGCTCAGCTCCAGAGCAGGAAGCACTCGAGGGAAAAGGCAAGAAGGCTCTGATGTGCCAGTAGCGCCAGCTAACCTTACATCCATGCCACACACAGGTCATGTCCTTAACTGCAGCTTTTCCATACGACCGAGCCTCCAGTGCACAGTACTGCCATGTCAGGGGCAGGCATACCATGGCCTTTAATGCCTTTCACCTCACCTGCTCTTACAGTCCCATCCATCCATCCTTCCGTCCATTCACCCATCCAACCATCCTTCCATCAATCCATCCATCCTTCCGTCCATTCACCCATCCATTCATCCATTCACCCATCCATCCATCCATTCACACATCCACACAGCGAACATGGATTTATTCATTTTCTCAGCCGTTGTGCGAGCTCTGGCTCGCGCCCCTACGCGTATGTCGACCCGCTGGTGTCAGTGCTCAGTGTATTGCCACTGTCACTTGCTCAGCTTGAGGGCTTATCTCTGTAATCCTGCAACTCGAGTACCGTTCCCAAGGTACTCTTCTGAGGCTTTTATTCAAATAAGTAACTCCACACACACTCTCATTTTTGTACATTTGTGCTTAAAAATTAAACAGTAGTGGCAGTTGGAGCTGCAAGGTGGCTCAGTGCAGTGGACTGCACCCTGACAGTGCTGATGTAGGACTGTGGACTGCACCCTGACAGTGCTGATGTAGGACTGTGGACTGCACCCTGACAGTGCTGATGTGGGACTGTGGACTGCACCCTGACAGTGCTGATGTAGGACTGTGGACTGCACCCTGACAGTGCTGATGTGGGACTGTGGACTGCACCCTGACAGTGCTGGTGTGGGACTGTGGACTGCACCCTGACAGTGCTGATGTAGGACTGTGGACTGCACCCTGACAGTGCTGGTGTGGGACTGTGGACTGCACCCTGACAGTGCTGAAGAGCCGAACATGCAGGAAGTAGCCTTCTCCAGCACAATAACAACAGACAGAGAAAAAACTGAAAATAGGACTTTGAAACAAACAGTAATAACGGTATTTTACATTTTCCAGAATAGTTTTTTTTGTTGTGTAAGTGGCCTTTAAACTGCATTGTTTTCATTGGGCAGCTGTGGCTGTTTGTTTCTGGTTAAAAGGGCCATCTTGTCCCCTTCAGGTGTTAACATGACACAGCAGTGATGTTGCCATTTGTCAGGCTAATTCTGTGGAATATATTCACGACAAAGCCTCCCCCCCCCCCCGCAGTCCCCACAGAGTCCGTCCCTAACATTTTAGTAATTTCTGGTTTCCGGTTTTATTGGAACCTGCAGGAATGATTTCATTCCCGCTCACGGGCCAGCCTTTGAAAGCGCTCCCGCGGGCTCTGTGCCAAAACGCGCTTGCATTAGCCCGTGTTAGCACCATTGTTAGCGGCACTCGGCTTCAGCCGCACGCCACTCCTGCGGGTAATTTTCCCTTTCGTTGTCATGGTTTCAGAATCTTATAAGCAGGGGCTGTCGCTGATTTATTCGGCGCTGTTTAACATGGGTCTGGTAAACATCCGTTAAATTTTTTCCTATTTTTTTTTCTTCTTTTCGTTCACACTTCAGATCATCAAAGCAGAGTTTTGTCAGCGATTTGTCCGCTTAAGTGCCGTCGGCAGCGGTGGGCTCAGAGACGGGCGCGGCGTGCGTCCTGTCGCGCAGTGAGTGAGCAGCGCCCTCTCACAGCCTGCTGCGCCCGGAGCGGTCAGCCTGGGCCGTGCTGGGGTGAGGCAGCCGAGCCGGTTCACCGCGCGGTGGGCTGGAGAATTCGGGTCAGCGCTCCGGGTCGGGGCGAGAGCGCTGACCTGAGCAGCCAGACGGGAAGCGTCGGGGGGGCGGCGGCGGCGGCGGCGCGCGCTGAACCAGACAGAGGCGACAGGTAGACCGCCCCCCAGCACTACAGACCGAGCGAGTCAGAGCCGTTCTACTTTGCGTGGGATATCAAGAGCCATTCAAATCCATCCATCCATCCCTCCATTACCTAGCCCACTTATTCCTGGTCAGGGTCGCGGGGGCGGCTAGGGCCTATATCCCAGCATGCATTGGGCGAGAGGCAGGAATACATGCTGGACCAGTTGCCAGTCCGCTGCGGGAGCCATTGAAATCTGTATGAGAATCGAAGCCAGACTTTACTGCTTTTCCATCCTACGAAAACGCGCATTCTGTATTGCACCGCATAACAATGGGCACGCAGAGGTCTAATGCATATTAAGTGCTATCATACTGAGCTAGATTGTTCTTCAGCTGTGGAAATGACCTTTGGAATCACACTGAATATTGAACAAGCAATAGAGACCCAGGTTCCTGCAAGCTCCACTGCATAAATACAAATGAATCTCCGTAGGGATTCTCCAACCACATCAGGGATCAACAGCTCAACGTTTTACCGCACAAAGACAGCTATCACAGTTCACACAACGACTGAATTAACAAAAGGTATAGCTCAATCTGTTCTTACGATAAATGTTCAAGTTTGGCTTCATAGTTTCGCAAATTACTTGATTACGACAAGTAAAATCACACGTTTTATCAGTGCATAAAGATGTCAACAGCCTGTTTCTCCCTTGCTACATTCCTACAACGTATATCGGTCTCTCACAATGCTGACAATTACACAGCGCCTTCAGTGATAAACTCTAACACCACTTCTGTTCTGTAAGGCGTACGCGATGCTGTCGTTTAAAAGGGAAAGCTCCCCGGTTTCCAGTTCCGCTGTGCTCCGGTTCTACAGGCGAACGCGCCGGCTGCGTGGCCACGGGGCAGCTCACAGTCAGGAGCAAAGCTAATTGAATTAAAGGTCAGGTGAAGAGTCCAGAGTGTCAGATCCTCCAGCTTAGCGGACGTCAGCTAGCCTTGGAGCGGATGGTCGGAACAAATGAGCCGGACTCCTCTCTCGAGTAGCACAAGCGACCAGCGGGCTGTGCGTCCCAGAGACTGTGCAGTGTGGCACAGGCCCAAAGAAGGACCGTCATACGCAGAGTCTGGACCAGTATGAACTGGACCTGTTTTAGCCTCTCATCTCTTTCATTTTACACACATTCAGTCTAAACAGAGATATCCACCATATGTTCCTTTCACTTCACACAGTGTTGTAATATTACGTTGTTTGGAGAAAAGCCAAGATGCTTGAAAGCAGTTCAAACTCAACTGTTGCTCTCGACCGTAGTTCCACAAGTTCAGCTTTGAAAGACATCATGAATACTGTATGTTTATCTCTGATTATACTGAACAGAAAAATACATTTAAAAACCTTTCACACGAGATCCACAATACACTGCACCACTTGATCCCATCATTCAGTCCTCCTGCCTAATGTTAAAAAACAGGTACTTTTAAATAAAAAAAATTACAGACATCTATTTATAAATGATACACTCAGTAAAATCTGCATATTTTCTGTTCATTGAAGTATCTATGAATGTGTATATAATTCATATGAATATATGAAAATATACAAATATATGGATACTTTTAACTGCAACATCAGTAGAACACAATGAGACAAGGCAGCATTTTGTTTCTGTGCATTTCAGTGTCTGTGTGTGTGGTTGCTCGTGTGTATGTGCGTGTGTGTGACTGTGTGTGTGCATATGTGTGAGTGCATGTGTGTGTGTGTGTGTGAGTGACTGTGTGTGTGCGCGTGTGCGTGTGCGTGTGCGTTTGCGTGTATGTGTGTGTGTGTGTGTGTGCGTGTGCGTGTGCGTGTGCGTGTGCGTGTGTGTGTGTGTGCGTATATCACTGCAGATGTCAGCACCGTAAAAACAGATTACTGCAAATATGTTTTACAGTGACGTGCAAAACAACCCGCATCACTTCCTGTCCCCCCCTTCCACCTGGGGAAGGCTGCTGTATCCAGTTTCCTCCGTGATGCAGTTTGACATTTGGCTGGTAATCAGCCTTCGCGTGGCGCTCGTCCGGTGCACAGCTGCGGCACAGCGGCATAAATTAAGCGCAAGTCGCCGCCATCTGTACGACGAGCCTTCGTTTCATTCCGTAAAAGGCATCTGCAGATTATCTGTAATACTCTCATCTGTTTTCCCCTGCTAGCCTACGCCGGGAAATGAAGGGTCATTACAGTCACAGACAAGCCTGGGTCGTGACCTTCCTCTGAGGCCCGGACCAGCGTGACCGGCCGGGACAGGAGCTGCCCGACACGCTCTCGCGAGCTCTGGGTCAAACCCGAGGGCACATTATGCTAAAATGTTGCCAGGCCGTGTTTCATCCCAAAGGTCAGCACTCAGACACGAGAGCCGGTGCAGAAGTAGGGCTACGTGTTCCACGCTGGTATTTCGCGCTGATAAGATGAGAGGATTTGAATTGCAGAACCGGGCTCAGGGTACCTCAGATGCCCCCCCCCCCCCCCCCCCCCCGTGACAGAACAAAAGCAGACGGAAGCTGCCCCCGCCTCCTGGTAGCCCCTTCAGATCTGATAACGGCGCCGGCGGTGGCGATGCGCGGCGCTGACGTCTCGTCCTTTTACTCCGCGCGCTGTCCGACACGGCTCCCGCCGCGCCGCCATCGCACGCGCTCAGTCTGACCTTTCTGCTGTGACACCCCCCACCCCAGCCCCCAACCCCCCAACTGCATGGATCAATCGCCCCAAAAGCGGAGTCCGAGTAAGAAAGCGGCTCCAGGGCGTCCCGTGTAGCTGTCCCTGGGATAAGCCGACCCCCCCCCCTTCTCTCCTCTCCCTTTCAGATCCCCTGCCTCCACTCTGGGGACAATTCACATTCATTTCTAATTATACCCCACCTTTATGCATTTTCATTTTCTTATACCTGCTTATTCCTGGCTCCTATCCCAGCATGCATTGGGCGAGAGGAATACACCTGGACAGGCTGCCAATCTATCCCAGGACTCACATAGTAGGACTTTTAAAGTTTCACTGTGTGTCTGCATTATTTCTCTATAGAAAACGACAAGCTGCACATCTTCAGACAGTGCGGACAGAAGCGGCAGCAGACCGAGTGTGTTCTGGGTGTGTGTGTGTGTGCGCAGCTCTGAACAGAGCAGCCCAAGCTCGGGTGGTCATGCAAATACAAAAACTCTAAACCTGGACAAAAAACAAGAAAGGGGGACGAGCAAGGGCCGAGAGAGAAGCCATTTCCTACCGTTCATTTCCGGGGTTCTGCCCCCTCCTCAGATCCACCCTGAAGGGGCTCCTGCTGTGTCATGTCTTTGTGTGAGGGTGACGGGCTCTGCGAGGGAATCACCGCCTTAGTGTGTGCTCTTTTCTCCCATTCTATTAAAATTCACATTTTCACTTTATTTCTGAAGCAATGGGTTTGCAGCAAAGGCGAAACGTGCACCAGTCACTATCATTGTCTCTCCAGGTGATTCCTTAGCTGTGGGAATGATCATTTTAATCAGGCCGAACCGCAGTGAATCTCCACAGCGACCGTGAGCAGAGGAGGCCACTCCCTGTTAATGATGATTAAAAACCTCCAGCCCGTTTCAGAGAAAGGCGCGCAGAGTAAACATTTTCATTTCAATCAGGCGCAAATCGGCCGCGGCGTCGCGCGCACGTGCGACGCGCTCCTTTGTGCCGGGAAAGCGGATGGTAGCCATGGCGACCCTCACCTGTTGCCGTAGGAGACGGAGCTCCGACAAAGTGCGATTATCTCATCTGATGCCTGCGAGCCGCGGTTGGACAGACAAGGGGGGGGGGGGGGGGGGGGGGGGGGGCAGGGGCGGCCTGAAAAGCTGCACGTTTGGACGGGATTCAGTAATACTTTTTTAAGTAATAATTATTTGAATAAATGCCAGACCGCCAAAACAATAAGAGCCTCAGGCGTCGTACTTTCTGGCTGTCCGTTTCCCCGGGAACATGGCTGCTGACTGCGCCGCTGCTGGCTCTCCTCCTCCCGCGCTCTCCTGCTCCCCCGGCAGGTGTGCTCCGTACACATGCCTGTCACAACCCACACTGCAGGGGTCTGGTGCATGACCCCCCCCACACAGCGAGGAATCATGGGACTGATACCTGACCAAACACCCCCCCCACCCCCCCACATACACAAGGGGTCGTGGAACTTTTACATGACTAAACACCCCCCCACACACACTGCAAGGGATCATGGGACTGATACATGACCAAACACCCCCACACACACACAGTAAGGGCTCATGGGACTGATATACAACCAAACACACACCCCCACACACATGCTGCAAAGATTCATGGGACTGATACATGACCAAACAATCCCTCACACACACAGTAAGGGCTCATGGGGCTGATACACAACCTAGCTGTGGTGTCCTGTGTCTCTGTGGTAAATACCTGGGTGGCTGTGAGAGTTTTTATTTAACCTTGGGTTCCACCCCCCACCCCCTCCTCAGATGCCGATGCCAGGCCTGGGGCAGCGCTGTAGTTCGGGGTCTCCATCATGGTCAATGTGACGTCCGCTGAGGCGCTGGGGCGGAGCGATGTGCGGTACAACGTGCTGGCCCTGGTGTTCGGCGTGCCGCTCATCCTGGTCATCATCCTGGGGAACATCCTGGTGTGCCTGAGCGTGCTCACCGAGCGCTCGCTGAAGACCGCCACCAACTACTTCATCGTCAGCCTGGCGGTGGCCGACCTGCTGCTGGCCGTGCTGGTGCTGCCGCTGTACGTCTACTCAGAGGTCAGCCTCGTTACGTCATCAACTCGCGTCAGCTGCTCACAACCGCAGTCTACACCACGGTGCACAGTGACTATTTAAGCAAACTCAAGTTTAGGCCAGGCTTGTGCTAACTAACCGTACTCCCCGTATAGCTCTATCCCTGACCCTGACAGCAACCCCTGTCTTCAAGGTGTAATCCTGAACCAACATCAAGAACCAATTGTTCATCAAATACTTCTCCCACACACTTACATGGAAGATAAATATTGCTAGCCATAGGCTTACTCTACACATAGGCCTGGGCTTGATCTGAATTAGGGTTGAGGTGGCACAGCAGAGACCCAATAACACAGCACACCTGGCAACTCCACCGGAGAGAGAAAATGAAATGAATTGAGAACGCATTTTGAGGTGGTGACGTTGCAGTGTTTTGCCTGAGCCCACGCTAACACACTGCGTCCTGACCTGGCGACCGCGCTGTGTGCTTGTGCTCAGTTCCTCGGCGGCGTGTGGACCCTGAACACGTACGTGTGCGACGCCCTGATGACCATGGACGTGATGCTCTGCACCGCCTCGATACTCAACCTCTGCGCCATCAGCGTTGACAGGTGAGGGGGGTTCTGAAAGCTGTGCGGGAGCGTTAGGTAAAGCCTCCGCTTGAATCCAGTTTGCGCCGAACGGCCTGTTTGTGTTCTTGGAAAAGGAGAACGGGGGCGTAGGAACGATGTAACTGCCGCGGCAAGTCCAGAAGAGGCATCTTTAAACTTTGTTTGACTGCCTCTTCCACCATTTTAATCATGTTTGATGAGGAGAGCAGGACATTCAGCTCGTTTGCGCTGATCAATGCTTGTAAAAACGTTACTTTAGCCCGCACTCACACAGCGCGCAATAAAGAGCATTAGAGAGAATGTTTGCTTAGAGCTTGGAGCCACATCCTTAGCCATGCATTTCTAATGCGGTACTGCCAGGAAAATACACCCTTCACTCCATCTGTCACTCGTACGGTTCCTAAATCACAGTTAAGAGGCACAGACTATTTTCCTTCTGTTGTAAAGCACAACATCCAGTTAAATAATTGTCTTCTTTCAACAAAGACAGGGATAGGCAGGGAGGTTTTGTTATTGTTCCTAATTTGGCTCTCTCTCTCTCTCTCTCCCCCTCCCCCCTCTCTCTCTCTCTCTCCCCCCTCTCTCTCTCTCTCAGGTACATAGCGGTGGTGGTCCCGCTGAAGTACAACCGGAACGAGTTCAGCGTGCGGCAGCTGGTGCTGATCTCGGCCACCTGGGTGCTGTCGCTGGGCGTGGCCAGCCCGGTGATCTTCGGGCTGAACCAGGTGCCGGGGCGCGACGCCAGCGTGTGCCGGCTGGAGGACGACAGCTTCGTGGTGTACTCCAGCGTGTGCTCCTTCTTCGTGCCCTGCCCCGTCATGCTGCTGCTGTACTACTGGATGTTCCGGGGGCTCCGCCGCTGGAGCGCGGGCCGCCGCTCCCACCTGCTCCGCCCCGACCGCCGCTTCTCCCTGGGCCTGGCCGGCCTGCGCCGCCACCGCAGGTCAAAGGTCAAGTACCTGATGCCCGGCCTGGGCCCCGGGGCCCCCGCAGAGCCGGTGCCGCCGGTGCTGCTGTCGGGCCTGCCGGGGCTGCCAGGGCTGCCGGCCCCCGAGAGCGACGCCGACCCGGTCACGGGCCAGATGGACAGCGCTTCGGACGCCGAGGGGGCCGAGAGGGCCCGGCAGGGGGGCCCCCGGGAGAACGGGCTGAGGGCCCGCGGCTCGGCCAGGAGGGCCCGGGTGAGCGGCCGGGAGCGCAAGGCCATGAAGGTGCTGCCCGTGGTGGTAGGTGCGTGTCACCGTGGGGCGGAGTCATGGGCGGGGTCAAGGGCAGAGTCACTGTGGGGCGGAGTCAAGGGCGGAGTCAAGGACAGAGTCACTTTGGGGCGGAGTCAGGGGTGGAGTCACTGCGGGGTGGAGTCAGGGGTGGAGTCACTGCGGGGTGGAGTCAGGAGTGGAGTCAAGGGTGGAGTCACTGTGGGGCGGAGTCAGGGGCGGAGTCACTGCGGGGTGGAGTCAGGGGTGGAGTCACTGCGGGGTGGAGTCAGGAGTGGGGCTGTAACGCATTGCCAGACACTGGCGCACTTTATCTCACAGCAGCGGAGACAGGGGAGACAGAAGCCAGGCTGAGTCACACCCCCTCGCAGATAAAGTCAGATAAAGGCGGGGCACGTGAGGTCAGAAACACTTTCACAGTCTCGTTCAGCCAGGGGGCGGCGGCCTTAGCAGCGCACCAGCGAGCAGCACGGGGGAAGGAAGGATCCGGAACAGGCAGCGCTCCGCCAGATGACATTCTCCCGTGCTTTGTCGGGCGTCGTCACGGTTCCCGCGTGCCGGCGTGTAACACAGAGAGGGAGGCGCGAGCCAGAAAGGGAGCAGGCGAAGGAGCCGCAGATGGCAGATTATCCGAGCTGACAGGGGAAGGTGTCGGTGCTTAATTAGGAGCTGAATGGCGCTGTGTCTGCGCTCTGAGTGAGTCAGGCAGCCGGGCCGAGAACGCCAGCCGCACAGCGCTGGAGCAGGGGCTGGAGCTGTGGATTAAACTGCGCTTCGTTTTTATATAAAAATCTACAATACTCAGAATCGCAATTTCGGCCTAAATGAAAACCGGACGAGGCTTTTTGGCTAAAATTGTATAAAAATTGAGCAAAAAGAGACCGGTAGCCATCTGTTCCTTTTGAAATTTCTATTTAGGAAATTATTTTTAACTGCTATAGCAGAGACACATAAGGCACTTTGTATGTGTGCGTGTGTGTGAGTGTGTGAGTATGTGTGTGCATGCGGTGTGTGTGTGAGTGTGTGAGTATGTGTATGTGTGCGTGTGTGTGAGTGTGTGAGTATGTGTATGTGTGTGTGTGTGTGAGTGTGTGAGTATGTGTGTGCGTGCGTGTGTGTGTGAGCGTGTGAGTATGTGTGTGCGTGCGTGTGTGTGTGAGTGTGTGAGTATGTGTGTGCGTGCGTGTGAGCGTGTGAGTATGTGTGTGCATGTGTGTGTTCATGCGAATGTGTGTGCGTGCGTGCGTACGTACGTGTGCTTGTTGCCTAGCTCTGCTCTGGTTTCCAAGGTGAGAGGGTGTCATCTCATGGCCGTATCATTGTCCCCTCATTATCCGTGGACTTCCTTTGATCCTCAGCACAGAATTTTAAAGAGCCACGCTCAATTTATCCCAAGATCCCAGATGGGGATGTGAGCTTGCTGTAATTCTGCTAGCGAATACACACACACACACACACACACGCATATGCACATAAATGTGTCCTGAAATCGACCATGGCTTGATCATTCTATACTAAACACTGGGGGCATGACGCTTAGCAATTATATGCAACCTTACGGTAGAAGATTTTGGCCAATAAACACAGGAAGTTGAAGAAAAAAAATGCCTTGGCATGAGTTTTAGCTTCAGCATTTCCTATGCCTGGAAATAAAAGTACAGCATGTTATTTCAACACAAGCTTTTGTTTCCAAGGCCTTTGTTTTTAATTGTGTATTCGTATGTGTGCTATAAAAAAAAAAGATATCGTATAAAATCAGCAATTTAGATCCTTGGAACATTAGCCCTGACTACTCCAGTGAAACTCCAGTCATCCGTTAAACAGGGTTAAAGCTGAGTGCTCAGTTTGTATGGTTAACTCACGGTCACAGAGGCCACACAGAGGTGACGTTCCCCCTCTCCTCCTCCCCCCCTGTGCCCGCCCGCAGGTGTGTTCCTGGCCTGCTGGACGCCCTTCTTCGTGGTCCACGTCACCAAGGTCCTGTGCGCGTCCTGCAGCATCGGGCCCACGCTGATCAGCGTGGTGACGTGGCTGGGCTACGTCAACAGCGCCGTCAACCCCATCATCTACACCGCCTTCAACACCGAGTTCAGGACCGTCTTTCACAAGCTCCTGTGCTGCCAGACGTGAGCGAGCGGTCCGGCCCGGCCCGGTCCGGCCCGGTCCGGCCGGCTCGCCAGCCCCCGCCTGTGCCGGAAAGAGCCGGAAAGGGTCGCGGTTCAGGAGCAGATTTCCCACAATGCCTTAGTCTTGAACTGAAAGATGTCAAATGCCAGTAGTAAAAATGCACTGTATGGCACTGGTCCAACTGTATGGAGTTCATGTCTGTAAATTACTGCTTGAGTACGGTAGATTCTACATCAAGCTAAGCCCATAGCCCAGAGGCATAAAAACCTGTGAATATGTGAATATGTGTAACGTCCGTGTAGAATCTGTGCAGTTTTTCATATTAAAAAAATGAAACGGAAAACAATACATTAAAGTACATAAATTTGAAATAAAATACATTTTAAAAAAAACGTTTTTTTTTAACCCGGGAATACAAAAAATGGACAATTTATGACATTGTTTCTTTATGTAACACATACTGCTTCCTAAAGGATTTGGCTCCCCTGGCAACAGGGACGAATGGATGACTGCCTGGGATACAGCATTTCAGTCGAGAACAGAGCTGTATTTCATAATACGTGCTCTCACACACAACATGGGCAATTGCCTCTTTATCCAGGAAGAGGAACGGTGCCCTGATCGAATGCACATCAGGGGCTTCTGACGTCGCGTGGACACCGAAAACATTCCGGTTCATCGCGTCGAGCGACCAGCCGCGCTGAAGAGCCGTAGAGTCTGTGTGAAGACGTCAACATTGCAGTGGTGTGAACTGTGCTCGTTTGTCAATGGTGGAAAACAATAAAAAGGAAACTAATCCAAAACTGCACGGAAGTTTCCACACTTTTGTTTGGTGAGGTTTCTGAGACAGGAAAGCACTGAAGTCCTAATAAATCTAAATGAGCAATTAGAACGTGAAGTTTAATGATGAGAGTTGGCTTTTGTGCCCATCTGGATTGCCCGTTTTTTAATTGGTGCGGCTGCACACTTTACACTTCAGACAAATCCCTTTGAATATGGGAGCTGGCATGCGCCGTGGCAGATACCGATGAGAAGGCATCGGGCGTAGGGACGGGCCTGGTGACTCTGCGGGTGCACTCCTAATGCAAACTAATGCTGCCTGCAAACCTGGCGAGCGCTAACTATCCAGCGCAGCACTTAGAGCTTCTCAGTCAGGTGAATATAATAAGTTTTTAATCACAAAGCCATCTGCTGGGACCGGGGAGGAGGAGTTAGGTATGCGGGGCATTTGGTTTTGAGGTGGGAGATGGCTGGGGAACATTAACTCACCAGCTGCGAGGCAGAAAGTCTATTGGTAAGCATTTATAATTCTGGATCTTTCAAATTTCAGTTTACTCATAACCGTTTTTCTCTGTCTTTCTTCCTTGTAATCCATCGCAGCCATTTTGTTTAATGCCGTTCTTCTTATTCATTAATAAAGACAACCCACAATGATGGGAGGTGGTGATGGGCAAGAGAAAGCCATCCATTCATCTGTTACCATTGCACAGGCTTTGCCAGAGAACAGTAACAAGGTTGAGCTGTGCCACTCTCTCAGTTTTTTTTTGCATTTTTTTAAGGAGGAGACCTTATCTGCTCTTGGACAGCTACAAAGGGTGCACTGGCAGTCTTTACAAAATTCACCTTGCGTGTGCCAAAAGGGAAGGTAACCAAGGGAACCGCCTGATGTTGGCAGGGTACACAATTTGGGCTCCTCCAAAAAGAATTTTGTAGTTCGTTCACACTTAATCCTTTACCAATGCACATTCCTTATTTCAAATAATGGTCAGCAGTGTTCGTTTTTAAATAAAAATATTTTTTTTTATCCAAAGAAGGCATCCAGGAAAGTAATCTTACCCAAGAATAATTAGAAGCACGATAAAGGAGACTGACAGATAACCTTGGGGAATCTACAATGTAAAAACATGTTTCAAAACTGATTTTAAAACTTTTAATTAAGGGCAGAATAACTCACTCCAAGAAAATGATTAACCCCTCGACCCACAAAATTCACACGTGTGGAACAAGTGCCTTATCAGACCTTATTGATTTCGTTAATTGCCATTTCCATATCACGGAATCAGAAATTAGACTCGCAGAAATGGAAAATTACAGCAAAAGGCCGAGATAATGGGCTGAGTTGTTTGCCTGGCTCCAGTGCAGGTGTTGAGCTGGTTCTTTCACACTGCGTGGTGTTGACGCAATGCCAGCACATGCTTGGATTTGATCACAGAAACAATCTATAATCTGCGGAATGTTTACGCTCACGCCCCGTTCGTTTGCTTAATTAGCGCTCGCTGATGACAGCGTCTGACGGACTGGCCACCTTGAGCTCTCCATCCTCACCCTCCAGCTGCTGCTGAGGCCGTCCCACTCAATCCTCTGTCCTCCAGATGTTAGTAATGGAGGGCGGCACCAAAATCCATGGACATCCAAAAAAAAAGTTCTGAGAAAGTGCCTAAAAAAGTACAAATGCCTGTCACAGGGATGGCACTCAATAGGTACATAGATTATATACAACTGGACCCCTGTCCAGCAATGCATACAGTTATTCATTTGTAAAAAATTTTGCTTGTACAAATTTTTATACATTCCAAATACATTTTTTAGAACTCAAATAGAACATTGTTGTACTTCTGTTATTGTACAAAATAATTGCACATTACCATACCTTGTTGTACCAAAATGTACCTCCATAGTACCTTTATTTCTGAGTGTGGAGAGAGTTCCTGTTCCACAGCACCCATGACAGGATATCACAGGTGTTAATGAGGTTTGACCACAAATGCTTATCTCATACTTATATTATAAGTGCGTTTAACATGAGAAAACCTCAGAACACATCATGCAATCACAGCATAATATAGTACATACACAGCTCCTGTGTGTTTTCCTGTCAGTATTTCACAGACTGAGGTCATTTATGCTGGAATAAAATTTATGCTGGAATAAAAGATAAAAATTTTGCTCATGACGATTGAACACCTTTTTATGGATATGCCACTGTCTGTCTTAACTCTCACTGTATTGACCCAGTAATACTGAATTGTGTATGGTGAGGTAAAGCCATCAGGAGTGACACATCACTGATGTGTAGGGCTGGGCCGTTTACCTGACTGTAGTCACATCCTGCAGCACAGGACTCTGCTAAGTCCCTCATAAAGCAATCAGCTCATTGCAGGGTCTCAATAATCTCAATGAAGTTATCGTGTGTAAAGATGGTAATTCCAACAGGGATCACCCAAAACGGACGTGCGTACTCTCAAGCTAAAGCTGACAGCCGACATTTTATCCTCGCATTCACTGACTCATTTCAAATCCACTGAGCTGGACTAGAGAGCCAAATCAACAAAAATGACGTCACTGTCCCAGTACTTTTACATTTCACTGTAAAGCCAGCCAGTATTTCTATTTTCAAGTTTCCTATTGGTGGCACAAGCTATTTGATACAATAATGCGGACTGAGAGGGTTTTGACATCTACCTTCTCCTGAATATAAGCACGAGCATTCATCACTTTTGTATTTCCTTCTCCTCTGTTCAGACCCAACTTACTGCACTGCTATCTTTTAAAATGAAAGATTATCCCTTTTATAACCCTCAATGCTTACTGTTACTCAGCTTTTTTTTATGCGAGAGAGGTTTATGATCGCTGCCATCTCATGTTTAAATGCCTATACTAAAACGAATACGTTATTGCATATAATAATCTGCCTGGGCTACTGCATGTTATGTTTTGTGCATTGCCCGTTGGCCCGGTTAACAGCATCTACTTAAATGACTGAACGGCAGCAGGAAGCGTAAATGTTAGTGATCGCTGTTCAAGATCAGTGTTTTTGATTCGTGGAGCAAATGGCCAATAATGCGTCCTGTGCTTTCTTATGCCTGTGGATAGGACACTAAGCCCCCATAAGCGATATATGAGAACGTGTCCTCGTACTTCTTTAGCTCTTGTTTCAGCCTGTTCAGTTTGAATGAATGTGCCAGGTGCTGCGCTGAGATGGTCAGATCGGCTTCGGTGGAAAAGGGAAGAGGGGGGGGGAAGCGTGTGGTTTTGGGAAGGGATGTTCATCAGTATGACCTTATCTTCAGCAACGGCAGCGCCCCCGCCCCCACACACCTCCCCCACACATTAATATTTCACCGTGGTCCTAAAGGCGGTCGGACCTGCTTACACCTGTGCACGAGTTATTGCTGCAAGGCAATAGGGACCTCGTGCCATCTGACGCAATTATTGCTTCGCTGTGGAAAAAGGTCAGTGTGGAACCATGTGGAACTGAGGCTGTGTGTCACTGGTGACAAAGCCGTGCCAGCAGTTTTTTTTTGTGTTAAATAGCACTGTTTGTACGTGTCACACCAGCTGCTGGACGTACCAGAGCTTTAATAGAAGTGCTGGTACATCCAGTTCAGCTCGGACCTTGAAGGAGGCTGTCGAGCGGCGCGTCCCGTTAAATTACTGTCGTGTAGTGGAGCACTTCCTGGTACAGTATCCAATCTTGACAAGACCTGAACTGACCGTGGCTTGTGGTTGGCTGTTGTGTTCCCCAGTGAGGGGGGTGGGGGGGGTTTCCACAGGTACAGGTGTCCTTGTCCAATTGTGCTAGAGGGGTCCCGTCAGTCAGGGACCTATTACCCCCAAATACACAGGCACAAAGCAGCTTATCCGGGGGATGGCACACTTAATACAAGCAGTAGCTGATAGTTCAGGCTTAAAGAAATACAACCTAGCGAAATATTAGGATGGGTAAATCAATGATTTATAAACGTGGCCAATAAGGGCCTTATACTTGATATTTTTTACTGTGGGGTTTCAGCAGAAAGACTGGCTTACAAATACACCTGGACATGCCAAACGGGAGTACACTGCGCTGTGCAAACACACACACACACCCACACACACACACACACACCCACCCACACACGCACACACACACACGCACACACACACACACACACACACACACACACACACTCTCGCACACCACCTGCACACACAGAAGACAAACCGATGGCAAGTAATTATGTCTTCATTAAGAAAGACAAATTATTCATTTTTTTGCTAATAATTAAAGGAAGACCGAAAATAACAACTAATGATTCCTGTCGTGACAGTTTTTTTTTCTCTTTTTATATCATACTCCTCACAAAAGGAGTATGGCGTTTTTCGAAAAGCGTACAAGGTTTTTAAATTACCTTTAATTAATAACCAGGCCAGTCACGAGGCTTGATGGTTAAACCATTTTGAAATAACAATGAGCCCTGGCTTGATTACAAACTATGCATGCTAATTATTTGCAATGTGCTATTAGCATTTTATCTCTTTGCCCGCTACCTTTCTCCATGGTGACACAGCAGTTTGTGTCATTATTACGACGCTCTAAATGACAAAGTCCACAGGCTTCTCATCACCACTAATGCCACCTCGATAATGACAGACTGCGATGCGGAATTCTAAATGAGACAATGAGCGAAGCCGGGGTGCTCAGATGGACTGACACGTCCATATTAAGGCAAGCCACTCCACGCGCCCGGCGACCAATGAGCCGCCGTCCTCCACCGCCCGGGCCTATCACGTTTCCTTCCTGATTGGAGGCCCCTTAATTAAGAGCTGCGGTACAATGGCAGGTTCCAATCTGAAGAGTTCATAAGATAAGCTGAGCGTGCATAATAGGAGCGGGAGCACTGGAAAGTGTCATCGGGGTGTAATTGAAACTATTTAATTCCAACCCACCGTGAACAAAAGATAAGATTTTCAGTCAATTTTAAAGCAGTCTAATGATATAATAATTAATCGGCAGGCAGCAGCAGCTTTTAAATGTGATGAATACAGGCTTATGGCCTGGGGGGGGGGGGGAGGGGGCCTCATCCAGTCAAGGCGCCGTTCTGGTTCCAGTGCGCACAGACAAGCCTCGCAGCCTCGGTCCCTGTGCCAGTGCCGACCGTGGCCAGTAGCTCCACAAGGTGACACACAGCCGGCGGCAGCTACACCCAGGGTCAGAGAGGGTTCAGTTGGTCGAGGTCGTGCTCTCATTATGAAACCACGCAGCTCTCGGCCAGGCAGAACAGCACATATCAGATGCAGCGCCAGTCCTGTTTACTCCGCCAGGTGACGGACTGAACTGCCGGCTGCGCCGCTGCCTCAGAGAAATGGCCCTGGCTCAGGAGCGCCGTGCTGCTGCAGTGTGCGTTCAGCGGCGAGTCTCCCGTGGGTCTGAAGCCCCTGAGCGCAGGTTCTAAAGCCCCAGAGCACAGGCTCTAAAGCCCCATAGCGCAGGCTCTAAAGCCCCATAGCGCAGGCTCTGAAGACCGCGAGCGCAGGCTCTAAAGCCCCATAGCGCAGGCTCTGAAGCCCCAGAGCACAGGCTCTGAAGCCCCTGAGTGCAGAAGAGCAGGAGGAGAAGCAGCCTTCAGAAGAGAAAGAGACGTCCGTCACGTCAGTCCCACCACAGGAGCCCTCGCATGCAGACAGCTCCCCGCCCCAGGAGGCCTGTGTCGCACGCGGGCCGCTGTTTAATGAGAGAAGTGAGTCTAAAGGTTGGCGCCTTGGTGCCAGGTACGCTACATATCAAAGTGATGTGACGGCGAAACGCAGAAAGGAGGACAGCGGCGTAATAATAAATGAATGCGGAAGATTGTATTAAACATGCAGAGAGCAGGGAGCTGGCACGGACGGGGCCAAAGCCGAGAGGCTTAAGCGGGGCTCCGAACGCACTCAGCCTCAAAGGCGCCTCGCTGTGAATCTGCATGCTGAATGGGTGCTGGGACAGCGCGGCAGAGCGCTGGTAACAGCAGTCAGCTCCAGCGCGGGAGAGGACGGATCCGGAGAAGCACGTGCGGATAACAGTGCTGTCAGCCGAGGCTCGGCTTGCCGGCCGTCGCACGAAACGCAGACTCCAGCGTCGAAGGAGCTCCCAGCTATCACTGCAGTACGGTTCACTCAGAGGGGTGCCTTCTGTGTGGCTTGGTACGCATAACTATGGCAACGAACGGCTGCCTGGGAGATCGCGGCATCGCGCACGGCGTAGACAGGACAGAGCCGACGTATCGGGTCGATGGCGTAAAAGTTTCCTGGACGCACGGATGCCTCAAAAGCCAGTTCCAATTCTCCGGCTGAGGCTCGGAGAAAGGTCGCAGGAAAAAATAAATAAATAACGACTGCAGACAATGGGAAAAAACCGCCAATGAGCTCAAATGAAGTGAAGTGGAGAAATTGCCCTTTTGCAGAGAAAACAGAGCTTCACGCCTCCCGGTGCTCGGATTGCTAGACCGTTGATATCAATCCCCTCAAGACGCTTCCTGCACTCACTTATGGGAACACAGACTACACAAATTGACTTTCGCAGAAAGGAATATAACATGTAACATGAAACTTAATATTCAGCGATCTTTGAACTAACCCATGTACAGTACAGTACCTCAGGAAAAAAAAACATTAAATTTCGGAAGCACGTGAGTTCACTTCACTACTGAGGTGGCTGGATCAAGTCAGATGATGCCTTACAGAAGAGGTCCCATTCAGTTGAGATAATGGCCTTTTACACTGAAGTCCAGGGACACAGTTTTCAGACGGTCCCTTGTTCAGTCCACATAACACTTTAAACACCAGGATTTTCAAGCCAGCATTTGGAACCAATCACTGCTTCACCTTCCTATCTCATCTGTATCCTAGCAACCCTCCGTCTCCCAGACTCATCCTCTCCTTCCCACAGGTGTCCCATTCATGAGATCCACAGGGGTGGCACAATCAAGTTTCCGTCCCTCTGTGTCACAGCCAAAGACGTCACTAACTAAACCCTCCCTAAACCCTGGACCTTAGCTAAATTTCATTTGGCGACCCTGATCAATCAATCAGTGTTTTTTTTATTTTTATTTTTTTTACAAGAAAAGTGAACCAATAATTTGCAATTTAATTGGCTGACGGGGTCCATTATTGTTCATTACCAATGAGCGTATTTTAGAAAATGCTACTCATGGCCCATACATGGCAGCTTTCGTGTAGCAAATGGCATTTGGTTGGAAACTCAGGCAGGTGCAGTATTACTGGAACAATCAGCAGCCAAAGCAAGAGCAGCAGTAGACCTGCTACAGCCCTCCAAGGACAAGCAGCGGCGGGTCTGCGGAGTTAGGCGAACGCATCGGTGCTCTGTTCTCTCCCTGTAATACAGCCATTGGCGCCTAAACAGAGGCCGCTTGCCTCCACTGAGACAACATCTAAAAAAAAAAGATAATTAATACGATCGTCCCCGTTAGCCTCCGTTCACATGCTCCCAGGGTTGCCCTCCTGCTGCACTCACTCTACGGGCTGGCAGAAGCAGCGCAGGCTGAGGCTAATTAGCACAGGAGCGGCTGTTAATGGAGGAGATCTGATGAGGTGAGGACACACGCTGGAATTTGCACGAGGACAGACGATGCACAGCGGCCAATGACAGCCCCGCCAGCATCCCGTCCGCTCGTTACAATAACGAGATGTCATAACACATAAAGCACCCAGCGTAGCCAATCAAGAGGCTGACAGTTATGGATCTTCACTCCTTCAGCATAAATATCTGATAGGACCTCGATGCGACGGTCCGCTGTAGTAACTTTTGCGGAGGGAAGTGGGGTTGACTGAGCGCACATCGGATTGGCGGCCATGTCTGGTTTTAACGCCACGTTGGTTCAGTGAGGCTGTGGGCCCCGCGCTCTGGTCACACATTAACAATAGCACTTTTGCTGGATCCCATTTGACCCCTAATGTAGATAGAGCAGGATTAAGTGAGCACTTTACTCAAGCACCCAGCCGTATCCTTCAAACCAAAAGCAGGTTTGAGCCAATGAAATCAGTTTGCCAGCGGAGTAACAAATGCCATTTAATGCCAATGAACCTTTCTCACGTAGCAGGAAAGAAACAGACCGTCTGTTAATAACAGGGTCAGAGCCGATTCCTATTTCAAGCCAATCGAGTCCCGAAGTGCATGTCAATCAATGTGAGTGGCAGGTCATCGACCATTAAACCGGTTATTATTCAGTCATTACACGGTTCGAGGCAGAGACTGGCAGCTGAAGTGAAAGGGAGCCGATCCCGGTGGTATTTCAGGCAACAGACGCGGTCAACGTGACAGGAAGCCAGTGAATGCTGTTCT
The DNA here is from genome assembly GCA_039654925.1 of Anguilla pacifica. Lineage (NCBI taxonomy): Eukaryota > Metazoa > Chordata > Actinopteri > Anguilliformes > Anguillidae > Anguilla > Anguilla pacifica. The sequence goes on from CM077302.1 coordinate 12,363,715, forward strand.
GTAGCAGTTCAGGCAGAAAAACATGAGTGGGAGGGGAGAGGAGAGGGGAGGGCAGGCCTGTGTGTATGACCCTAATGCAGAGGACATGCCCCACAGCGAGCGAGTGCGAGCGCACGGCGTCCTCACCCCAGTGTCCCACGGGTCCGGTGAGCCACCGGCCCACGGGCCAGGCGAACACGTGCTAAAATCTGACCGCTACCGTAGCAAGCTCTGCTCTCCAAAGTCTCAAACTGCGCGTAAAAACCTCGTCCGGCGCAGCCCGCTGGAGCCTGGGCAGAGTGAGCGGAGCCGGAATACCCAGGAACCCCTTGGACAGAGCCAGCGGCCCCGCCGGATTAGCATTAGCATTCAGGGCCCGCTTTCCCCACGGCGTGCCGGCACGGCGGCGTTCTGAACGCTCTGAGCGCCCGAGGCGCGGAGGAGAGGCCTCCGGGTTCAGTCCCGCGGCGCGTCCCCACGGAGACGCCTTGGGTCTCTCTCGGTGAGCGATGCTCTCACGCACAGCTCAGCTCACAGAGGGGAAATGCTGCCAGGGAGAGCACAGCACATAAACTCAACTGCTCATTGGTTCGGTCGTGTTCAGGACCCGGCCTGGGCGTGGCGCAATCCTGGCTCAGCCATTAACATTTAATTCAAATGCATATCTGAGAACCGTGTTTAAACTACATTGGTTATATTTGCATCACGTTATGTGACATTAGTTATATTAGCTTCACTGTGTGTATTCTTCGTTAAAAATAGAACATGCGTAAGGTTCTGGATTTCAAGATGAAATGCAAGATAAGTATGATTTCTGTGCAAACACATAACTGCTTTTCCTTCATCTTTATGTGCCCTCAGTGTTTGTAAGGTGGACGTAATCTCATTCCCACAATATCCATTTGTTTAAAAATCCCTGACTTATAATTCATTGCATAATATAAAGACCAGCGATCATATGGGCACTTCAACCCAGGCAACAACTTCTTTGGAAAAATTAGCATATAATGGATTCATGATTTTAGCCTTCCTATCCTCAAATCTTGATTCAAATAAGCACGTAGAAAGTTAATTCCTGTCTTATAGTGCCCTCTATTGGGGCAAAGCAGATACTGCCTGCATGAGTTCTAGAGGCCAAAAATATAAATTAAATTAAAGAGCCCAAAATTAAGAGAGAAAATTGGCCGTAGCATCAAACACCAAAGCCAGAATTCCCCCAGCAGTAAATGAGAACAGGTTATTTACCAATATAACATACTCTACAGGCAGGGGTTCCAACGGCAGTCAGTAATGAAACCCATCTGTACGGACTATGTGCTAACACATTATTGCTGCATGTATCTGTACTACATGTCATTTGTGTTATTGCCTTTAGATGTCTGGAATAATGTGCACTGGAGCAACGCAATATTTATGGGGACATTTACATTCTGTCCTCAATACCCAGAAGGGCATGAAAACATAATAAAATCTCAGACGCATACAGTCATTACTCACACGGTCTTAACCACTGTGGGGAGTAACTGATCTGCACACTGAGGTCTGTGATTGACTAATCCCTTGTCAGCGGTAATTACTGAGAAGCGGTGTGCTTTTCCTTAATGCTTTTTAAGAAGGTGGAGTCGTGAGGCTCGCATATGCAAGTGGAAAGGGGCTCAAATGAACTACTAAATTTCAAGGTCAGCATATATTGGCATAAATGGGAAAGTCTGTAATTTTACACTTTTACATGAATCTTTAGCTTGCAAATACATAAATACACACCCACTGGTATTCAAACAAGCAAAAGGACAACCGTAGCCATCTCTTATGAGAGCAGAGAGATAATGGCAGCATCATTACGCCAGCTAACAGGACAGACCCCTCTTCACAGCGAGCGGAGAACAGGACAGACCCGTCTTCACAGCGGGCGGAGCGAACGGCCAGCCCTGTGTGAACTGCGTTTGATTGACAGCTGGCAGAGGGCAGCGCTGTGTGATAATCTGAGTCCTCTCAGTTCCTCTCAGACGCTCTGAGCCGGGCCTGCTCGATTTAACCTGGCTCCGCCCCGCCCCCTCCGAGCCCCGTCTGCCGTCGCCCTGGGTTACACGCAGTTCTCCCCGGCGCTCCGCGATCCACGCGACTCGGCGGCCATGCGGCGAACATCGAGAGGACGGCGCGGCGAGACCTCGCGGGGGGTCCTGAGCGGGAACTGAGGACGGCGGTCGGGGGGGGGAGACGCCGTAAGTGCCCACAGACCCCGTGTCTGAGCTCTGTGTGTGTGTGTGTGTGTGTCTGTGTCTGTGTCTGTCTGTGTCTGTGTCTGTGTCTGTCTATGTACAGCAGTGTGGTGATTTGGGGTTAAATGTTTAGGGCCTTCTGAGGGTCAGAGATTGACTTCACCTTTACCTTCACTTTCATCAAGCCTGACATTGACATTGAGTTAAATGGAAGATAAAGTTAATGTTTTTTTTATTTTAATTTTTGTTCTTCTCCAAAAGACAGAAGGAGGCATCAAGAATTAACATTGCTGTAGCCAAAAGAGTTGAGTGTTAAAAGATAACTCTAAGTTTTTAAAATGTCATGTTTCACACCTTAGCAAGGGCAATTTCATTTCAACATTTTTAAAAAATCTGTTAATACTTCACATTCGGTTTCGGTGTCAAGTTTATTAAGAGAACAGATTGTAATCAACATACTGTGCTGTGAAAGTTATAAAGAGCTCAGATAAATGTTCAAGGCACTAAGGTTTATTATATTATATAATATATGGTTATTAATGCAATATTGATAAGGCGGCAGGAAGCTGTGTGAGTGAACTCTATACTTTCAGGGTAGAGAAGCAGCAGCTGGGTTCCTAGCAGACGCTCTCCTGTGTGTGTGTGTGTGTGTGTGTGTGTGTGTGTGTGCGTGTGCGTGTGTGTGTGCGTGTGTGTGTGTGTGTGACATCACCGTGGGGAGGTGTGGAGATGGTCATAGCAGAGGCGGATTACACTGCGGGTAAGTAGTAAACTGCTGACCAAAGTGAGAGAGAGAGACTGAGATAGAGTGAGAGCAAGAGCGAGAGAGAAGGAGCTGTAGAGAGAGAGAGAGAGAGAGAGACAGAGATAGAGTGACAGCGAGAGCGAGAGAGAAGGAGAGAGGGTGGTGTAGAGAGAGAGAGAGTGAGAGTGAGAGGGAGAGAGTGAGAGAGAGAGAGAGAAGGAGAGAGGATGCTGTAGAGAGAGAGCCAGAGCAAGAGAAAGAGAGAGTGAGAAAGAGAGTGAGAGTGAAAGACAGAGGGAGAGAGATAGAGAGAATGGGTAGAGCAGAATGAGCAGCTGTGCTGGGAGGGGAGATTGATCTATATTCCGTTATAATCCCATAATCTGTCACTGTAGCAGAGATCTACATCCACTAGGATACTAATTATGCCACTAATCCTCACAGCAGGCCTTGACACAAGTCTCTTCACCACATTATTAACTTTGATTTTCTGTGCGCAACTTCAGCATACTGCAATGCAGCAGTCCATTTGACGTGTTAAACTGATTTTCACTCCAAATATCGTGGCTCATAGAGTCTTTACCACAGAAACGGACACAGGAAATCACTAGATCCTACTACGGGCTTTATTTATAAGAGGGCCTTATTGATTGCCACAGTTTTCCAAGTTTCCATCTGATCATTAATTCATTTTAAACGCTGGATGCCTTTTTATGATTACAGCATTGTGGACAGCACTTGAATTTGACTTTGAACATGACGTCTTGTCTAAGGATTATAAATACTACAATGTAAGAAGATGAAAACAATGCTCAAACATTCAAAAACAAGAAACGGACGCACCCTGCCTCATTTCCTCCTCGTAAAGAGAAACAATGAGACCCATCATCATTGCGCACTGTCTTCCGCAAATCTCATCATTCACTTAAGGATAATGGCGGTGTCGTGGTCTTGGCAACAAAGCCAATTGGCGGTAATTATTGCTGTTCCGTCTGTACCGAGCGTAGCGTTGAGGCGGTTTGGTCCGTGCGGCTCCTCAGACACAAAGGGGGAAAGGGAAGAGGTCTAATGCGGATTTGGGGGAATTACACACGGGGTGAAAGGGCAAAAGAAGCCCGGTGAAGGTCAAGCTCGGGGAGGGCGCAGTGCATGCTTATCCGAGTGAAAGCCACGCTACCTAATGTTTCCTGGAAGCAACTGCCATTATTTAAACATGAACTAAGGGATTTCAGTTGAAAATAAATCCATGGGATATTTACATATTGGCTTAGCATATCTAATTTTAAGCTAGTCGATAAAGCATTTTTAAATTGGTGGTTTAGTTCATTTAATTGCTTTTTTGGCTTTTATTCTCATCTTTGAGCTTGCTTTTCTTTGTTCTTGAGCATTTAAACTCCCTGATCTGAACTTTTCTCTTATTTCAGGGCTGCTGTTTTGCTGGAATTATATGACACTTTTAAAGCCCTGTTAACATGCTGAAGCTGTGGGGAGTACTGGTCTGCCAAATGGCAATAAATATCACTTGCCACATCGTCAAAGGTAAGCATCCTATTATTACTACAAGAGTGACATCATTTACTTTGACCTACAAGAAATAGCAACATTTAAAATCTATACATAAAATAAAAACTTGTAGCCATTTAAAATTTCACAGAACATGTTAAAAAGTCCTGATAAAGTATTGTTCTCATTTATGTGTAAGCGTGTATGTGTATGTCTGCACTCTTCTGAACTGGCACAAGGGTTGGCAGTGATGAGACCAGCTTGTGAACATAATCGGGCATTCCAAAATGGAAGAAAATGTGGAGAAAATATAATTATCAATCATTAATCTTAAAAGCAGCACTTTCACTCACAATCCTATCTGATCAATTTCGCTGACAGCCAATGTGTGCCTTGGAGGTCAGGACATCTTTGCAACAGTCAGAGAAAACAGTCCACCTGGGGAGTTTGTCGCAAACCTCAGCATCGCTAAAGACCCAGGAGCCAATAGCATCCGTTTGTGCCTCACTGGAGACAATGCTGATTGGTTCTACCTGGAGGCAAAATCCATCAGACTCAACACATCTTTTTCAAGAGTGCTAGATCGGGAGGTGAGAACAAGAATATCAACATTACAGCTAGCGCAAGCCAAAGTTCATTTGAATACTACACCATGCTCGTAATGTCAACTACCGTACACAGCATTGTACACTATGTTGATACCAACACAACAAAGGACTTGTTGAAGAATGGTCACACAAAGTTAGTGGGGAATGTGTAATATTCTCTTTTCATACAGTCTTATATATCTTTCCCTAGCTCCTTTCAATCTGTGTAACTGATTTCATTCTATTTAAGGTCCAAGGGCCTGTTTTAATTGCAGCATTAACATGCTATGAAGACAACGCCATACAGGTATGCCGTTCAGCTGCAAAAGACGTTTAAGATCCCTGTCCAGCATTACAGGCATATGCAAATCTTCAAATACACAACTGAGAGCCAATTCTTTCTTAGAGGCCTAAACAACAAAGCACCTACGCTCAATACTGATTAACGTTCAAAAAAAACCAACTGCGTAGTCACGAACACGACAAATGTTTGTTTAGGGAAAAAGCTGTTTTGCATCATGCACTGTGACGGGAAACTTTAGTTTTTTCTAATGCTCTTTCAACCTGTATCATCATAATCTATCTAAGTGCATTGCAGTGGCACTGCTGTGTACTGTGACGGTTTCTCATGCTAGGGGAAACTCTTTCAGAGTGAGTACAGGATTGTAGTGGAGATCCTGAATGAAAATGACAACCTGCCGGCCTTCTCGGGGCGGACCGCCCAGCCCTTCGACGTAAGCGAGGTACGATTAACTCCTCCGTCGCACTCACGCCACAGACACTTCAGCGGGAGGAACTCGTTCCGCTTTCCACTCCTTTGATTCAAAGGTCTGCAGGCCCTAATGCACACCCTCACTTCCCCTCTCTCCCTCTCTGTCCCCTCTCTCACGCCCTCTTTCCCAGCTGACGGCAGTGAACACCGTCCTATTCACCGTGCAGGCCAGGGACGCGGATAATGACACCGTTGCGTATGTCATCGATGCGTCGTCGGTATGTAACTGAGCGAGGAGCAACGCTCCCTTATGAGCAACAAACATGTCGTATTAGCCCCAAGAACAGTAGGTTTTTAAATGCAGTGTTCTAGAACTCCACTGTTTTCCGTTACCGGTGGTGATTGTTACATCAGCATTAGAATGTTCGGGTAGGAACATAGTCGAGATCTTACACCTTAAAGGGTCGAATGCAAAGTTATGATTTATGTCAATGTACTTTCTTTGTCAATATCTAGTTCCTGCTGCTTCATGCAAAACCTCCTCATTTGCTTTCCATGCAGACTGATGCCAGCTTTTTCAAAATAGACCTGCCTAACAGTGGGAAGGTGGCGCTGGCTCAACCTCTGGACTACGAGACCAAAACCAGGCTGCAGTTCACCGTTTACGCTGTGGTACATCCCCTCACCCCTTCTTTCTTCTGAACTGCTTCACTGTGCATTCTTACGTGCTTTTCTGCTCTTTCAACTCTTAAAGTCACTTCAAACTTGTTTTTTATGTCTAGAATACACTGTGCATTTGTAGGCCAACATGAGTTCCAAACCCAGACAGAATGTGTCACTGTCTAGATTTAGTACACAGTACTGGTCACTCCTGGGCTGTGAACCCAGAAGTTTTGTTTTTCCTCAAAAATAGGAGATGAACACCGAGGAGAGGTACAGCGCCACAGCCAACATAACGGTGAATGTTGTGGACGGGGACGACCAGTACCCCCAGTTCCAGCCCTGCACCGCTCCCCCTCAGGAAGGGACGCCCCCCGTCTGCACCAGCCCCGTGTACGTCGTGAACGTCACTGAGAAAGAGCAGGTACCAGCCTCGCAGTCAGGGCCCCAGCCAGCACTGAGGACACCGAGGTCACGTCCTCAGCGTCTTTTCATGTCTGTTTCCAAAGCCTACGTTTAATTTCACTCTTCAGCGAGGACATCAGCTGCGGTTCATTTAAGAGGAGGCAGAATGTTCTTTCACATTTTCCCAAATGTAAGCCTGATCCAGAGGCGTTATGTACTGCATTCACACTCTAAAATTCATCCTCAGTTAAATAACTAAACTAAAGGGATGAACCCCTGGCCTAACCCCCACTCCCAGCCGAGTCTCTTGGCCTTTTTTAGGTATTTTATTTAGGTCTTGGTTATACCGCAGGTCTCGGTTGTTCCGCAGCAGACGTGCATGGAAGCTGCCATCAGCACATTAACTCTCCAATTATTCACTGTGATTCTCATACACAACATTCCATGATAAATTTGCATACTCACGTCATCACCCGTGTGCAGTCAGTGCCTCACTGCTCCGCGGCTAAGCCAACTCAAGCCAGCATGTGACAAAAATAAACTAGTCTAATGACATGCAATGCAACAGGGCAAGGCAGTTTTTCTCATTTGCTGGAAAGTCTTTTTGGAGTTAAAAAAAAAAAAACGTTTATGACAGCAGAGATGTGCAAGAGTTCTACAGATATAAACGCACGTCTGTTTGCAGGACACCATCTTATATTTTTCTCCTGGTCCAATTCACGCCGAGGATGGGGACAGGGGTCTGATGACCCCATTGGTGTACACCATCCTGTCAGGTGGGTATAAACGCCAAAGGTTACTAAAAGGATCATTTCTAAAGCAGTATCTCATTCTGAGGCATCACAACACGTTCTGCATGAAACAGGAGCGGACAACGGCAGGTTTCGCATTGACAACCAGACCGGGGAGGTGGTGCTGACGCGGCGAGTGGAGAACAGACTGCTGACCCCCAACCTCAGGCTGAGGATCATGGTGAGCCCCAACGCAGCGCACGCTTCACAGCTGATCCTGGGTCAGTTTAGCCACTCTGTCCCTAAAACCTAAATCATGGTGAGCCCCAACGCAGCGCACGCTTCACAGCTGATCCTGGGTCAGTTTAGCCACTCTGTCCCTAAAGCCTAATGGTTTACAGTGAGTGCATATGAGCTATTCACATGTACAGCAGCCCAAGTTAGCAAGGCATTCCTGAAATGTAAAAAAACCTGTAATATCACATTCTGTGTAATGCGTGTAACAGACACACCCACACCTGAGAAGCAGGTTCCTAAGAGCCGCATTAGCTGCCACAAAATATAATATGAGAGACATAATGCTCATAATCTGTTCTGATCATTTAGTCTTTTAAGTGATCCGAAAGCGGTCATTTTCTTGGTAACTCGGTGATGATCGCACCACGCTGCGTATCCGTGCGACGATGTCTCTAAGGCACTAGTCACCGCGGTCTTCTCTCCCCCCCAGGCCTCCCAGCGGGACGACCCAAAAAAGTACGCCGTGGCGACGGCGCTGGTGCGGGTCCTGGCCGAGAACCGCTTCCCGCCCCGGTTCAACAGAACCGCCTACCGGGGCTTCGTCACGGAGAGCGGGGGCCCGGCCGCGCTGGTCTCCACCTACGGGGACGCGGCGCTGGTGATCCAGGCGGCGGACAGAGACTTCGGAGATGTGCGCTTTCAACACCCCCCCCCCTTCCTTTAAATTACCCCTCTATACTACTGATGCCCGGGTGTGGCACAGGAAATCACACACAGTTCCCTGAGAAGCCTTCCGCTGCGCCGCAGCACAGGCACTTACGGAGGCCACTCAGGATAAGAGCCTCTGCTAAGAGCACAACATCAGTCTCCCTCCACTGAACGTCCTGACTGGTATCACGCCCAGGGGCACCGCAAGGGATTGTGGGACCTGAGAAGATCTCACATTGGGCCCCAACAGCCCGGGCCCCCACACCGTATTATTTGAGGGCCCCTGTCAGTCATGGCCCTTGGAATCATCCTAACTCCGCCTCCCCCTCCATACGGCACCCCTGATTATATTGATGATCTACGCCAGACAAAAAAAACGTGTATATTTGTGTGTGTCCAAGCTTACTGTGTTCTTACACTCCCACTCATCCTGTTTCAGGGAATTAATCCGAAGATCCATTACTCTCTGAGGCCAAAGTCCCACAGCACAGGTCTCTATCAAATCACACAGGAAGGACTGATCATCGCCAGAGCCAGTCAGCTGCGAGCTTTTGACAAACACCTCCTCGAGGTGAGCCAAAGCCAGAGACGGCATTACATCATAATATATCATAAGTCGTGGAATATCATTTCTATTTCCAAAGAGCAAAATATATTTTGCATTTTACACTAATATTATGTATTTTACATTTTCAGTATGATTACAATTGCCTGTTGTATGGAGGCTGAAAATATAGGCAGACCGCTTTACAGCATTTCCGTTATAAGAAAGTGCTAAACTTTATATAGGGCAATAAATTAAAGCTGAAAGCAGTTTCAGGAATCCATCCATTAAGTAAGAGCAATTTTTTGTTGTCATTTCGGGTTCAATTTCATAAGAGATAAAACTCAAACCTATTAAGTATTAATACTATAAGAACGGGAAGCATAACAAATGCATCAAGAAGGATTGTGCTTGCTAATTAGGATATTTTACAGGTGCTTGCCACAGACCAGGAATCGGGAGAGGTGGCGAACGCCTCCGTCAGCATTGAGGTCCTCCGAAAAGGCCGACCAGGTGAGCCCATTTACAGTAACTCCCGACAGACCAGCCCTCTCTGTGGATGTCATGCACTGCGCCCCTGGTCCTCCACCCTTCCCAGCATGCCGTGCTCGCACACGAGAGCCACGTGAATGTCAGGACTAGCAGCAGACAGGACGGTGATTCCGTGAGTGAGACGTATTTCGCGGCTGGGCTAACCGGTGGGCCTTTCCGCAGCTCCCCTGAGCCCGTTTGGCGAGGGGCGCCTGTACGGGACGGTGGCGGTGGGCGCGGGCGTGGCCGGGGGCCTGGTGGGCGTGATCGTGCTCCTGCTGGCGGTGGTGCTCTGTCTGATCCGGCAGCTGGCCCGGGCTCAGCGGCGGCGGCGGGACGCGGGGGGGCTGGCCCCAGCAGCGGCGGGAAAGCTACCCAACGTGGTACGAGCCGGTCACAGCACTCCTAAACTTCACACATGACCAACGTGTGTCATCCTCAGTTCAGGAAGGGATGCATGCGTACATTACACCCCCCACCCCCCACCCCCAATAATGGATCCCAATTACAGCACATAACATTCCAGAGAGAAAAAGCCTACCACTATTCTTTCACCGTTTTACATTTGAATATTTATTCATGTTATTAAAATTCTGTGGCCAAGCAAGCTTTGAAAATGATCAACCATCCACCGCTGTTCTTTTCTTAGTGACAGATGAGAAGCAGCCTCAGCCCACATGCATGAGGAAAGAAAGGAGGGATGGATGAGAGGGGTGCGCAGTGCACTAAATGGCTTTTCCATTATCTACAGGTCAACCACAGAGGGGCCACGCCTCTCAGGGATGAACTGTCCTATCACAACGAGGCATTTGCCTCATGTGACGCGGCGAGCTCCGTCCTGCAGGGCAAGCACGGAGTCTACACTCGAAAGGGATCGCTGGCGCCCGCGTGGACCGCAAACAGGGATGACCCCGCCCCCCAGGACGAGCCACCGCCCCTCGCGGTCCCGGACTCACTGCCCAGAGGAGCGGCGGCGTCCATCATGACCGACGGGAGAACGGCAAACAAATCGGCCCACAAAACGGTCTCCTTTCGGGACGAGGTCGCGCCGGAGGAGGACGGGGCGACCCCGGAGAACGGGCCCGGCCCGGCGCGGGTTCGGGGGGAGACGACGCAAGCAAACGCCCGGGGGGACGGCGCGGCGCGGTCGCCGCGGGAACCGCTCCTCGGCCAATCAAACGAAATGGGAAAGGCGGCGGTCGGGGGGCGCAGGAAGGACCAATCAGACGGGGCAAAACAAGGCGGTGAGGACACGCCCCTAAAGAGGTTAAAAGAACAAGCAGGAAGCGGTGATAACGACAGCAATGAGGAGATTGAGGTCCCAGAGAACCCATACAAGCTATGAATAACGCATGAGGAGAGACCAGCGGATAATGGACGGCACACAGAAGCAGCAGCAGTAAAGATCAGGGCCGGAGAATCTGGCTGAAATGACACAGAGGCAGACGGTGCCTTGCGGGGAGAAAGCTCTTCCTTTCCTCCGGAAGACGCGTTATTGAAAAAACACCAAAAAATAAAAATCGACCAGGACTCTGCTACAATGCAGGCTGGGCTTTATTCCTTTTTTTTTTGTTGTTGAAGATACGTAAAATTCTGATTGCATTGTACATAAACTGTATTTCATGAAGCCAAGGTACTGTGTATATGGACAATCATTTCAGAAATGTTTATACATAATGTTAAAATAATTAGTCTGACCTCAACATTGCTAATCCTCCAGTGCATGTTCACTCATTTCGAACAGCAAGTATTCTTAAAAGCAAAATGGAACACTGTCAAAGACATTGTTTGCTCAAAGATTTGTGCGATGATATCAACAGCCTTAATGTCTTCACATTTCATTCAATTTAAAATGTAAATGTCATATAAACATAATTACATTACATTTAATAACATTAAAATGTTATTTATTAATGCGGCGCAGTTTGACAGTCGAGCGCAACTGGCATTTCAGGAAATGACTTCAGAGGTTCACAACAGAGAGCAAAAGAGCCTTTGTCTCACATACGCTACGTTCTGTTTGTTCTATTTTTATTGAATTTGCATTGTACAGTAGCTGCACATATTTTGGTCCTCTGTTGCCCTTTCGTAGCCCCCCCCCCCTTTTATAACACAAGCCTGAAAATTACATACCCAAAATAAAATGGTTTCTTTAATCCTTTTGACTAGAGGCATAATCCTGGTCTCTTCTTTAAGTTTACCTTTGTTTTCCAAGAGCTTATTTTCCAAGAGTCAGAATTACTCTAAATATTACCAAAACAAAGGATCAGGAGCTCAAACACAGTGGGGTTTTTTTTCCCTCGCCTAAAAGGTTTTTTTGAGTGGATTACAGATGCTTGTGGCTGTGCCTGGTCAGTCCAGAAACACAGTGGAACCACAACCACAATGCTGGAAAAATCCTGCTTCCAATCTGATGACATAAATAAAGCCACAAGCTGAAACCAGCTAATACTGCCTGCACTCTGAGCCCAGTTTTTTTCCATATAAGTTCATTAGCGAATGCTAGCTCATTAGCTAATGCTAGTTAAAATGTCCCTTGTGGGGTCAGATGTTGAAACAAAAACACTTTCAGCTTACACCTGTTTCCCCTAAGATACGCAATTAATATCACGTGATGTCACATGTCTAATTTGTGTTAGTTAATATCATAAATTCTGGACAATTTTTACATAATTACACAAATATATATATATATATATATATATATATATATATATATAGGGATATTTTGCTTGTGTTTGGCTCCAGTTCTCCCAGCTTGTTTCTGTATTCTAAACATTCATAGCTGACTTTTAAACCAGTGAACACTCTACCTAAAGGTAGGTTACCTGCCACCCCAGTAAGTTCTGATGGTGTTGTTTGTCGCTTGTCGACTTTATTCAGGTACAGGTGTGAGAATTTGAAAAATCATCTGAGCAGCCTGTTTCTGGGATTTCACAGAAATGTGATTCCATCGCTATAACAGGTGCTGTGGTCAGCCTGCGCACCCTAACATGATGCACGATTACTGAATGTGTGTGTGGGCGGCAACTGGAAGCCATAAAAATGTGGTGAGGAGTGGAGTGATCAGCGTGAACTGAGTCAGATGTGACGTAGCATTCTGCACTACAGGCTCCGCCCCTTTCTTTGGCTTTAACTACCCTTTTCCCTCCTTTTGATGAGAGGAGGACAGCGTGTGTTTCAGAAAACACACCAACATGAGACAGAGTGAGAATGTATAAGATGCATAAGAAGTCATGTTACCAACTGGGTGACCAATCAGGAAGCTTGTCCTCTGCTGGGATTTTGGTAAACCTTGTTAAAAACCATGCTACATTACAATATTGTCTTCACAATAGAAGATATGCTGGTACATTTTTTTCAAAATAAATTTTCATTCACATAATTGAGTAATGTTACAAAACAAATCTATCCATATGTACAGCCGCTGGGAACATATGTTACCTGAAGTTCATTTTATAATTTTTAAAACTTTTATCATTCTGATCATGAACCTGCGACAGTCCCTATGCCAGCCTTTGTAAAGACAGAAGGTCGTCTAGAAGGTCACGCTTGGCACACAAAAGCTGCGTATTCGCACGTGTCACATATTTGACTGTAAAAGCAGAGGGTGACAGACACAGGGGCACCCAGGCTCAGACCGCCCGTTTCCTTCCTTTGCACATTTAAATCTGTGCCTCCGCTGCACGTTCAGCCCAAAGGCCTGATACCGCATCGCGTTTAGCTTTCCTCTCTTTCGCACGTTAATTAGCTTTCCTCTCTTTCGTACGTTAGCGCGTTAATTAGCTTTCCTCTCTTTCGTACGTTAGCGCCTTAATTAGCTTTCCTCTCTTTCGTACGTTAGCGCGTTAATTAGCTTTCCTCTCTTTCGCACGTTAGCGCGTTAATTAGCTTTCCTCTCTTTCGCACGTTAGCGCGTTAATTAGCTTTCCTCTCTTTCGCACGTTAGCGCGTTATTCATAGCCTACCTCTCCCCGTCTGGAGCCGCCAACAAACAGCCAAGCAGAAGACCTAACCTAAACACAGCCTGCATGCTTTGCTGCACGGACACAGGACCTAAAGACTGCGCGTATGCTTCAAGCGAGGACACAGAATTGAAATGAAATGGCCTGAAAATGACCGTCCTTGTTACTGCCGCATTTTGTAATACGCAATATCTACAGCAGCTTGCACTGGGGCAGCGCAGGAGAACGCAGGAGCCCGTGAAAGTTCGGACAGTAAAGAGTTTCCGCGGTCCTGTAATAGAATGAGGCGCGTTTTACTGGAATGGTTCGCTCGTGCAAATGCACTCAGGGGCCAAGGCCCAGATCGATGGGTAATGGAACCTGAGTGGTACTTCCAGAGGTTCTTCAGTAACACGGTTAATGTTTCCACACGCTGTAGAGACCAGGTGCACATATTCATTAGTGGTGAAAGAGAACCCGCGTGTGACTTCAGGTCACAGATCTGCATGGGTGAGCGTACGCTAGTTGCCAAAACATTCAGCTCACCTGGTTCCAGCACCCGTCTCTCAAAAGCAACGCTGATTCCTGCTTCGGTAGATTTAAAGTGCAGATTCACACAAACAAAAATATCAATACGTCCAGCGGAAAATAGACATCATGCCCCGATAGAGGTCTGCAACTCCGGTTTTGGAGAGATACACAGTTGCTGCTTTTTTTCCCCACCTTAAAAAAAAAAAATCACCAACCAATTCAGCCCCAACAAATCAGGTTTGGTGACTTAAACCAGGGCTGCCCAGCCGTCTTCCTGGAGATCTACGTTCTAAGAGGTTTGTTCCTCTGTTTGATCCTTTGTTCATTTTGACCCTAATTTGGCATACCTGATTCTACTAAATAGCAGCTCAACGAGCTCTCGAGCTGTTGAATGAGATGTGCGGTGTTAGGGCTGGAGTGAAAACCTACAGGACGGTACATCTCCAGGAGAAGGGCTCAGCAGCCCTGGCTTAAACTATTACCTCTTTAATTAGTGTTGAGTAACAACAAAAACCAGGAGACCCTGCAGCTGCCCAGGACAAAGGCTACAGGCCCCTATCCTGTGCTAATATACCTGAAGATCCCGGTAATCGGGCACTTTACATTACATTACAGGCATTTAGCAGACTGACTGACTGACTATCCAGAGTGACTTTTACATAGGATTTGCATTGCATCCCTTTACACGGCTGGACATACACTGAAGCAATGCAGCTTAAGCACCTTGCTCAAGGGTATGACGGCAGTGTCCTACCCGGGAGTCGAACCCGTGACCTTCAGGTTACAAGACCAGGTACACGCATAGCACAGTGCCCTGTGGATGGCGATTAATCTGTAAATTCACAAGTAAAGACAGCGGTGGCTGCTGTCCGGCCCACGTGGAGGCGTCCGTGCTGCAGAACTGACAGTGTGTGTCTGTGGGTGTACTGTATGTGTGCGTGAGAGAGAATAAGTGGCAACTTGTTGAAGGAGCACATTTAAAATCATCCTTTATTAGAATTTATTATTACACAACCCCCCTCCCCTCCGGTCTAATGAATAAGACAACTGCGGATAAATTTATTGCACTTAGACAGGACGTGCTGAAGACCAAATGCATACTGACCACAGCGAGTGAGATTTCAGTGCCGAGACACTTACCAGAGAATATGACCTTTTCTTTACAATGTATACGCCCAAGACAACCGTATTAAATATGCAGTGCATTTACACAAAGTGATGTACTGTGTGGCTTTCATATAGTTCTTATATAAAATTAACCATTTTAGTCCCATTCAAATGTCAAGACAGACAGACAGAAAAGCAACATCTGCACACACAAAAAAAAAAAAAAAAAAAACCCCAATCTGTGTGACCATAAAATACAGGTAAAAACAAGACCCACGGCCGCACTTCACGAGACTAAAGACACAAGCACACGGTTTCATGGTTACCACGGCTACCCCACCCCACCCCACCCCACCCCTCCCCTTCCCTTCCCTTCCCTTCCCACTGCACCCCTCGCTCAGCCAGTCTGGAGCTGGGTTTTTACAGGCACATGCATCAGAGCACAAAACAAGGGTATCCACTATAACTAAACAACATGGGACACAACGAAAACACCTGTCATTCGTGGGTTGTTCTCAATCACCTTCCTTAAACGCAAGTGTGTTCCTTAAAGCGTCCGCCCGTCCTCCTCGCTAGGCGGTGCTGGTCTCTGCCTTGCCGATCTGGCAGTACAGGACCATGGAGAAGATCATTCCAAACAGCTGCAAACGCATGAGAAGGAAGGTTACCAACTGGCTGACCAATCAGGAAGCTTGTGCGCCGGGATTGGGAAAACCCTTGTTAAAAGCTACATGCTACATTACTATTCGCTGCATAATATTTATTTTTTAAATTCTCATTTTAAATTAAATGATTATTAAAATGTCTGTTTTCAAAACACCGTCCATTTCAGAGGTGGTTATTTTTTAGGTTTTAAATTAAAAAAAGGAATTTCAACTTAAATTAGTAGCTCTAAAGCAAAGTACAAGCACGTTGCAGTTACAGATTAAATGGGACTGAAGCAGGCAACCTTTCAGCAGAGGAAATGGACCAGAAATGGCCTGCTTCTGAAAGCAGCAGGTGTGCAGTCATCAGCACTGCTACGCAGAAACGACGGCCTTACCATCAGGACTGCAATAGCGAAAGCTATTCCAAGAGCCACCGTCAGGTTCTTCTTCAACACGGTGGTCACAAACTCAACACAAGGCTGTCAAGACCAAGAGAAGTATTAATAATAATAATAATAATAATATTATCATTATTAATAATAATAGATTACTTGGATTGTCATATTTTCACATGTAGACACTTCACATGTTTGCACATTTAGACATGAATGGGATTGACAGCTCATACACAGTAGTGTTAAAAAAAATACATGAATCAGCACAAAATGTTTTGAACTATTTCTCGGTTCCTCTTTGAGCCATTCGCTCGGCCTCCACACACGTCTCTTCTTGCTCCAGATTTGCGAGGTCACCGCACACCGGCAGCAGGCCGAGCGCAGGGGACGCCTGCCCCCACATTTAGGAGGTCGGGGGTGGGGGTGCGGTGAGCTGAGGTGCTGAGTGAGGTGGCGAGCGAGGTCGCGATGCAGGGCCCTCACCGTGCTGTAGAGGTTCTTGCCTCCGGTTGTGACGCTGCACCCCGCCGACTCGTCCTTGCAGTCGCAGGAGGAGGGCACCTGGCTGCCCCAGTCCTGGGGGCCATTGAGCAGCCCGCAGCACTTGCCCTGCGGGACGGAGCACGCACCGAAGCGCCACGTTTCAAAAGGCATCCCGTAAACCCTCCCGCAAAAAGGCACCGGACTGACAATTACCCAGCATGCACGGCTTACCATTCCAAGGGCACGTGTCAGTCCCAGCCATCATGCGCTAGAAGACTACTCTTAAATAAATGGCAACGTTTAAAAAGACTCACAGGGAGTCTGACAGAGCGATGTGACAGATGGGTGGGCGGTTAATTAAGTTAAGCGGGAAACGCAGGTCACACAGGCCTCACCTCCACCTCCAGGGCCTGGATGTCCGTCTGCGTGCTCTCTGGCTGGCTGGACAGAGGGATCAGCTTATTCAGCTGCTCTTTGATCCAATCCTTGGACTGAAAGAGGGGAGGGGAGGGGCGGGTTAGAGAGCCTCAGGAAGTGCGCAGAGAGAGAGACAGGAAGTGCGGGGGCGGCGCGCGGCGGCCTCACCTTGTCCTCGCCCACGGCCCCCAGGATGCCGGCTGCCAGCAGCAGGATGAAGATCAGCAGCAGCCCAATGAAGAACTGAAACAAACGGGCCGCGCTTAACTGGGGTTCCATCGCTGCACTACTGCATGTGACTAAGCACCACTGTGCACCTGTCCATTTCTGCATGCTGCGCTTCTAATACAACTCCGCACAAGGTAATGTGTTCAGCTTATCAGGTCAGTGTTGTGTGTCTGTGCTGTATGAGGCGTGTTTCTGGGGCGGGGCTCAGGGCAGTGCTGCGTGTCTGTGCTGTATGAGGCGTGTTTTTGGGGCGGGGCTCAGGTCAGTGCTGCGTGTCTGTGCTGTATGAGGCGTGTTTTTGGGGCGGGGCTCACCAGCATGAGCATGCACTTGTTCTCCTTGATGGCGCCGCAGCAGCCGAGGAAGCCGAGCACCATGATGATCACGCCGATGGCGATCAGCAGGTCGACCCCCGGGATGGACTCACCGAGGATCTGGAACGGACAAGAGCGTCTGAGAAGCGCGTGGCCATGTGACCTTCAAGAGTTTACCCCCCCCCCCCTTGCTGAAAGTACCGTACATTTTATGAGCTTGTATTCAGGCCGATGCCATTCATAACAAACAGCACTGGTGGGGAAAACTTTGAAAGCACATCATTGCATCAAACTTTTTGTCCTCCTTCAAAGGAGCGTTGATATGAATTTTCCAAAAGACGACGTGCCAAACAAATGATTGTTTGGAGTGACGGGCGCTGTATGAGTTCCGGGCAAGAAAGCCAAGTGACCGATATGGACCATCAACGGTAGTGGCAGAACAGCGTGACAGTCACATTCATACACACGGTCCCGTGACAGTCACATTCATACACACGGTCCCGTGACAGTCACATTCATACACAAGGTCCCGTTCACATTCACGGTCGAAGTCGTGCACAGTCACGGTCACTCCCACTTATGGTCACGTGCACAGTGGTTGCAGTACCTTGGTGGAGTCCTTGCTCACTTTCAGATAAATGGAGACACCGAGGATGATGCATCCGCTGATCTGGAAGAAACATAGACAACAACAAAAAAAAACCCATTTAAAATAATCAAATACAAAATCCATTTGAAAGAAACTCGAGTTAATGGGCCCAGATGGTAATGCGCACTGAATGCCAAAGAGACTTGCAGGACCAATATATCCCCACAGCGTCCACAGCATCTGGAAATGCCACCACCCCCGTCTCAAAACAATACACATGTGGAACACCATCTTGCTGTGCATTATTATCCAAATTTCTGATACAGATTCACAAAATGTAGCATCAATGTAGCCCTTAAAAGCAACTAAGAGGAGATAATACACTGGAAAATATTTACAGAAAGAGAAGATCACATGCAGTTATACAACACCACGTTACTTCCATCTAGGGGTGGTGTTGAGAAAATGTGGGAGATCCCCTCACAGAACTAAGATGAACAACAGCAACACATGAGTGAAACTGAATTGTGATCCATAGGCATTTATACGACACAGTCATTCTGCACATCTTCCTGAACTGTCTATTGTTTGAGAGCAAGTCCAGCTCAGCGTCAGCCACAAAAGTAACACTTACATTGAGAACCACTTAATTCCATGGGTGGTTTCCAAGCAGGTAAACACAGCATAACAATATGTATTTGACTTTTTGGGAGGCAAGTATGCTGGCCAAAATTCTGCCCCACTTTGCTTTATTAATGCTGGTGTGGTGTGTTTGGTGTGAAGCATCTGCTGTAGGTCTCTAAAACCTGTACATATTATATAAGCCTGTGTGTCAGGAGGCTCCACTTTGGCTTGGAGGCGGCTAGACCCAGCCCCTCCTCCAGATGGGGGAGGAGGTGGTCTGCCGGTGATGACATCACGTGTTTAGCATATCGGCAAACGCGTGGGTGGCTGGCCCTCCCCCGGCAGACGGAGGGCACGGCTCGCAGAAACTGGAAGTGCGGTTTGGCGGCGCGTTGCGCAAGAGCGAGGTTTCTGCTCTCCTGCCGATAAGCCACGCCTCTCCAGTGCAAACAGCGATTACCTTGCAGGCCCCACAGCTGCGTGCAGAAGCTAAACCCACCCCACCCTCCCCCCCCTCCCCCCCCCCCCCCCCAGCACTGGAGGAGACTGAGGAGACTCTGTGCACGCAGCAGACCGGCTGTGTGCTGCCTGACGTCCTCGTGGAGGACACCAGGAAGCCGTCCTCCGTAAGGACAAGCTGCAGCCGTACGGGGCTTCTCGGTCTGTTTACAGGCGTGAGTAATTTGAGAAGAATTCTAAGCTCAACAAGCAGGGGAAAAAGGGCCGAGGCTTGCGGTGTAAAAAGGAGTTTCGCTCAAGCTGCTCACACTTGGACAGGGTTCATTGGTTGCCGTGACTCACTGTTGCGACAGGATAGTGATTCATGAGGGAAAAACTTTCCATCCATTACAGAGTGAAATTTCCAAACTGACCCACGCTGCTTTAAAATGGATTCTCATACACACATGTTGTGTTGTAATCCTGGTGGCCAGAAGTTAGCCGAAACTCTAAAATAGCAGAACCAAAAAAAAAAAAAAAAAAAAAAAAAAAAAAACAGCAAATATCAAATATTAATGTGAATGTGATACAGGATCCTCTCGATACAACCAAGGAACAGCTGAGGCACTCTTAAAAACAGGACACATGACCATGTGTACTTCCTGCTTCCTAGAAGGTGAATCATGAGCTTGTCTCATGTAGGTATTCGTACATATCTTTCCAAGCTAAATCTACGGTGTCAAGGCACATGTGTACTGCTGCTGATGACAGCTCTCTGCTTCCCTGCAACTTGTGGCTTCAGCCGCCACTGTTTCAGGGAGCGGAGCATAAATATTGATTCGGGGGGGGGTCATGTGACTGCGGACAATGGCGGTAGAGCGTGCGGCCGGCCGCGGAGCGACCGCGTTAGCAACGCGCGCTGCGCTGCGCAGCTGCTGCGTAACCCGAGATCTGCCCGCGCCAGGTTGTCATGACGACCCCGGCGCCGCCCCCCCAAACCCTGCGCAAACGCCCCATCCGCGGAGAAAGAGGCGAAGGTGCGCGGGGCACTGACCCATTACCCACCTGTTGGGTCCGTGAGCTCGTCTCACAATACCTCTGCTCACACACAAGTCCAGGCGTTAAAAAAATGAACGGCACCCGACACAGACAACATGTCAGCATTATCTGTGTAATGAAGGGACACAGTAGTTACTGGATAAATAGAAACCTGTTGTGTGGCAGTTTCCTGAAACCGCAGTGAACATGCAGGAAACTCATTAAAGGGAATGGGAGCAGTGATTTACAGCCACATCACAAACGGCTTCCAGAGGCCGGCAGACACAAGCCAGGCCACCATCGTGGCTCGACTCCAAAACCATTCCCCTCCCGTACGAGCAGGAAGAGGGGTTCCAGCTTCCACAGAGGGAAGACAACAGAGTGTCAATACGGCCAAAGGCAGCGTGTCGGAGTCCCAGCGTAACCTGAGAGTGGAAACACCAGCAGGGGAGAAAAAAATAAATAAAATACAGGCCTCCGCTCAGCCGGTAGGACCTGTCCGTGTGGTTCTGACAACATATTTCACGCGCTCCGTCGGTGCCAAGCATGCTGGGTAATCCACCCGGCCATGCTGGGACACCCCACCCCACCTCTTCGGCTAAAAAAGAAAAAAAGGGGGGCAGCTTCTTCGATGCTAGTGGGTAGTGTTCGACGCTAACGGCTAACATCTGCACCTTCGTTTGTATGGAGCGGCTGGCGGCGCTTCTGCCGCCGCCCCGGCACAGCGTGTGCCTGACTGTGCAAATTCAGCCTCCCGGCCCCATCGCCGGCATCAAAAGCAGCGGCCTCCGCTGAACAGCACGCCCTGCGGGGCTGCCCCGGGACGTCGTTTCCATGCCGAGAACTCGGTTCCCGTGCCTCTCGGCCTGCGCGGCGAAGCCCTGCCAGCGTGCGAGAGGCTGGAGTAAACAGCGCCGGGAACAGGCAGCGGTCCCTCAGAGCCAGGGGAAAAACTGACGCGCTCCGCTTCCTCTCCGCGCCCCCGCTCACGAGCGAGGCTCGCGGTAGCGTGACCGCGCGCGGCCCAGATCACCACGCCAGCGCTTTGGAGACACGCCCTGTGTTTGCTATGGCGACATCAGTGTTTGCATACAAACGCAGTCCTGGCAAGTGGGCAGTGTTGCGAGACCTCTTCCCCCCCCCCCCCAAAGGTAACCTATACAGAAGCACCACCTGTGAAGCCCCGTTGTAGTAGTGTAGCTCCCTGAAGGACAGCATACTGAGAGGTCACTGGGAGCCCCCCACAGCAGAACAGGTGGCCTGTAAAGCTTCGAAACGCAGGTGGGTGGGAGAGGTGGGGGGGGTGGGTGGTGCTGCGCAAGGGTGTGGAGTGTGTGTCCCCCCCAGCCCCCCAGCCCCCCAGCCCCCCAGCCCCCCAGCCCCCCAGCCCCACCCCTGGGACCAGCCTCTGCTCAAACGGTACCGGAGCAATAGATCAGACCTCATTACCATTGATCGGCTTAATGTCTTTTCCGAAAGGAAAAAGCTGATGCATCACATGGTGGGAGTGTCCTTTCTTCTTCAGAGCAAAACATTGCTTTCAGAAAACACAGTTCCCTTTCACCGCCTGTCCTGTGGCTCTACGGACTCAAACTGTACAGACTTTTAAATAAAATAAAAAAACTTTTATTTAAAATGTGATTAAACATAAGAAGAAATAAATAGCCATGCTTAGGCAACAAAGTGCCCTTTCAGTAAAAAAAAGACTACTTCAACAAGCCAAAACCTCCTCCCACATCTCATCTTAATGGGTGCTGAAGCAAACTCATAATTATTTTAAGCTTCATAAGCACACAAACCGAAAGGAAGTATTTAGTAGTTTTTTTGTTGTTTGTTTTTCTGGTTAAATTAATTTTAAAAAAAAAGAGAGCAGGCACTTACCCAGAAGAGTAAATTAAAGAAGAAAAGGCAATACTTGATGCATTTGCTGACGGCCATCGTTGCGGTGGTTGTCGCGTGGGACTCAGTTCTGGGAGAGTTAAGCAGGTGGTGGTGGTGTGCGTCCGAGCGCGTAGCGCAAACTGCCTCTCCGCAAGAGACTGAGGAGCGAGAGAGGTGCGGAGAGCTGCCTCCTACGCCGCCTTGCAGAGCTGGTGGGTGTGGTTCCCCAAGGGCTGTTCCCAGATCAGTTTCGCTTACAGGCTCAGGCTAAACGGGGTTACGGAGGAGGTTTTTGCTTTTTCTTTTTTTTTGCTCTATCTGGAGCCAGAGGTAGAAAACAACTTTGTCACGCAGGAAAATATGCACTGCTACGTGCCTGTGGGAGCTTGTATTAATGGCTTCTGTTTGCCCTGCAGGCACAAGTGTGGTCTCACAGACACTGCATTGTCTGTTGGAAGCAAAAATGTACTTAATTGATAGTAGATATTGCCTGGCTGGAACGCTTAATTGGATAATTGGAGAGCAGGGCTGCTTTCAATTGGCAAAGTGCCACAGTAAGTTTCACAAAGAGGCTGATGGGAATTGCAGTCTGCAGCGTGCCAAACACACTTCAAAGTCTCAAGATGTGGACTTCAGTTCCTACAATGCTCTCTGTGAAATTATTTGTGAGACTCTGGTAATGAGGGAAGGAGGTTTTTGCACTAGTGACCAATCAGATGAACATGGCTTAGGATTAGGGGCCAATCAAATGTGTAGGGCTTTAGAAGGGCATCCAGTTAAATTGTTGGAAAATACAGGCTGAGTCCTTTTTCTGAAAAGGTTTATGACAAATGAAAAGAAAAAAATAACTAAGAAAAATGAATTTAAAACATTTTCAGGCAGATATGTTCTGGAGGAGAGTGTGTCACAATAGATTTGGGTATTCAATTAATGGAAGTAAAAAAAAACATTTTAAGTTGTGAAGTGTAGTAAAGAGTAGTTATGGTAGAATTATATATTAATGATATTTTAATGATAATATTAATATTAATATGAATAATATTAATGATATATTAATATGCACGAGTCTCTTAATAGTGTAGTAAAGAGTAGATATTATTTCAAACTGAGATATCACAAAATAGTAGTTCTCTTGTATATTTAGTTTTTTTTCTTCTCAATGCATGTTTTCCTTAATAACTCATAAGTCACATGATTTCCTTCCACCAGCCTTCCGGTCCGTTGTAGAGTGCCAGGCGGAGCAGCCGGCTGGCTGCCAGTCATCCAGCTGGCCATTAATCTGGTTTAGCGGCGGTGCCATGGAAACGCGTCCGCTAGGGAGGCTTCGGGGGTTGCGGCGATCCGCTTCCCACAAGCTCACCCGCGAATGAATCACCCGGTCGCACGTGGAACCGATCGGGGCCCTCTCCCGGAGGCCCGCTTCCCCTCACGCAGGGCAATATTTGGAGAAGGCTTGTCGGAATCGACCGAACGTGCGCGCCGCGTTGCAGATCAAACGGACGGGGAAATGAGACGGAACTGCCTGCCGATGGATTTCTGATTGAAACAATAAGAAAACGGGGCGCTCAGTCAACACTCGCTGGGCAAACGTTTGCCTTACGGACGACCGGGGAGAGCCCAGCTCGGCTTGCCAAAACACGTGATGCTTACGCTGGGAGCTGCGTCTGAAACTGTTTCCACTGCGCTTGCAGTAGCAATTAGTCTGGGATGGAGAGCACGAGCTTAAAAGCTCCTTGATTATGCAGGAAAAGAACGTAGTAAAAAAAAGTGCAGCCGCACTGCTGCCTGATGTAAGGAGCTAGCGCAGCGCCTGCTGACCACGGGCCACACTGCAGGATTACTGGAGCGAACATCACGGTGATCACGAGTTTCACTAACACACAACACTCAAACAGTAAAACCAGGGTCATAAGGGGAATGCATCCAAACACGGGACTGACTGACCTGTAAGGCAGGCTTGGGGCTGCTGTGTCCCACTAACAGAACATCGTGAGTGGCACCTGTGTTCCTCTAACAGAGTGGTTTTTTTGGGGGGGGGGGGGGGAATAACACACCCCTACCTCTGTATCAGGGGCTCCAGCACTGCTGGACAGTTGAGTAAGAGCTGGGCTGCATGTCGAGGCAAAACCCAGCAGATCATGTCCGTGCGGGATCAGTCAGTCCTACCTGTGGTGCAAACAGTGGGAAGCTCCATATTAGAATTCTGCCATAAGGACCCTTTGCTGTTGCAAAAAGGTCAGCAATTACAGCAAACAAGCTTTTCTCAGGAAGCCATAACCTTTATGTTTGTGTCGCTGTGTGTTTTTCAATAGATCTTTATCGAGGAAGGGGGGAACGGTCCCAGACTAAGCAAGCCGATGAACGGAATGTTACTTGTAGATCTTATCGCCTTATCTCCCTGTTATGGGGCTTCCTGGTTTCCATGGCAACTAATGCAGCGACTACAGGCCGCATGCACGGTGCTTTGGGAAAAAAAACAACCACCACTCCCACACAGTCGAGATTCAAAACCCAAACAGATCAATGTGCCCAGCATGAGTATGACGCACCCTGTACACAACCGCTGTTTGTGCATTCCTGGGGTTACTTTAAATCTGTGTTTTAAAAAATAAAAACCAACAACAACACATCTCATCCGGGGGGGGGGGGGGGGGGGTGATAAGGATATTTCCCTCAATTCGTATGGCTCACAACGCAGGCGTGAGAACGCGCGCGAGCTTGAATGTGGTCAGGCAGGAGCGCAGTGCAGAAACGCAGCAGAAAAGCACTTTTGAGTGGGAGCGCAGGCGTGGCCTACAAAGCACACATTCCTGAGAGAGGTGTAGCTGAGCGAGAGGGACACTGTGTCTGCATTGTCACCAGGACGCGCCAGTCAACCGCATCCGCTTTACAGGTTAATGATTAAAGTGGGAGGGGCTTCCGTTTGGTCACAGCGTACAGTGTTAGGGGGAAATGCGACGGGTGCTATTAAACCTCATTGAAAATCTTTGCATTGTAACATTTGAAAGCAGTTCTCTGTCTGTGAGTATATCACGTATATATAACGTGTCATTTGACCACCGCTGAGCTTTTGTGTCGTAGAAGGAGCTGCACTTGTGTTCAGATTGCTCTGTCAGGGAAGGATCTACTTGTTGAAACCCTTTAAAGAAACACGATGCACAAGAAGATGTGCTTCAGAACAATAACCATACTTGCAGTCAAAATGTTGGCAATCTGGAATACAAGAGCTGCATTTCAAAAATCAGCCGGGAACTGTATCTCTCTGGTCATACAGATGTGATCCAATCATACTTTACTGTACTTATTTGGTAAAATATGCAAAAGGATTAAGGTTTTAGGTGGTGTTGCCAAGACTGGTCATTTTAATTGGGACAGATGACCAAAAACCTGGGAACGGACCAAAAAAAGGTATTTTTGTTCAAACTGGCCAATAGTGTTGAATGTAATCTCTGTGTTTCCCTTGTGCACTGTCTGTGTTCTATGTCCTGTTACAGTGTATCCCTCTCAGAGGGATACACTGTAACGTCTCCAAGCAACCGCCGTCGAAAAGAATCCCCCAGCATTCCACGCAAACTGATAACGATGAAAGGGTTCTCCTCCCGGCACTGGAGTACACACACCACTCGCTCCCCGGAGCAGAGAATGGCACCATTCATCGCCTTTGAAGTTGGAATGCGCTCCATGAAAGTCAGTGCTATGTGCCGATGCCCCGCCTACAGTTCATCAATATGGCCCCTTGTTTCTGTTGAGCCTGGCTCATTGCATTCATTTACCGGATGTGCACGTTGCAACAAAAACAAAAAAATACAGTGACCGCAACAGGACAATGACTACAGAGACGGTGGGGTTCTGCTGGTGCAGGTGCTCTGTCTCTGCCCTAGCAGTTATGCTGTCACAGGTAACTCCTGGGGTGGTTAGTGTCATGTTATCCACTTTCCTCCCCATAGCTCTTCCCTAACTCCCTATTCCTTGTTCCCCACACCCACCAGCAGGGTAACTGCCCCCTTTCCTGAATTACCCCCGAGCCTTCTGTCTGATCCCTTACCCTTCGAAGGCCCTTCGGGTTAAAGCCTGTGGAGTGACAGTGACATGGAGAGCGCTCTTTGAAACGCCCGCTAGGTGGAAGCACACTACAGTATATGATCGAAATCGCACGCGTGGTGTCACAGGTTGCAAACGGATAATTTATTTTGGTTTATTTATTTATTTTATTTTAAGAGTCTTGAAAAAGCTGTTTGAGGGTACTCCAATTCTTCTATTGAAAAAATGTAGCCATAATAAATAATAATAATAATAATAATAATTTAAAAAGATATCATGATATAAGGGATCGGCAATTACTTTGTTTCCAGAGAGACTGGTTTGGTTACATTTTTTTTGTTTCTGCGTAATGGGCAAGTTCGTTCTCCAAAAGCAGTGTAAAGTCAATGAGAGACGAAATAGTGCACTGCAGTCCTGGTATAAATTTGATCGTTTAATCTTCAGCAAACCAATAAATAACATTCAAGGCATGACAGCGGCAGTTCTATAATTGCAATGAAAACAGACTGGGTGAAATCGACTTCATCCATTTACCTTCTGCAGACAACGAGAGGGGGACGTAGCCCCCGGCAGGATACGGCGCAACAAATCAATCAGCCTCATTTTCTTATGCAATGCTAGAGATTAATTGCCGGGACAAAGCAGGAAATACTTATCTTGCTTGTTCCGGTATTATATCGGGCATTTAAGACGCAACGAGCCAAATGTTACATTTATTGTGCTGTATTCAAATTATTATTGATCCATAAAGCTCACTAAACGTCCAAATTATGACAGCCTCTGTTGCATGCATTTCAGTTGTGCGCATTATATGCATTCTATTTTAAGATAGTTTGTTATTATCCCTATCAATAAACACGTTTACATGAAGGTAAATATGGGCGCCAACAAGTCATAGACCCATTTAATTTATTAATCATATGCATTTCTGCTCCTCCAATTCAAAGATAGCATGACAATTTTTAATTTATTTATGAAAGCGGGACAAACATTTTTGATTAAAAAAAATAAATGAAAAAAACTGTAGACTCTAAAATGGAAGCAACCAGATGAATAATTACCGAATTATAGTGTGAAAGATGAACTACGTGAAGTGTTCCAACTTTATCACCATCAAAGGGGATTTATCAGGTCACAAAACATGTGAGATAAAAGGAGAGATACCTGGGATATCTTGGGCTGATAAGGACTACACAGTCTGACAAAACAAACCCTGTCTTCAGAGCAACACCGTGCTGACCTTGCTCCGCAGATGATGACTCTCAAAACATTTATAAGGTGGAAGACACTTTATAGGCATGAATAGCGAAATGCTGAAATATGAATCAGATGTTATTGTTTAAGCGCTGGGAGAGAGTCTGAGAGAACCCGCTCTGCTGGTTTTCATTTATGAAGACCTCTGGACAGTCTCTCAGTTTTCTGTCAGAAACGGCCACCTTGACCCCACACGTCGAGGACGGGCTGAACCGGGGCGGGACCGTCTGCGTCTGCCGGATATCCAGAGGAGCGCCGTTCAAGCTTTAAGCGTTAGGGCTGCGTCAGGCGTGGGTTGAGCCGCGAGATCGTGACTCAAGCGCCGGGAGTCCTGTCTGAGGGCGCCGTCGGTTCACAGACAGGACAAAGCATTCATTCATGAGCCGGGCGAATAACAATGGAGCAGAGATAGACTCACTCAGCAGCTCCTATGCAACAAGCCTTCACTGCTCCGAGCGTGCAGTACGTCCTCCTGAACCTTCCCGAGCACTCCTACCACTCACTGCACCATTTCATTTGCGCAGATTTTCTATTTAAAGTAAAATACCTATTTATACTTACTGCAGCCAGTTGGCAGCAAAATAAATAAATAAATGTAATTTTCAGCATGTGTTAATGTGTGTTTTAAATTAAATTTACTGCTCTGTTGCAGATGATGTTAAAGCGGGTGTGTATTATTCTGCGTATAATTGCGCAGGCTCAGTTGAACTCTACCCGTATACTGGCTTTATAATGCTCTGGAAGTCACTTCAGGTAAAGGGGGCCGCCGCTTGGCAGCCGGTGAAAAGAAAAATAAAATCCCCTTAAGAATTTAAGGATTATAGTCTGCTATCTCCTAATCTCAACACAGGCGAGATGACATCCACATGGCTCCTGAGATAAGGGGCTGGGAATATTAAGATGGTCCCCTGATTCATCGCCCCTTCCCGAAAACAGCCTTTCACAGCATCGCGCGCTTGCTCTTCTCCTTTCGCTTGAACTTTCAAATCTCAAACTGTTATGAAGCTTTTTTTTCCTTCATGGGCAGAGGTGTCTGAAGGGCGGTGATATGGCCGTACAACACCTGAGCTAAGCTAGGGAGACCGTCTTTTATGACACACAGTGCAGGTACACTCCGGCACTGAACATTTTAAACAGAAACGGGAATCAACATTCAGGTGCCGAACACTGCAGTGAACTGATGGTAGTGAGGCACCCCTTCACCAGCCCAAAAAAAAAAAGCCCAAATTCCTGCCAAAGGACACACCCATGCACTCATCTCCTGAGGGGTGCTGAAAACCATTCAGCCAAATTCCTACTAAGCGTTCAGATGGATTTGAAGTGTCACACAGCTTCCTGTGAATAAGACCAGAGAATGCTGCTTTGCTCCTTGCACACGGCAAATACCTAGTCTCTGAATGGCCTGGTCGTGTCACATGGGGCATGAGCACCAATCAGAGGACAGCGCGAATAATAGGGAATAGAAACTTGGATGAGTTACAATCTGGCCAGGCTAAAAAATTCTCAGCCAAACACTTTATCCAACCTTGATAGCACCGTGCCACTTCCACAAGACCCACCGATGCTTCAACGCCTCGATCAACCAATGAGACGGCTCAGATGTGAATGTTGCAAAGACAGACGGACAGACTGTCCATGGAGGCACCATTGGGGGTTTGTAACCAAGTCCCTGAACCGACTCCACATTAAAAACACCTTGACTTGTACAGCAGCCACACATCACCTGTGCTTTGCACTCAGTGGGCTGGGGAGGGACATAGGGGCGGGGGGGAGGAGCCTACACTGTCACTCACATCAGGGACTTCTCTCTCTCTCTCTCTGCCAGACAAAGGCGCCGTGCCCTCTGTAAGATTACCTGCCCGGCCACAGACGGGGAGCTGGGAGGGCGGGGCCCGCGCGCGGCGGGGCGGGGCGGGGCGGCGTGGCGGATCAAAGGGGGGCGCCACCTCCACCTGCGCCAGGACAGAAGCGCGGCCCAGTTTGGCCCGGCACACCGCCTCCACCGTCAGAGCCAATTAAGCCGCACAATGCCAGCGGCGGCTGGAGCCAGTGATGTCTGTGGCAGAGCTGCAAACCACGCCCACTCCCCCCACAAATCCCCCCTCCTTCCTTTGACTCTTCCCAAAAAAAAAAAAAAAACATGATTTGGAGGGAAAAGCTGGCAAGGAGCTGCTGATCCACTAATCCCATTAGCGTACTGGACATTAACTCGCCCATTCCGCCTATCGGTAGTAATCTAAGGGGGGGGGAGAGAGCGAGGAGACGGGGCGTAAGGAGGTGGATGCAGAGGGTAGGACAGCGCCTGAAGAGGCGGCTGCGGCTTGGAAGGCGCTGGAGATGATGATGTCAGCGGGAGCGCATGTTGGAGCAGTGACACTTTAATCCTCACAGAGCTCGCTGGCACTAATCAGGAGACATCTCATATTTCCCTCAACTGTCCTGGCATGACATGCATTAACTGTCTTCTCTAAAACACAACAAAGTAATGAAGGCTGTTTTATAACAGCACACACACACACACACACACACACACACAGACGCACACACACGCACACACTCACACACACATACACACACACACCCCA
Source organism: Anguilla pacifica (assembly GCA_039654925.1). Taxonomy (NCBI): domain Eukaryota; kingdom Metazoa; phylum Chordata; class Actinopteri; order Anguilliformes; family Anguillidae; genus Anguilla; species Anguilla pacifica. The sequence continues at coordinate 12,393,792 of CM077302.1, forward strand.
CACGCACATACACACACACACATGCACACCACACACACACGCACACATGCACACACACAGACGCACACACACCCCACACGCACATACACACACACATGCACACCACACACACACACACGCACACATGCACACACACAGACGCACATGCGTGCATACGCGCACGCACACATACACTCTTTCGCCAAGTAGGCTCCCAGCAGGACATTCACTGTAAAGGTCAGTCAATAAAATAAGGCTCATTCATTGGACACATGATATATAACTATAAACACACACACGCGCGCGTGCAGATTTGGCATATCCCTATGAGCGTAAAATAGCAGCGAGGTCTATCACATGATTAATAGTACTCCCTCTGACCAGCAGAGGGACGCTTTCATAAATCAGGCTGCGCGCGCGCTTCCGCTGCAGGAAAGCCGCTGGTTGGGTCGTCCAGAGTGATGATGTCATGATGATGAGCTGGCACAGATGCGCATATTAAATACGGGGGGGGGGCAGCAGAGGTCCCAGGTCGGGTCACCGCAGCTCGTCCCAAAGAGAGGCAGTTTCTTGGACAGTGACAAAAGACGACAAGCACGCCGCTTCACGTGTCACGTCCGGGCTTTTTTCTGCATCGGTGGGCTCCACATTTTGGAACAGGACCCACTGGTGGGTTGTGACTGCGGCTGCTTCGGGGCTGTGAGATGCATTCGGGAAAGAAAAGCACGTCATGCGCTCTCCGTGGACACTCGCATGAGGCAAACGAAACCCTGCACCTGTTGCACGCATGGCATTGGTTACAGCACAACGTTCAGCCGTTTCGACTCTTTAAAACCATTTTAATCCCGCGTTTCGCCATGTGGGGATCTGAACGTCCAGCCGGGTTGCAGAAAACGTGCTGAAAATGAGGGGCCTGCCCTGCATAAGCCCGTGCGATGGAGACTGTGGAGAAAAGTCCCGCAGTATCGGGAAGGACAGAGGCACTGGGCTCAGCAGGATTGCACACAGTACAATGTTCAGTGTTAAATCAATTCTCACAGAGTACTTTTAACTCTGATAGGGTACAAGTGGTCCCTATTAGACTCATGTAAACTCTGTTAGTGCTGAATTAACACAGGACATGTTACTGCATGCACACAAGTGTATTTCAGGTCTTGGTAAATAGTACATGCAGCCACTGTGGGACGTGCATCATGTGGATTATACAGAGTAGAGCAATCCTGTCTGCATCACAGATAAGTTACATACAACAATGCATGCATGATCTCCACAGTCTTATTTTTGCAGGTTAATCATAATAATGTATTAATAAAATGCACTGTTATAGACATTCAGGGAAGCATGCTTCCTGTGCTGCACTGTGTGTGGGACAGGTGCACGCAGAGGTGAGGTGATTCACACTGTGTTAAGGGCTGCTGCTGTGCTCCAGGCTCCAACGCTGAGAAGGCTAAGCTGGAGGTGTCAATCCCAAACACGCTCGCAGCGAACGGGAGAGGCTTTCCGTCATCGAATTTCACCCCGCCGCACACAAACGCATTGTGCTCCAGACAATTAGCTCCTTGTTGCTGAGCAGAGGTGGTTTGAACTTGTATGTTTCTGTAGTGATGCACTGCTGTAACAACTCCAGAGCACTCGTCATTCCCATAACTCTGAAGGTTGCCTTTGGCGTGATAAGGAAACTACCAGAACATGAAGGCTGCGTTCACCATCACCATCATCATCATCATCCTCATCCTCATATCTCCTCTCAGCACCTCCGTGGTGCAGGGTGCTATAACGGATGAGATAATCGGCGATAACAGATTTATAACAGCGCCTCGAACGGCGGTGCGCGGCAGGTATTTTCCTCCGTCTGATCTGAATGCACGAGAGGAGCTGCTTGACTGGCTAAGAATAACATCCCCACGGCAGACGGTTATCGGCGGAGGTTTTTGAAACGCTGAGGCGTGTACGCGCGGTGAGGTCATTTCCCCCCCTCCCCCGTGCCAGCAGCTGCAGACGGCTTAAGGGCTGAAGCCCCGCTTTGTCGTTCCAGCCGTTCCATCCGTCAGGTGCGCCGTGCGCGAGGACGCGCGTGTTTATTGGTGAGCGTTGTTTCCTGCCGCTGCCGTGTGATAATATCTGTTTTCCTTCGCCTGCGATGAGGTAACCGCTGCCTCCCATTACAGCTGTAAACCTGTGCTGTCTTCCTTTCACGACTGAAAGGGCAATTCCTGAAAGCTGCTGTTATTTGTACGTATATGGGAAAATAATGTGTGCAATAAAGTCTCTTACCCTTGAAAGCAAAAAGAATTGCTACCTTTCCATTTAGTTTCTGTTTTAAATATATTTTCTTATGTCTATTTGCATTTTCTTAAAATGTAGGTTCCAATTTTACTATGATAGAAATAGTAAATCAATAGAAAATGAATTCTCTGTAAAATATATTACTAGTAACCATTTTTAGAATGTACTTCCCCATCATTTCTCAAAGGTAATGAGGCCTGAATGAATAAATAATCTGAAATCAGTTCAATACACATTAAGAAAATCTGTATTGAACTGCACAATTTGAAATAAGAAAGAAAAAAAAACTCTTTGGGAGAAACTCCAATGTTTTTTTCCACCAATGACACAAAATATTACCCAAATAATGAACTCTCTGCTCCCCTGACTACATTTTCCTAGAAACAAAGCATGCTGGGTAACTTCATTATTTATCTTCCAAAATTAACCAATTCCTGGAACAGATGTGATTAGCCTTATAAAGGTATTCGTTTACTGGAACATTTCACACAAAACAAAACTTGACGGAGCACAATACTGACATTATTTTACTCAAATGTCCACGTGGTTTGTTTCATTTTTTGCTCTTTTAAAGTTACATGGATGTTTGTCTTGATTATTGTCGAGGGAGAAACATAGATACTAAAGCATTATGTTATTTGAACAAAATAATATGATCAAAAAGTCATGCATGAAACATTTGTTTTGACCATTTTTTAAATTGTAGGCTGTTCTGTGAAAAAGGATATCTATTTGGCTCTCTTCACTGTATTATTGAACATTCAGAAATCAGTTAGGGCTTGTAACTAATATTTTCCCTGAATCCTCCGGATTGATTTAGTAGAGCAAATATTAGAAAATAAAGCCTTTGAGATATGTTTTGCTCAAGCATACACAAGGCAAATGATCTTAACTGATTAATAAATACTTTGATTAATAAGTACACAAAGCCAGAATCTTTCTAAAGCCCTCAATGCCATTTAATAAACTACGCCACAACTGCCAGTTCCCTCGAAGCCTTGAGTATGCTCGTCTCTCATTCTTATATCAGGATTAGCCGTGTGTGCGTGTGTGTGTGTGTGTGTGTGTGTGTGCACGTGCATGTGTATGTGTGTGTGTGTGTGTGTGTGTGTGTGCACGTGCGTGTGTATGTGTGTGTGTGTGCGTGTGTGTGCACGTGCATGTGTATGTGTGTGTGTGTGTGTGCACGTGCATGTGTATGTGTGTGTGTGTGTGTGTGTGTGTGCACGTGCATGTGTATGTGTGTGTGTGTGTGTGTGTGTGTGTGTGCACGTGCGTGTGTATGTGTGTGTGTGTGCGTGTGTGTATGTGCGTGTGTGTGCACGTGCATGTGTGTGTGTGTGTGTGTGTGCACGTGCGTGTGTATGTGTGTGTGTGTGTGCGTGTGTGTATGTGCGTGTGTGTGCACGTGCATGTGTATGTGTGTGTGTGTGTGTTAGCAGTAGTTAAAATGCTCAGGGGACATGGGTGTTCAGCATTACTCTCCCGCTGATAATGAAATGAGTTTACGTAAGGCAGCTGTCTGCAGCTATCTCTGCCTGCATCTCGGAAGTGGGATTATGAGCGATGTATAAAATGCAAATGATGTGTTTCCTCTTTGTGTAGAGATGGCCCAGATAAGGGGTAACTAAGGTTCAGTGCCAGTGTGCCAGGGCCCGAGGAGCAGCGCGGGCTGGCCGTGCCATGTGGTATTGTGAAAAGCGCATTGTTTCCCTATTTCCTTATGGCCCTCAGCCATGAGACTAGCGCACAAAACTCCCAATTAATCCTATTTACACTGTCTGCTCAGAGCGCCTTCCAGCCACACCGCTAGACTTCACTCTGTCCGTATTATATAAACCAATGGCTCTTGGGGGAGGGGGGGAGGGAGGTGGAGGGTGGGGGGGGGTGTCTTTTGCTTTTGCAAATGGCCAGCGGAAGATTCTGGCCCCTGACGGGCAGAACGGGACGCATACCTGTGGCGTGAGGGCCACAGCGGCGGCGAGGGGACGGGGCGGGTCCGCGCGACATTCCGGAACCTTCTCTGCGTCCTGCGGTCCTGTCCCATCTCGTGGGGGGGGTCCTCACTATGGCGGGTGCCACTGAAAACACACGCCGATGGTTTTTCCCGACAACGTGCGATCGCACCACTCTTCATTTGTACCAGGGCTTATGGAGTTGCAGCGCGAGACATCTGTCTGCAATTAAAGGATCAGCTAACCCTTAGATCTCTCCTCACAATGCCGGGGTGAGAGAGACAGACCTTACCAAACACAATGCAATCCCCCGCACTTTAACTGCGAGCGCTTAAGCCTTAAGCATGAACCTGAAAGCAGAGCTTTCGGTTCACATGGCGGCGAGCTAGGTGAGGTAATGCTTCACGCACCGAGTGGCCAATGCCAGGGTGAGAAGACGGCCCGGGCTCGCTGGTTCACCCAGACCGTCAGGGGCAAACAAAGCGGCTACTCGCGAGGTTACCCACAACACACTGCGGGTCAACACCTGCCACTCCAGCCCTGATAAATGACATGTTGAACTGTTGGGAGTCTGCCTCTTTCACCTGGAGTGCCGCATTACTTCAAAAAGACAAAATATATAAATTAATAAATAAATAAAAGGCCTAACACAAAAGTATCTGTGTTGTTAAAAGATGAAGCTTTGAACAGTATGCTGTTTTTTAAATGAGTTAAATTGCTGCACGCATATGTTCAGCTCACAGTGGTTGCATCATCACTAACCAACCCTGATAAAATCTAATCTCAGGTTACTCTAAATGATTTCATTTTACAATCTATAAGGCCCTCGGGTCCCTCCCCCTCGAGGGATATAATGATGTACTGTTCCCTTCTCGTCAGGCCTATATTCATTGTACTTGGCGCAAACTCGCACACTGCCTATACACATAAACACAGGACAAAATAAGTAAAAGTTTTAACTTCAGGAGAATGTCAATCATTGACAGTGCAATGAAATAAGAACAAAGGTAGCGGTTCCCTACCTGTTAAAACATTCTTCAGGGGATTTAAGCAAAGCTCTTTTACCCACAAAAAAAAAAAACAAGATTAAAATTAAAATGAAGCGTGAAGACGTTTGTCTTGGTATAATAGTTTCAGCACTATCCAAAATGAATACAAGAATACAAGCCCGTGAATCATTTGCAAAGTTCGTGCATTCATTGTGCATATATTATAAACAGTAACCGCGTGTAGTGCATGGAGCTGAACAGAAGTCCGCAGAACTGAAGCGCGTTCTTCCCAGCATAACTCGGACGGTTTTTGAATGGCATTGACTGACGTCACGAAGCGCGGTGTGCAGGCAAGACTGTTTAAAGCTGTGAGACTCGGGGATGGTTTTCACACGAGTCACACGAGACGCATTGGTCGAACTGTCCACGTTATCACGGCGTAGAGCACTGCCAAATACCGCGATTGCAAAGTTTAAAAAGAAAAAAATAACCTGTCGCGCTGATATAGTAGTGGATACAATGATACGCAGTTCTTTCTCGAGAGCGGCAGGGATGGTAAGCGCTTACAGAGTTTTGTTCACCTTGCTGCTGGTTGTAGTTCATTGCGGGGGGACAGCGCAGACGGGCGCTCGTCACGGCGACTGCCCGTCCCGTTGTCACTGTGAAGAGGACGGCATGCTTCTGCGAGTCGACTGCTCGGACCTCGGCCTGGCGGCTCTTCCAGCAAACCTTAGCGTCTTTACTTCGTATCTGTAAGTCTACGGCGTTTTCCCCCGTGAGAATAAGACACGTGTGCAATTTGGCATTGAATTGTAACAAAAAAATAATAGCTGTGTGCTTATTTTTGGTTGCTGGATTAAAATGTTCAATATTGACACATATCCGAATGCTGAACCAGCCACAGTTACACTGCGTAAAAAGTCGCGGGAGTTCAGACTCTTTACGATGTTAAATGTTCACACTTTCATGCGTTTATTACGTTATATTTTATAAAGAACGTACAAGCATATACCACATGGAGTGATTCAATGAAGGCGTTTTATTGCATCAATTAGAACACATTGCATTATCTTTGAAGGTCACTAATATATCAGCAACAAACAACAACTAATTGTTACGTGACCAAGAATATAGTAGCCTACATACATTATTTTCGTGAGCGGGGATGAATAATTTAAATTATTCGATTTTTTTTTTTTTTTTGGAGTGTTGGGTGATTTTTATGGTCGTTTGTTACTGTGACAGACAGTTAAAATGTAAAAAAATATAAACAGAGGAATTACATATATATTTTTTTACAATGCTGGATCACCAATTTCACGCGTTTAGTTATCTGTATGTTTTAAAGTGTTCTGCCTTCTAAGCAGTAGCTGCAAACTTGACATACATCACGGGCAACCTGTTATTGTCACTCCACAGCCTTATAGACTGCTATAGATGTGTAATGGCAAGTACGTAATGCGGCAATTTTAGCACCTTTTGCTAAATGTTTATTTTAGAATTAATGGTACGTGCAAGCGACGATCTACTTAGTTTAATCGCGTTTTCGTGATACGTCAGTACTTTTACATAATTTTAAAGAAGGACTTGCTCATCGTTTTCAAACGCGTGTCTGTGAACAGGCCCAGGACTCTCCACAGTTAAATTAAAATAATAATAACAATAATAATCCTAATATTTTGTCTTCCCGGAATTAATATTTACCGATTAATATACACAGTTTTCGCTATTTGTTACACATTTTGGCAACAGTTGCAGTAGTGTTACGCGTGTTGATTGAATTAAGCCAAAGTAATACATTATCCTGTACAGCAGTAGGAAATAACATGACCAGAGGAAATGTGCGCAAATGCTGTCTTTCCTATGTAAGTTCCTACCGAGATTATGAGAGAAATCACGGCTCTAACTTTGGTTTCAGGAATCAAGCATTGCGTCATTCAATGCAGAGCAAACGCCTGCAGAAATGGGAATATTTAATTGTAAATTGAGTTGCGTAAGGTCGGAATGGAGCTCGTGCTGTTTTTTGATTGAAGTTGGAATTAAGGCGGTGAACCGCAGAGCTGAATACGTTTTTAATCAAGCTCGATCAGGAAAAAGCTAACAAAACAAAATAAATAAATAAAAAAACCGCTCACAGTCAAAGTTTGAGTGCCTGCCCAGTTCACGGGATATGATCCTTTCATCTGTGGAAATACGGCAGGCTGCATAAAAATTTCGCAGCCCACCCAAAAATAGAAAGGTCGATTGCTCCTGGAGCTATACTTGGCTGCCAATACAGCGGCTCAAACAGAAGTGGCAGCAGTTAACCCCTGTATCGAGTGACGTCCTTTGGCAGCGCGATCGGGAAAGTATCTGCCGTTATGTAGGAAATTGCGCGAGATCAAAGCCCACCTCTCCTTCCTCCTGCCGAACTGCAGTAGGGATTACCTGCGCGAGAGGCGCGGTGCCTTTGTGCTGGAAGCGTTGAGGTTGCCTGTCGGCAGCCTTTTGAATGCTCCGTGGCACTTGCTGGGTGAAATGTTTTGAAGCACTGAAAAGACCGTGCCAAACAAAGTTAGACTTACACGGAGCTGATGGAAGAAGCCGGCCCTTTGGGCCTCGTACGGCACATTTCTGCAATGGAGCAAACAGGTTTGGTGTGAAGTGCATACAGTGTTACCAATAGCGGCTTCACGCGCTGCTTGATAAATGAATTTTGCCAAGACCCTCCCCTCTAAGGTGTTTCAGAGGGCACTATGATTTTACTAAGATGACCAGGCATTAAGATGCGGAGGCAATCATGCATTTGGCTAATTTTTTAATTTGTACAGATATTGCACTGATTTGGGAAAGTTATTATTATACACAGCAAGACATACAAATGTAAAGTATTTGTCAAAACATGTATTCGAGCAAATGTGTATGCATTTAAATAATTTTGGCAATTCAGAAAACTAATAATAAAAGCATAATCAGGAATAAAATTCATTTGGGCCATTTTTTAAACTAGACCTCTGTGATAGATATAAGTTTAAAAAATGTGTACTGTTACATGGAATAATTTACCTGCAGTACAAGCATTCATTAATCCCCCAGGAAGTCCGCATAATGGCATGCATATGGTAATGGCTGTTGGGTGCATAGTTTCCTGTGTCAGCTTGATGGACAGAGTGACAGGGAAACCATACGGCTGAGAGCGGGGGACACTATAGCGGGGGAGCGGAGGTGCGGACCGCGGACAATCCGCCTCATTATTCAGCGAGCGGAGGACAATGCGGCCGGCCCGGTCCGCCAGCGTCAAGCAGGGAGCGCGTGCACGAATTCAACAGGGCGCCACGGAAACCAGATGGGATCGGTGCCTCAAACTCTTGTGTCTGCGCGGCGGCGGATCCTTTTCATCTCGCCCTGAAAGAGAGGGGAGCGCTTGCAAAGAGTTAAAGTGCACCTACGGGGTGTTTCTCTGAAACACTATCGCCAGATCAACCGCTGTTGCCTTTTTACATTTCCAGGGTAGCCTAATGCGAGTTTTAAATAAAGTTTTTTTTTTTAATTGCCTGGAACAATACAAGGTTTGCAGAAAATGAGGGAAACAGGTTGTTGGTTGGAAAGTGTGTGCTGGATGAATCAAGCAAACTGCATGTCAAAGCTGGCTTATAAATGACTTCATTCATTAATTAATTCACTTGCTTCTTCCAAAGAAAATCTAGACAGTTGGTTCCCTTGTTCTGACACTTGTCTGACTTTGGGCAAAAGGGTCCTCTTGCATTTCTACAAGACAATTATTCATATTTTTTTTACAATCCTCACTTTTTTGTGGCAGCAGTGGTTTGGTGAAATGCATGGTAATATCCTGCTGGTAGTTTTGTAGCCTGCAGTGACGAGTGGGTCTAAGCGTTTGAGTTTTCCCGGGTGAGATTTAGACACACATGCATTTATGCACTGGGGAGTGCTGCAGGGAGCATCTCCATTTCATAAGAGAATCTTTAAGTCATCCAAATATTGGGAGAAAACTGAAATCCTTTTGTTTTATGAATATGTCATCAAATCAACGGCCTGTGTTTGTTACCCTTCAGAGGGGAGCATTTCCCTGTGACGGACCCAAAACAGGGTAGTCCACGGATCTGAGCCATGAGAAAAGTGATGCGTGTCACAACCCATTCCGCGCACAAAGAAAAGCGCCCGCGGCAGATGTAAGATAATCCACTGAAAAGACTTTGCTAGAAACGTTGCACTTGAAGGTGCCATTGCCGGGGGGCCTCTCGGATACCAGAGACTCCACTGTTTATATTTTCAGAATCACTGGCGTCAAGATTCATTCATTTATTTATTTCTTTCTTTTATTTATTTAATTGTTTTTGTTCCTTGGGGAAAAAAAAGTAACAGTTCTCAGCCATTGATAGATTATGTTTGTGTGATGTTTTTGGCCACTCTGCTGCTGGTGGTGTTGGCACTGTAAGGTAATGTGCATTAAGGGTTCCCCGTGTGTCTGCGTGCTCCACTGCAGCTGTCAGGCGACTGCAGCGCGGCAGCAGCGCTCAGGGCTCGCTGTTACTGCGCTGAGCGCTGGGGTGCTGCCGGGACTCCATTTGATTTAAATCTGCGGAGACGGGGTGCGGTGTGAGGTTTGCTCCGCGCGTGGCGATGGAGGCGAGCCGCGCTCCGCGCCGCGGTTTCGCTCTCTAAACAGCATCCTCGCCCTGCGACGGACGAATCGCATCGCTCAGGGAATGCCCGACTTCAGCGACACGCTTGTGGTGAAGCTAATCATCAGCTGCCAGACATTTTCTGTCCTGAGAGAGTTAGCGAAGATGCTTTGGCTCGAGCTTGATCAAAAGAGATGACATTATCTACATTTTGGCAAGTAAATAGTAAATGGATGAATATAATTATCCTTAATTAACGAATGAGGGAAATCCAAGAGATGTTATCATTTACATTAAATATGAATGGAAATAATTTGAGTGCTGAAAAGCAGAGTTTTTGCTAACACTGTTGAAAGTGGAATTACTGAACAGAAATAATAAAGGTGGAATTAAGGGCCATATGAGGAGTGGAGTTTATTTAAGGGTTTTCCACCCCCTCCTGCCACCACACCCACCAGTGTGCAATTACCCACGCTGCCTTGAGTGGACAGCCTACAGGATGAAGAAAATTAAAAAAAAAAAAACAAACAGCTGAGTGGGTTTATGAAATTATCGCCATAAAGTGCATGCGTTTGAGAGGGAGGGCGATACAGGCGGTATCGGGTGACCTCTCCCTGGCGGTGTGGAGTTCCCGGCCCACAGGAGGTTTTCATTAAGGCTAATGCGCGCCGTCGCTGGGCTTCGCCGCCCCCAGAGGAAGGCCCGCTCCTCTCCAAGCCCCGAGAGCCCATGGGAGCGGGAACGGCTTAAAAAAAAAGAGGTATCCATGGAGCTGTTTTGGGCCGAGCGCGGCAGTGCGATTAGTCCTCATTAGGGCTCGCGGATGACGCAGCGTTCCTCCTTCCTGTGCTCTGCACTGCGCTGCGCTGCGGGCGCGGTCCGGAGAGCCCCACCCCCGGTCCCCCCCACCCTCCCCCCCCGGTCAACCTCTCCCCCCCCCCCCCGTCCGTCTTTATTACCATCGGCGCTGTCAGCGGGACCCGAAAGAGAGCCCGCCGCCCTGATTTACGGCCTTCTCTTTTTAAGATGGCCGGCCGTCCACCTGGCCCGCTCCCTCACCATCTGTGAGCTGTCTCAGAAACACAACTTGAGCCGTCGCAGGTGACCGTGCCCTCTCCCCCCAAAACCCCCCCCCGCTCCAAAACCCCCTTCCCCAAACCGGCCGGCCTTCCTCGCCCATCCATTAACAATATTTACTTAATGGCGCGGCGCGGCTAACGAAAGTGACTTCATTTGTTTTACGGTTTGGATGTCTCTGCAGGTCGTCTCAGAAGCCCTTTCAGTTAATTACCGCCGAGGCAGCAGCGCGGCCTGCACTCCGCCTCCCCCTGGCAGGATTAATGGGCCCTGGCATGGCCTGAACAGCCCGCCGCGCGGCCTCTCGCTGGGGAGGGCGACAGGCCTGACTAATTCCCAGCGGCCGCGGCTTCACCACTTCATTTTGCGCTTTTTAAGTCGCACCGGAGATTAAAGGTGGTGCCCTGGCGTGGCCGGCCCCCGGAGACCTGCCCCCCTCCGTCACTCTTCGCTCTCCGTTGTTTACGCCGTTAGTTTATCAGCCGAGGGTCCGGGGAAAGCGTTTCTGTGAACGGAGAGTCTGCCGGCTGATCCTGAGCGGCGCGCGGGTCCCACTGGAAGCCTCAGCCTCTCCCGCCCGCCGGCCCGCAGGCGGACGCTTCGCTTCTGCGCGGGGACTCGTACCCTCTCGCTAACAAACCCCGAGCACAATGTGCGCACTGTGTTTCAGTCGCACGACAACGCGAGCCTTTCCGACCACCGCTTTCACCTCTTCCCCCCCCCCCCCCGAGGAACGAGATTGTTTTTTTAAAAACGGAGACGTCTCGGTTGTTCTTGCGTGATTGGAATGCGGGTGCCCTCCGTGGGCATCAGTCTCGGTGAAATGCTCGCGCAGAACCAGCATTGGAAAAGGGGATTCTGGGAGCCCTTTTTAGCGCGGCTTCGGGACGGGCCCCGGATCAGGCGCGTCGAAAAGGAGCGTAAATCGGCCCCCGGCCAAATCACCGGCATGACGGACCAGATATATTTGTCTTTCCTTTAGATTTATTTTTGTTGTGGTGGGCTCCAGTGAGCGATGTATAATTAGTGAAAGGGAGACCAGGCAGGGCTGCTTTCTTCCCAGTCTAATTAACAGCCTCACCGAGGGGTGGGGTGTGGGGGGGGAGGGGGGTTGGGCTCCCACAGTCGGTGTGAAATGTTGCAGTTTCATTGTGCCGCTGCCCCCCCCCCCACACCCCCACCCCACCCCTCCCACCCCCGCCCCACCGGACTGGCTTGTGAAAAGTCAGCCGGGCCCAGCCCTGGTCAATAAAAGGCAGGGCTCAATAGATGTTTTGTGTGGCTGGGCTGAGCAAAAGAAGGCCACCATTTTACTCTTGCCGGGGGCGGGCTGGAGCTCAGGGGCTGGGAGGCCTGGCTGCATCCGCGGGCCCCGGGCCCCAGCGGAAAGAGCGCCGGGCCCCGGTCCTGGTCCCGGCTCGGCTGCGGTTTTCCATCTCCCCCCTCGTCCCCTCCGTGCTTATCGCCTGCCTGCGCTGTGCTCTGGACCTCACCGCCCCCGTGCCCCCCTGCCCTTCTCCCTTCGCTGCTGTCTCTCTCTCTTTGGTCCTGCGGTGGAGGCGGTCCTTCCCTGCCACCTGTTGACTGACAGGCAGGGGGGGGGACAGGACGCTGTGTGCGTCGGACCGCGCCCGTGGAGGAAGTGAACACTACACGCGATTAAGACGTCACGCTCGCACTCGATGCTCAGATTCCATATTAATGAGCGATGCGTTTATTACAGCACTCTCAGCTAGTCACTCAAAGCACTAAGAACCACCCCTGTGTGCACCATAGCATTTACACATTTTTATGCACATCAGGCTGCTCAACGGCACTGTCCATTCCTATAATATGTTTCTCCGAGTTTCTCTTTTCTGCTGGCATTTGCCGTGTGTAACTGCAACGTGGGTTTAGGAGCCAGTCACAAGCTCTCTTCACTCTGCGGTACGCTAGCTGAGCGCCACAGCCAGCGCAGTGCTAGCAGTGCTGGGTCAGAGTCGCTGGTTTATTTGGATTTCATTTACAAACGTCAGTAGACTGTACAGACCGTCTCGTCTGTTAATTATAATCCAGTTCTTTGAAAGTATTTGAACACTCTACCTTTGGACCTCTCCTCTATGCCAAGGAATTCCGCAGCATCTTACCTACTTGGGCTGAATCGTTTTTCTCATTTAATGACAAATGTCCTGCTTTCGCTCGTTGCCACACCTCTTTGGCCAATGTCCTCATGCAAGTGGCAGAAACAAATTGCACATGTTCACACACACACACGCACGCACACACATACGCATGCACACACACAAATACACACACACACAGGCACACACACACGTGCACACAGGCACACATGCACACACATACGTATGCACATGCATGCACACACACACACACACACACACACAGTGACACACATACAGAGACACACACACAAACGCACGCACACACACAGGCACACACACACTAACACACAGTGACACAAACACACGCACACAGGCAGACACAGTGACACACACACACACACACACACACTCCTTAAACCCTCTCATATTAAAAACATTTAAAAGGAAGCGCAGCATTTAAAGTTAGCAGGGAGACTAGCCGGGCAGGCGTTTAGCGGGAGGAGTGTAGATGTAGGTGTTTTTGCGGAGGGCTCTGTGAGGTTCGAGCCGCCTCTCCTCCTCACACAATGGGTGAACTAAAGAACCGCGCTGTCTGTGTGAGCACCATTGTCCTGGCCGACAGAGTGCGATGGGACCGTGGGAAATAGCCACATTTTTTGACACAGGCCCTATTTCTTCCCTGGAAAGAAAAAAAAAGGGGGCCTGAATTTAAAGTGCGGTGATTTTAGTGTCCCGTTTGAATCGCCCATGGTCTGCCTCATTTGCTTTGATGTGGAAGATAAACTAATTTTACTATAGGCAGGGCTAAAGTAATTAGCACCCTAATGCTTTCATGTTGCCTAAATAGGCTATAGAGAGTGAAAGCAGAGAAAAGAATGGATTGGCTGGGCATGAAAAAGTATTTAGTGCATCAAAGTATTGTTGGAATGAAATGGTTTAGGGTCGCCGCGAGAAGAAGAAGAGGAACAAGAAGAAGAAGAAGAAGTAAAAGTGGCGGATTAAAAAGTGATGGGTAATTTATTTTTTTCTTCTTTTCAACGCTGAAAACGTACGGCGGAAGGGACAGAAGAGAGAGAGTGAAATGGAGGCTGGTGGAGAACATTCTCACAGCAGGTGGTGCACTGTCCTTCGCAGGGTCCATTACAGTAAAAGCAGAATGTTTGCGTAAGCATAAATTACCTCTGGCTTCTCTCAGCTCTCTTTTGTCGCTCGGGGTTTGCGCTGCCAGATTAATTTTCCTGCTTTCAGATGAAAAACGGCACGCCGATATGCATAAAATTCAAACGACAGCGTGATCTACATACACATATCTTTTTTTTAAAAAAATGTATTCAAGTAGATTGTTATTTAATGAAAAGTTAAATGCTGTTATTTACGAGCATGTTTTTTGTGGATAGCTGAAAACTCTGAAGCTGAAAAAAGGTTTTTATTGAAAGTCATTTTTAATGCAGTTCAAAGCATTTTTTTACCAATAATAAGTTAATTATAAAACAGTACTGTTTGATCACTGGCTCATTTTTATTGACACTACAGAATTATGGGTAAATTAACCGCATAAGAACCTGCATAAGTACAGCCTGCATGAAGTTGAGAATAGCCAGGCAGTTTTAATGCAGAACAAAGTACTTTATAACAATATCTTCAACAATCATCATTTTTTATTCTATGGTACTGCACTTTGTTTCACACAATTAGTAGGATGACAGCCGCTCTAGTGCGCGGGACACGCACAAGCCACAGAGATGAAAGGAGGTTATTACGCACATCAGGGAAAACGCTGAGCTCCTGATTAATATTCATTAAAGTCCAGTTCGCTGCTCTCTCTTTGCCTCATCCGTCTTTGTGGTCAGCCGCAATGCAGTGTGTCTCGCCCAGTCTGATTTCGGTTTTTCGGGTGGGGTGGGTGGGGTGGGTGGGGTGGGGGGGTTTCGTTATTGCGTCCACATGTGCCGTGAGGAATGTGGCAGCTCGGGCTCAGGATAGCGGGCCGGGGCGAAACTCGCAGAGGCAGAGGAGGTCAGGAGGAAGGGCACTGACTCTTCCCCCCGGCCCGCTCCGGCCAGCGGAATCCGCGGGATTTCCATGAGGAAATAGTGCGGATTCCTGGAGCTGCGGCCAGCGAGCGGCTATAGGGCGCCGCCGACGGGGGGGGGGGGGGGTGGGAACGGCCCAGTCAGTGGATAGGGGGGCGAGGTGGGAGGAGTCGGGGGTGGAGCCTCGGTGCTGCAGGGCCCCGCCCCCTTCCATCACCGCCCCTCGCCCAACGCAGCGGGAGAGTGGCCCATAACAGCCAGGGCACATCACGGTAATCGGCGCTGTTCCGCACCCCGTTTCAGTCAGGAGTGAAATGTGATGCTGAAGCTTTTAAACGCTGGGCCCGGGGTCGGCCGTGTTTTCAGCCCCTGCGGTTTCCAGGTCTCACGCTGGGGCAGCCGTGCGCGGCGAGATTAGCGTTAGCCGCTGAAGTAGCGCATTATTCACAGGCCTCGGCCCCCCTCGCTGCGTTTGATTTTATTTGACAGTTAATAATAATAATGTTGTTATTCCGTAAGCGCACTCCAGGCGTGTGAGCGGCGGCCGTGTGTGGTGTCTACGCGCCGGCCCATGCCGCCGCCGCCGCAGCGCTGCTGTTGGTTTTTCCGCGGCGCCCCCCGGGGCGCGCCGGGGGTTGGACCCCACAGCCTCTCAGGACGTTCGGTCCTTATTAAAGCGCGCTCTAATAAAAGGCCTGTTTTCGCACGCGCCTGGGACGACTTTGAAATGCTGCGCCGCCTTCCCGCCAGCTCACCAATGGGAACAGAGCCTTTTTATTTGCTCAAAATCGGCCTCTTTTTTAAAAAAATCACTGCAGTCCGAGGAAGCGGCTTGTCAGCAGCCAGGGTGAGGACCACACATGGTTTATTTGGGCGGGGGGCGTGTGGAACCCCTCATTTCCGCTCCGGGGTCCTCGGCGGTAACGGTGAGCTGGGCTTTTCCCCGAACTGAAAACACAAAGTGATACACCTCCAAAGGGCCGGGGGCCACGCCGCAGCCCTGGGGCGCGAGGGTCCCGGGCCCCGCACTGCTTCAGCTCCGACTCGCGGACCGCTGTCCTGGCCTCTGGTTATTATTAACGCGCCCGTTTAAAACATGGCGGCCGGCGCAAATGAATCGCGGCTGGGTATCGGTGGACGACGGTCTGTGCCCCCCCGCAGAACAGACAGACTTGGCTCTGATGGGGGTACTGGTCTGTTGTTCTAGCGTTCACTGGCGTTTTTGAGGAAGAGGAGTTTAAAGTTCGCGAGGCCGATGAAGGGCGGGGCCGCCGCGCTCGTTGATTTGGGGAATTTGTTTTTTTCGCGGCCCGGCGTTCCGGCTCCTTCCGCGGGGAACGCGCTGGAGGCTTCCCAAATGAGCGCTCCTGTGCTCTGAAGGAGAATCAAGTCACCGTTTTTTGTTTTTTTTAACCATTCATTAAGTCCGGCGTGAGTCTCGCCGGAGACGGATTGTCGTCCGCCGTCGCGATCGAGAGGCGAAAACCGCTTTTATCTGCTTGGCGCGCTCCAGAAACGAGAGAGAGAGGAACGCGGCCAGGGGCTGCTAATATTAATGCCTCCGGTCACAGAGGATACGGAACACAGGGCGGCGTTCATCAGAGAGGTTAACGGGGTGAGCTGTGGAAGTGAAAACGTATTTGAAGCTGCGTTTGAAAAAGCAGTGCGCCAGATGCAGGGCTGGAGAACGCTCTTCTGTGTTTCTCAGCCGGGCGTGGGGCTCAGTGCAGTACACAGGGGCTGCAGGTGGGGAAGCAGAGCTCCCCTCACATACGGCTGGTAGCCCTCACCGCGGCGGCTGGTAGCTGCACGATGCGCGTGGCTCTTCAGAGCAACATGCGTGCCTGCCTGCTAACCACCCTACAATAATGTTTGCTCGAATAAAACGGGACTAATTAAATACATCCACCAAAACGTAATGAAACAGCTTCACTCGATATTCAGAATGATGTACGGTCTCCTTTTCGCCTGGAGTAATTACTTTTTCTTGAGTTTTTTTCCCCCCCAATAAAAACTATTATTAAAAAATTCCTGTGGTCAGTTATGCAGAAACTGATCTGGAGAAAAATAAAACTAAAAAAAAAGGCTGCAAAATGTATGCAGGACACAGTGGTCCATTCACAGAGAGCTGTTTACTGGAAAGGTGTTGGGTAGTCACACCTACGAGAATACCACTGACCACTCTCTCCTTACTGAACACCACTGACCATTCTCTCCTTACTGAACACCACTGACCACTCTCTCCTTACTGAACACCACTGACCACTCTCTCCTTACTGAACACCACTGACCACTCTCTCCTTACTGAACACCGCTGACCACTCTCTCCTTACTGAACACCGCTGACCACTCTCTCCTTACTGAACACCACTGACCACTCTCTCCTTACTGAACACCGCTGACCACTCTCTCCTTACTGAACACCACTGACCACTCTCTCCTTACTGAACACCACTGACCACTTTCTCCGTACTGAACACCACTTATCTCCCTCTGCTAACTGAGCATTTCTGACCTCCCTCTCCTTACTGAACACTACTGACCTCTTACTGGACCCAGGGTCAGCATCACACACCACAGGCACAGGCACCACATCACCTGGACATGACAGTACCACTTATGCAGAATCCATTCTAACTGCGAGTGAGGAACCTCTGTGAACTGCGACCCTGTGTGCGGACAAGTAGGGAGCCTTATTTGGTCGGTGTTACGCTGCATCCTTCTCAAACCCCACAGCCCGGCAGCCATACAGACGTGCCATCACAAGCTTAGTCACAGCCGCATTCTGAAATAGTTTCCGTTGCTGAAGGCTCAGGACTGCAGGCTTGCGCTGAGCGCTGAGCGGGGTAATGAAACAGGCCGGTCCGGCGGGTGTGTAAGTCGGCACGCGGGGCGTACGTGACGTGTGGAGCGTGTGCAGCGTACGTGACGCGCGGGGGCGAGTGTGATGCAATGCGCGCGGCGGAAAGGGGGCGGGGCAGCCCCGCCGTTAGCAGATTTGAGGAGGGCGCTGTCTCCCCCCCGGGGCCCGTGGCTGTGATTGGCGTGCTCCGCCGGGGCGGTGTAATCCGCAGGTCTGCTCTCGGGGGTCCAAATCCCCCTCTGCACAAAAAGGTGCATTGAGCCGGCTTTGTGTCCCTGACCTGTGTCACGCAGTGGGGGTCCCCCCCCGTGCAGGCCCAAAGAGCTTTATTTTGGGTTCATTAAAACACCCCAGTGGCACACGGACCTGTTTGCTCACCGCCCTTTTCGCTCTGCGCCTAATGCAATTACACAGGCGCGCGGCTCGCTGCGGTTAGCGCTTCCCCGCGTCCCGGGCCGGGTCTGTCCGTCTACTGCAGCCGGCACGGCACATTTTAATCAGCCTCCCCCTGTGCAGTCCAGCTCTGGCCACGATGAGTGGTGCTCCTTACGCCACCTCTATACAGCTGGAGGCTTCAAGAGTTATGAAGGCTGAGGGACAGAACGTTTTTCTGAGACTGGGAACTGTACTTACAGACCATGTTATGATCTCTTTGTCTTTATAATGAGGTGCAATTTTGTACCTGACCTGAGCGATGCACAAACAACCAAAAGTGTTTACGTGGAAGTGAGTGTGCTTTCTGCGATGCTACGTGGCGTGTGAGTACAGTGTTTTTCTTGAAAATACAAACCGTACTTTGAAAAGTGTTTCTGCTTCCTGTGATGATAAAAAAGAAATGGGCATCGACTCAGAACGAGTGCAGAGAAGCCCTGGGCAGAATGTTCCGGACCGGCAGCTAATTTAGAGGAATTCCGAGCTCAGGCCGTGTGTCACGACAATTTGCTTTTTCCCCCCCCGAGACGCCAAAGACGATGTCCATAAAAGTTTGTGAATGTGAAATCAGCGCTGGGATGTTACCGGCCGTCTGGATGCGATTTAGGGCCGCGGCCCGGGGGGCGCGCTGTGCCGGGCCGGTGACTGGCGGGACGCTCCGATACTGTCTAAGTGGCACGGGTATCCGGCGTCAGTTCGGGTGCCTCGGAGCCATGGGGTAAGCGGATCCCGCACCCCTCCTTACCCCCCCCCACACACCCCAGCGTCCCAGCGACACGTTCCGGGCCATGATGTCATCGCAGCCCGAGCCCCTGGGGGGGGGTGGAAGCCTGAGGTTTGGCACGTGGTTTTGGCACCGTTCTGACCCGACCTGTCCAGCTCTACAGAGCCCCCATGGGCCCTCGCCTGATCCACGTGTGCCTCACTCAGAACGTACGCACAGGACAGAGTGCAGCTTACAGTGCTCACACTGTGCCTTGGTTTCTCTGTGCACTACAATAATGGATTGCTGGGTCATTGCTAATAGGTTCTTGTGCATTAGGCACTCACAAATCACTTGTTTATGAATCCAAATCGTACCACTATACTGATTGTAATGACGCAGTCGTGTCTTTTATAATGCATTGGGAAAAGTGCTAAACTAGTCCCAGTAAACTGTGCATTTATCCTTTATGTGCTAATCTAAAATGCTCTAGGGACACTGTATCATTCTTTATCGAATGATATATGAGCAAGCTTTACTGGAAATAACTACAGACTGCAGAAGCAAAGTTATTCTGCTGTCTGAAGGAAAGGGTATTATCTTAAACCGTGAATGCCTGGGTATAACAGTAACTGGTGAAAAGACAGCCCTTCCTCTCTGATAATTTACATATACTGAAGAAAATAATTCAGAAGTCTAGATCTTATATCACAGATGCATTATAATAACAGCTGTGAGCAACACAGAGTGAGGAAAAACATAAAATGAGTCAAAGAAAAAAACATTGGGCTCCGAGCGCGTCTTCGCAGAACTCACTGGCCCTCGACATTCCGCACTGGCGTGTGCAGTCGGCGGAGATAGAGAGCCTTCATCTGCACCCGAAACCGGCCCACGGACGGGAACCTCCGCTCTCTTTCGGGGTGTCTCGGAAGGCGGGGGGGGGGGGGGGGGGCGCAGTGACGAGCCGTCCGGAGGCGCTGGGGGTTTGTGTTTAAACCAAGCCGGGAGTTTGACAGGCGGGGGGGGGGGGGGGGGGGGGGGGGGGGGGGGGGGGGGGGTGTATACACAGATACGGCGTCATTTGTCAGGGCCGCCATTCAGGCCTCTCCTCTGTTCCCCTGCCAGGGCCTTTAATTGGCGGTTGGGGGGGAAATGCACCTTTATTTTGCCCTTTTCTCTCCCTGTCGCTCTTTCTCTCTCACGCGCTTTTAAGTCGGCCAGGAGGGGAGGTTGTGAGGACGTCAGCGCGAGCGCCCGGCTTTTGAAGGATTCGCTGCCTGGCATGACAAATGGCCCCGGCCCCGGGGTCGGCGTGTTTCACCGGGGGAAGCGCCCCTCCGCCGGGCCTTTGTGGCGACCCGTCTTGTTCGGGAGCACAAACGCCAGCGCCGAAATCACCGGGGCCCTGAATGGCAGTGGTGAAATGGCTGTGTACACAAGGTGAATGCTAAAGCCCTCAGCGCTGAATGGAGCTTTTAAATCCCGGGCCATTATCTACAGTCTGAAGAAAGAAGGGGGAGGGGGGGAGGGAGGGAGGGGGGGGGGGCTTGGATTTTTGGGGAGTTGGGGGGGCTGGGGGCTTCTTTGGAGAGAAAAAAAAAAGAAAAAAATTTAGCAGTGGTATTTAATGATTAATGAACTACATGGACGCTCTGGGACACTAGGTGAATTGATGAAACAGTTTGCGAGATTTACCGGTGGTTCACAAATGTCATTTAATTACTCAAAGGGGCTCAATGTGTGGCTGAAAGGGGATTTTGAGTGAAGTTTAAAAGATCTCCACGGTAGCCCCACTTTCTCAGTTTTTTTGTCCTTCTCCAGCCTTTGGCTGGTTGCCTCAGAAGGGGGAATTGTGAAGCGCGTGTCTATAGAATGGGCTGCACCCCTCCTCCCAATTTTTTTTTTTTTTTTTTCTTCCTGAAGGGAAACTGAATGCAACAGAATGTGCCAATCTGCCTTTGTTCCCTGGCTCTGAGAACTGAACACAACTGTTTCAAGAATTCCGGAGCAGCTCCCCGGCACTCCGGAATGGCCCATCGGCCGGGCCGCGCTGACGGACTTTAAATTTAGGAGCTCGGAACGCCGCTGCCCTCTTCTTTTTTTTTTTTTTTTTTTTTTTTTTTACACACGGGCGCTATTTTCATGCGGGCGTCAAAATCATTTGGCTTCATTATCGAACTCTTTTAAGTGCATTCTGAGGAGGTGGGGAGAGAGAAAATGAAGGATTTTCCACTGTAACAAAAACAAACCCGGCCTTAATTGCAAATTCCTCGGGACGAGATAATTAAAAAGTGTTTTTGCAGCTGCTGTGGAATTGTCAGCAGCTTTCTCTCATTCAAGTGAAAGCTGGAAGTGTGGGGGGGGGATTCAACCCATTCAGTAGCACAGTCCTTAACGAGGGCACCTATCATTTGGGGGGGGTGGGGGGGTACGGCAGCCTCTTCAAACAAACGGCAGCCTCCTTCATTAATGCTTCTTCAGGTAGTGGCCTCTTAGTGACAAACGCTTGACAGCTTACGAATGGGCCCGTGAAGGGGGGGGGGGTGGGGGGGTGGGCGATGGCCTCCGCACACAAGAGCGCTGGTGAAACGCGGTGAGCCGCCGCGGGCCTCGTGACCGTGCGCGTTCCCCACATCCTGGCCCTGCAGGTGAACGGGGGGCCTGCGTGTCTTTGAGGAGGAGGCTCTGGCTGAGGTGCAGCCCCACTGTTTCCATCGTTCCCCGTGGCAGAGTTTACTATCGCACTCATGCATTTTTTGGTCTGCTTTTTCCGGACCTCGTTGTGCGCCTGTGTGTATGTGAACCTATGCACACACACACACTCTCACGTGTGCACGCACGTGAACACACACACACACACGTCAATGTGAAAGTCTGCTGAAGTGGCATTATGGAAGAACTACTCTCTCAATCACAACCCTACTCCTGCCTCATTCCTCTTACAGTCCAGCGCGCAGAGTGTTGGATTGAAGTGCAGACGGAGAACCAGAAAACTGCGACACGATCAAAAGCAAATGCTAAGCAAAAAGTTCCGTGCATTCACTCACGTAGCGCACCGCTGCTTAGGGAGTGGCTTAAGATCAGCTAATCTTGGATTATACATAGGGATGCCCTGACCTGCAGACCGAAACCTGTTGTCTGTGAGCGATCCTACGGCCAAATATGCATCCGTCCCCCACAGGCTGTAGGCGAGTGGCTCGCTTGGCAGTGCCGATGATCGCCATGGTACCCGAACGGGGCATATTCTCCAGGACCGGTGTGGGGCAAGGCGCTGTGCCGACGGTACCGGGGGATCGTTCCGGAAGTGAAATGTGCACCGTGGGATGTCTTTTACAGTCACCGCTCATTTATTATTGAAAACATAAACAAACAAGCGAGCGATGACTCGAAACGTCCCGCATTTAACACTCATTATGTCATCAGAGCAGTCCCTTGGCTTTGGACCAGCTAGCATGGAGACACTGCCATCAACTTCAGCGAACGGCCTCGTCAAACAGATATCAGCCGGCTTGTGAAAGCAAAGCTGTTTTCCCACAGGAGTGACTTGTTAACGAGCACAGGGTGCTCTGAGAAGGCTGTGGCCATGCAGGGGTAAACGATGCTTTTCCGGGGAGCTGACCTTCGCAGCTTTATGCAGCCGTTTCTGTTAGCGTTGGGAAGCAGGACAATGTAAAATCACAGTTTCATTGTGTCGTGTTTTGATTGTGGTTTTCTTTTCTGCTTCCACAGTCATCGCACTGTTCTTCCTGTTTGCTCAGCCTACATGGCACATTCAATAGGACTCCAATCAGTGTCAACATTTTTTGCTCTTATTTTTCTTCTTTTTTTTGTGTCTGCGGTACTTGTCCAAAAATTCCTGTTTTTCAAAATAAGATTGCAATCAGCTCGCACACACGCGGGTCGCACACACGCTGTAATCAGGCTCAGCAGCCTCCGCTGCTGCGTGTGGATTAGAAGAGGCATGCCGTGGAGTTCATTACTTAATAAAGCAGGGCTGCTGCTGTTTGATGTTTTTCTGTTTTCCACTGGTGTAGCTACGCGGGGAAAAAAACACACCGCGTCTCTGTTGTCTGAGGGAGAGACGTTGAAAAACGATAGGCTGACTCCGACTCCCTGTGTGTCCCCCACATGTGAGGCAATGCGTTTTCCTCTAATCTAGCGCAATCACAGTATTTCTTTCAAGATGGCCTTATCTGAAAGAAAGTGCAAAAACAAAATCCTGACAAATGTTTTCTTCCTTTTTGCCCTGAAAGAGAGCTCCTGGGTTAAAATAGATCTCACGTAGGGCGCGGGGGGGGGGGGGGGGGTTCGGCCATAACGGAGATTTATGCTAATGCCTTAATGTTGGCATTGAAAGATTATGGTGCCCCTGGGCCTTTCAGATGGTGCAGATTTGGTTGGTGTTCCTTTCAAAGAAAAGGCAGACGATCCTTGGAAATCAGAGCAAGAAGGTCTGTGAGTCATTTCCCCCATTTTAATCGACAATTAATTTGAGGCATTCAGTGTAAAACAAAGTAAAACCGCCCTTGTGAAGCTCGCCTTTTCTGTGAAAAAAGTGGAACAGCAAAAGTGACCCGTTTTGAGATATTTTAGGACTGTAGATGACATTTTATTTACTGGAGTTTCCCTTGTTCCAGAGCAGCAAATAGCCAAATATTCCTGGAGTGAGATTCTGTTATAAGTCCACTTCCAGCTCTGAGAAAGGCAGTTTGAGAATCAGAGCGAAGTATAGAAATACCTGTTGAGCGGTAACACTGCACTTATGAGAAATTCTCTCCTGGAGCTACAACAAGCACTCTCCAGAACACTGGAATTTCCACTCTACACTCACTTCTCCACACTCATCCTTCCTTTAAGACAACAGGGGGGGTGAGGAGGGGAGGGGAGGGGGCAGTTTAACCTTCAGTGCCGGGCCTCATTGATGTGACCTGTCCTCACACGGTGTTAGGCGTAAACAGACGCAGAGATGTTAATCATCCACAGGAGAAGCCGGCGCGTTTATTGCCCCCCCCCCCCCCCCAGCACAATGTTATCAGAGCCGAGGTGTGAGCGGCTGGCGGCTAACCCCCCCCCCCGAGCCCCGCCTGCCCGCCCAACGTGGCCAGCTCAAAGGCCGCCTTTGCCTCCCCGCCCCTCTCGCAGGTAGCCGAGCGGAGAGGCCTGGTCGCTCATTAACGTCTAATGGGCCGCTCCCCGGCCCGGGACGTCTGTTGCTCTTCCCCCGGGGGGCCGAGCGCCGCACCTCTGGACCCTCTCAAAAGCGCAGCGCTCTTCGGCTTCCGCCGGTCCAGCTGCCGGAAAAGAGACGGGCGGGCGGAGTCGGGTCGGCGGTGTTTGGGGGGGCCCCCCCGGCACCGCGCCCCGGCACCGCGCCCCGGCGATGTCTCGCGCGGTTTTCTGGCTTTTTGTTTCTCAGCCCTCATGGCTTGCCCCACGCGCTGCGGACAGTCCTGCTGCCCCGCCCTCTGTGTCTCTCTCTGCACGCGTTCGCCCGTAAAATCTCCAGCCGTCATCAGGCTCAGAAAGCAGCGTCAGGATGTGAATAATCACGCTGGGCTGTTCATGAGAGGAGAACAGAAAAAACCACAACTGACAAGCGATGCATCTTCTTTGATGCTCCAGAAGAGGGTAGAACCACTTTCCCCGGTTTAGTGGCCAGTATCCCGAGAGGAGAAACGTTTCCATCTGGTTTGATGTTCACATACACGTTCACAGACTTTGCTGTTTCTTTCCCTAATTGTCCTGGGATACGTAGCTACCTTATAACACCTAGAAATTCTTAGAATACCCAGAAAGAGCTATGGGGCCTGGTCTCTGAATGATTTATGCCTGACCCCTGCTGAGCAAACATAAATAAAAAATCTGAGGATCTTTCCCAACACTGCGACACTTCTGGAGCTGCTTTGACTTTACCAGGAAGTTAATGAAAAAAATGATGGTTAACAATGTCTTCCATCCTCAGCTCAACTCATCCTTTATGCCTGACGGTTAACTATTCACCTCTTTACTGTTCCGTTAATTATCAACCGCCCACAGCCCGGCGGCTCCTGCCGTAGAGACGAGGGTGCAGGTGGAGCCGCACGACCTCGCCGGAGCAGCTGAAATTAGCCGGCGTTCCTTTCCTCCGTGTCGAGCGGGCCGCTGATTATTCTCCATAAAGAATGAGACGCATCACTGCAATCTCAAATTGAACCGTAAAGCCTTTTCACTCACTATACTGCTGGCACCGTGCAATCTTCTCCTGAAGAACGATATCACGCATCAAGTGTTAACTTACTACGCAACAGCAAAATGAAAAAGATAACACGCCTTATAAAATGTGTGTGTATGTAGATAACCTATTGATACCTGGCGCCGCTGTATCGATACTCTATCGCAGGAGAAAGTGTGGCAATACTAAAACGCTGTATTGATTGT
Organism: Anguilla pacifica; assembly: GCA_039654925.1. Classification (NCBI taxonomy): domain Eukaryota; kingdom Metazoa; phylum Chordata; class Actinopteri; order Anguilliformes; family Anguillidae; genus Anguilla; species Anguilla pacifica. The sequence continues at coordinate 12,419,250 of CM077302.1, forward strand.
TTCTCCCCCCACCCGTAGTGCTGCAGTAGCTGTCAAAGAGCTGTCTGTTTACTGTATAAATATAAAAGAGAGGGGCCAGGCCCGGCCCCTGCTGTTCTGGGACACGACACAGGCACGATCCCACTCTGCAGAATCTCTTACGGGTCAGATCAGCCAGGGAGGCTCAGCCTCTGCTGGGGCAGGAGGAATGGGGGGGGGGCTGGGGAAGCTAAGAAGGGTGGGGTGGGGGGGTGCAGATCATCCCGGGGAGAAGCAGCTGTCCAGAGAAGGCCTTTTCACGTGTGAGGCACAAAGCCTGGGAGCTTATCCACAGGGCCCGCTTTCAAATCTGCCCTCCGCCTCCCCTGGGAGTCCGCTTCAAGAGGCTTGATGTCTTTATTTTCTGAGCTTTAAATGTTTGCTCTGTCTTTCTCTCTCTCTCCTCTCTCTCTCTCTCCCTCTTCCTCTCTCACCCTCCTTGTTTCTCCCTCTCTCTTTTTCTTTCTTGTCATCCTTCTCTCTTTCTCTCTCTTGCTCACCTTTCTCTCTCCCCCTCTCTCTCAAAGCGGGCTGTGCTCAGCGGGCTCAGCGGGCCATGCTCAACCCCCCCCCCCCCCCCGTCACGCGGCCCGATGCGGTGGGGAGGGGCTCAGACGTAAGACAGGCCCGTTCCCCTATCCGTGTCCTCTCTCTGCCGGGGGGGGGCAGCTATGCTGGGAATCCACTGCGCCCGCATCCTCCGCTGTGTCACCCGCGTCGTGTTTGCTCTACGCACTAAAATAGCCTTTGATTGAAAACGCACACATGCGGCATGACATGAAGCAGGCTGCCTCGCCTCTCATTTCTGAAATGGTGGAGCCCGTTCCCATAACAGCAGGGGGTATGGGAAACAGGCTAATGCTCTAACGCGCGCTGCTGAGCCGCTTCTCCTTCACGCTGCCGCTGCTGGCGCTTGGTGGCCTGTCTCTGTGCTGAGGGGTGACTACAGGCTTATCCGCGCCGCGCTGCTGCGCGCACTTCGCCCCTGCGCCCGGCTCGCCGGAGAGCTCAGCTCCCGTTGCCTGAGCGACCGCGCTAAATGAGCGAGCGAACGGCGCGCCGTGCCTTCGGCCTAACGACCCCGCCGGCCTAACGAGCCCGCCAGCCTAACGACCCCGCCGGCCTAACGAGCCCGCCAGCCTAACGACCCCGCCGGCCCAATGACACGCCGAGCGGTCCTCTGCCTGTGTTCACTCTGCTACAGTCGCCGCCTGGCCCCGGGCCGACAGGGAGCCGTCTGAAAAGGCACTCAAAAGCATTCCCCCGAATCAGATCGGCCACCAGACACTGAGGAGCAGGCTTGGTTACACGGCGCTGAGGCTTCCATTCAGAAACAGAATAAGATTAGCCAAACTGATAAAAAAACAGCACACACACACACACACTGTATAAACTTTTTGTTATAGCATTCGCGTACACACACTCACTCTTACCACGGCGCGTACGCACACTGCACACTGCACACTGTGCACTGCACACTGCACACTGCACGCTGCACACTGCGCGCACATTCCCTACCCGTGTAGCAGCTAAGGTTCTGAAGAGGACGGCCGGTTTCGCTGTGAAGGACGCCGCTCTCGAGGGCGAGGGAGACTCCGGAAGCTTGTGAACGCTCCGGCGGTCGCCCTGGGAAAGGACCGCGGCGCGCGGCGAGTCTCGGTGCCGCGCCACAGAAAGAAAGAATTTCATTCATTCCGCCGCGCTCAGACACAACCTGGGCAGGTGGGTAAATAAACCCGTCCCCACGGCGCTGGCTGCCATCGCAAACGCCAGCTTAAAGAAAAAACACTCGTGTGTGGAATTTAACCCCCGTGTCAGATTAAAAGCGTTCCGAGTGGAAACGTTTTGTACGCAGAGCTCAAAATGAGCCGGAAAATATGTGGCCTGACGGACTGCATAGACAAACGGGCTGGTTTAAATACCAGCGTGGAAATGCATTGAAGGGGTGCGTGTTTTTTTTTTTGTAGCAATGGAAAACTTTTTTTGTCTGGACTGACTTGTGAAAAGAATTTTTGTTCAGAACGGGAACATTAATTACAGTAGGGGTGCTTAAATTTTATAATCCAAACAAGAAAGGCGTATGTAAGTACGTATTGAAACACAGGGGCATATAATGAGCCAGAAGTAACGCATGATTCATAAATCAATTCCAAACTTAATCAAACTGCCCGTTTTGTTTATTTATTTTAGTTGTCTTTTCAAACTAGCTGTAAAGTGAGTCATTTATTGCACCATTAAGTTGGCAGCACGTTGGAAATTTGCTGGAAATTTCTCACACTGAAAAGACGTACAGTATGCATTCAGTCAGTCATTTATTATTCTTCTCCTGTGCACCACGCAGCACAGGGATTCAGTCGGCTGGTATAATTCCATTACTGAATCAAAAAACTGTCAACAGTCTGCAGTAGAGAATAGATGTAAATGTGCAAGTCTTACACACACACACAAAACACACAGATATATATATATATATAGGAATACAATTATTTCTAGTAATTGTTTTGAATAAATTGATAAATGGGTTCCCCACACAAATCCCACTTTAACAGTGATGGCTCTGAACAGAATATATGCCCCTCTGTACTAGCTGCTTTACAGTACCTTTACTGTTATTTTTGGGCTGTTTGTGGGGGCGTGTTTATTGATTTATATGGGTGATTGTGTTCATTGTGGGGGTATTTGTGTTGATTGTGGAGGCGTTTGTGTTGTTTGTACGGGTACTTATGTTTATTGTGAGGGCATTTGTGTTAATGGAAGGGATGTTTGTGTTGGTTGTATAAACATTTGGGTTGATTGTATCGGCATGTAATGTTGATTGTATAGACATTTTTGTTGATTGTACAGGCATTTGTGTTAATTTTACATGCATGTGTGTTGATTATAGGGATGTGTGTTGATTGTAGAGACATTTGTGTTGATTGTACAGGCAAGTGTGTCGATTATAGGGATGTGTGTTGATTGTACAGGCACGAGTGTTGATTATAGGCATGTGTGTTGACTATAGGGATGTGTGTTGATTGTAGAGACATTTGTGTTGATTGTACAGGCACGTGTGTTGATTATAGGGATGTGTGTTGACTGTAGGGGTGTTTGTGTCGATTGTAGGGATGTGTGTTGATAACAGGGATGTGTGTTGATTATAGCGGTGTGTGTGTTGACTGTAGGGGTGTTTGTGTCGATTGTAGGGGTGTGTGTTGATAACAGGGATGTGTGTTGATTGTACAGGCACGTGTGTTGATTATAGCGGTGTGTGTGTTGACTGTGGGGGTGTTTGTGTTGATTATAGCGATGTGTGTGTTGACTTAGGGGTGTTTGTGTTGATTATAGCGGTGTGTGTGTTGACTGTAGGGGTGTTTGTGTTGATTATAGCGGTGTGTGTGTTGACTGTAGGGGTGTTTGTGTTGATTATAGCAGTGTGTGTGTTGACTGTAGGGGTGTTTGTGTTGATTATAGCGGTGTGTGTGTTGACTGTAGGGGTGTTTGTGTTGATTATAGCGGTGTGTGTGTTGACTGTGGGGGTGTTTGTGTTGATTATAGCGGTGTGTTGTGTTGATTATAGCGATGTGTGTGTTGACTTAGGGGTGTTTGTGTTGATTATAGCGGTGTGTGTGTTGACTGTAGGGGTGTTTGTGTTGATTATAGCGGTGTGTGTGTTGACTGTGGGGGTGTTTGTGTTCCTCAGCACTGGCTGTGCCGCCTCACTGGAGTAACGCCACACTTATCAGCGGCTGGCCGGCCGCCACCGGTCCCCACCGCCGCAGCCAGGCTGTGCCCCAATAAGGCCCAGCGCCACCCCCCCCCCCCCCGTGTGCGCTGAACCGGGCCGCCTGGCTCCCTGGCTGTGCCGGCGCGTGGGGGGGTGTGTGGGGGGGGGTGGTGTGGGGGTTTACGTGCCAGATGTTGCAATACAGAAGGAAAGCAAAAGGGCCAGCAGGTGCAGACTGCCCTTCTGCGGGGACAAAGAGAAACCTGATGCCAGGCTCGGCGCTCTATTGTCTCAGGCGGGCAGCGGGCGCTGGAGCCGTGTCACAGGAGCGCCGCGCGGCTCGGCTCAGACCCGTGCGCCACTAAGCCCGGGTCCGCACGGCGGGGTCCGCTTTCATCCTCATTACCGCCGGGAAAAAATACCTTGGCGGCGGCGAGGGGACGAGCGGCGATGCGTAGTGGGCGTTTGGAGCGCGTGACCCCGTAGTCGCGTAGTGTTGTTCGCTGAGGACGTCCCCCAAAAAACCGCAGGGCACGTTCCGCCCCCCCGTCGCTGTGTGCGTCTCCGGCCCCTCTCTCTGTTTACACCCCTGCGTTTGCTTTTTTTTTTTTTTTTAAAGCGCGTGAAGCACCTGACTGCCTCTCCCTTCCTCGGCCATTGTGCGCCTGACAGACAGCGAGGCTCCATCCGGCTGGTGACCCATTCACAAGGACCCCAAAGAAAAGCAGACAATATCGATAGGTATCGCCGCGGCCCCGAACCAGACAGCCAGAGTTACCAGGCAACAAACCCCCCTTTGTTTTGTTTGCTGCTCTTTGTTTGGGCTTTCTCCGTGTGGGGGCGGCGGTGTCTTCCGCGGCGCTGGCGGATTCGGAGAGAGAGCGGGAGCGGGAGCGGGCCGCCGTGCCTTTGATGGGGCGGCCGGGGCGCTCCGTGTAAAACGGCCCTCCTTACCGCTAACGCGAGCTGCCGCTAGGAGAACACTGGCAGGGATACCCTAGACCCTTGGGAAAGACACTGAAGAACTGTGAAATTAGTGCACCCCCCCGAACCCCCATCTCCCCCCCACCCCCCCACCCCCCTTTTAGCGCATTAAATGTAATCACCTTAAACGCGGCCCTGTGTGGAGTTTGATTGGCCCGGCCCTCCCCGCCCCAGCGGCTCGTTTGTCATATTTAATGCGATTCGGGGCCCTTTCTTCGGTGGGGGGGGGGGTAAAAAGGAAGGCGGCGAACTACTGAAATTTGTCGCTCCATCATCTGATAATCACAACTGAGAAGTACAGGCCTGACTCACTTAGCTAGATTGGGTATGTTATCGTTCCTTATTTAATTTATCTTTTCTTATTTAACCTGCCATGCACCTGCTTCCACTGCGTTAAACTAATAAACGGTGTGAATTATGACCGGCTAATTGACTGTCAGCTACCTTTTTTCAGCGACGGGACGTGGAAATCGCAGGATAATTGAGTGGGTGCGAATTTTGCGCGGTGGAGACTTGAGTTCCGTTCCTTTCGCACACATTTTATTAACTGGGTCATGTAAGCCTTTCCCCTGCTGTCGGGAGACACAAAAGGCCTTGAACGCATTCCAAGCCAAATGAGTAATGCAATTTTAAAAACTACACTCTGGCCGTCGCCCGAAGGAGGTTCAGAACAAACACACAAAGCAGCCATTTGTGATCTTTCAAACCGTCAAGATAATTAGATGAAGTGGAAACACAACCGTTGATGTTCGAAAGTAAACTGCGCGATGTCAGGAAGCACTGAAGGCTGCAGGTAGGCCTGTGAGGATGGGCTTCATTTAGCTGTCGTCCGGTATAAATAACGCAGGTTTTTGTGTTTACGCTAGAGGAGCATCAGTGTGCCTTGCTTATGAAGTTAATAGTTTGGTAAGGACTTTGTCATGGTGAAGAACAGGCTCTCTGGATAAAAGTATCTGGGAAATGTGCATCTCAAAGGCACAAAAGCAATCATGTCCAATGTGGCTGAGATAGCGATTGCAGACTGGGTGGGGATGGGTGGGGGGCACTTTTTAAAATGCAAATAAAATATATGTATTCCATGTCAGGTTTGCAAGCGAGAGTAATAACAAAATGTTGGGTGTGTGTCTGTGTGTGTGTGTGTGTGTGTGTGTGTGTGGTGCTGCTAGCTCTTCCGCTAGCTGGAAGGGTCAAAGAACAGCGAGTAGCGGCACACACACACACACACACACACACACACACACTCACATCATCCCTGCCTTCCCTCCAAATGGGGACCAAACCCCTGACGCGACCCGCCCTCATATTTACTTTATTATCTGCATCTGACACCTCTCTCTCTCTCGGGCGAGCGTGACCCCGCCCCCTCCCCCCTCGCACACACGCCCACTCGCCGGCGCAGCTGATTGGAGCTTGGGGAAATCGTTTGGGTGGGGTGGGGGGGGGGGGGTACGGTTTCAATGAGATGGCCGCTGGTCACCGGGGGCAGGGCGAGGGGGCCACGGCTTTCCTCCTCCTCCGCTGCCTTATCCGGAAGCGCGGCTTTGGCGATGTGTGGAATGAACAGCTGGACAGCGCAGTTGTGGCGTGTCGTGTTAATGCTCTCCCCCCCCCCCCCCCCCCCCCCCACCCCCCCACCCCCCCACCCCCCCACCCCCCCTCTGCTCTCTCCCCACCCCCCACAGCGACCTCAGCATGAACAACCTCACCCTCCTGCCCGCCAGCGCCCTCTCCAACCTCCACTTCCTGGAAGAGCTGTGAGTATGACGGCGCCCCCTGCGGGGCGGTCTGTGTAACCGCCGCGCCCTCGGCCTCTCTCTGCTTCTGTGCGTCAGCTGTGAGCCGGCTCACAGGAAAAGGGGCGGGGGGGGGGGGGGGGGATTGTCACTGCTGGTGCTCCAGGCTCGGGTGAGACCTGAAAACCGACGGCAACCAGTAACCCAGAACCCCCCCCCCCCGTAGCGCAGTGGCCAGACGCGCTGACGCGGTGGGCAGGGGGCCAGACGCAGTAAAAATGTTAAAATTAGACCTGGTTTCCTTCATTCTCTGCCTGCGTCTTGTGGGAGCCGTAGAATGAAAGGCAGGATATGAAAGTGGGGCTGGCCGGCCGGCACTGTGCTGGATGCAGGGGGGGGAGTGGGGGGGGAGGGTCTCTAATCAAAGCCTGCAGGGGATGGGTAGAGACAGGGATTGAGGAGGTGACAGATAGAGAGAAAAGCGGGAGGGGATGGTTTATATTTGCACTACTTCTCGCAGCCTCTGCGTTAGCATGTGATAATTCTGGGCCCTGCTCCAGGTACAGTTCTGCAAGCGCTCGCCGTGGCTCAGAGTCTCTGTCACTATCTATTAACAGGAGATACTGTCCGTACTGTAGGGCTTTCACGCCTCACAGTAACATCTCTGCAGCTCTGGGTCACTCTGCTGCTCCCGTCAAACGTGTCGGCCTGCATTTGGGGGGGCGGGGCCCTGTCCTCCTGCGGGGGCCTGCGCCGGTTAATTCCAGACTGTGAGAACCCCCCCCGCTGCAGTGGCTAACTCCTTAATGCCAGAGTCGCAGACAGAAACCTTGCATTCCTGCTCCCAAACTATGTAAATAATGTGGAGCGGGCGAGAGGGCGAGCGGGCGGGCGGAGCGCATGTTTATGGCCGTCCCGCTGGCGTAATGAGTGGGAAAGAACACTGGTATTTATTTCTCTTTCCCCGGCGTGCCGGACGCTCAGGGCGCCGGGCGCGAGAGGGCCGGGTAGGAGTAAACACCATGGCGACTGTTGCCAGGCAGCTGCTCGAAGGCCGCGGCCCGGCCGGGTCGAACGTGGCGAGCCGGGGGGGCTGGCGGAGTCCCGCGGAACGGGACAGCGGGGCATTCTGGTCCCCGTTCGGGGGGGGGGGGGGGGCTTACATAAGGCCCAGCCCGGGACCCCTGACATTACGGCCGAGCGGGAGCGCGAAGCCCGCCAGGCATGGGGAGGTGAGGAATATTTGGTTTCCCTCCAAGGCGCGGAGAACGGTCCTTTTTCCGGCAGCTGAAGCGGGCCGGGCTCCTGCTCCTTCCTCCTCGTTTTAACGGGACGCGGTCTCAGACACGACGGCCAAAACCCCTTAAACCGGACCATGAGGCCAGCGGCCACGCCGGGGCTGCTGGGAAACGAGTGGCGAATGATCAGCGGGTTGCTGCTCAGGCTCCCCACACTGCGGTGGCTTGCGTGACAGAGCAGGTGAGAGTCAGTTAAGAGCTGAGGGCCTAATGCACTGTTTCAGACGCGCGCCCTGACCCACACTTTTTTTACAACCTGCAGCATTTACAAAGTTTCAGGTGCTGAATTTAGGGGGCGCGCGGTTCCCCATATGGAACAGCTTTAACGAAGTTACTCTCTACAGTCGCCCCACTAATTACATGATTTAATAACCTCCTTTATGTACTCATTTCCAAAGGAATAAAGAAGGAAAAAAACTGAAATTTCGTCCCGGTGCTAAGTCCGTACAGATACAACTGGGGGTGATCTCACATGGTGGCCATTTTCACCTGACGGCTGACATCACTGCTGTGAACGTCTGCAGCCAAAACCCCTTTCATACGGGTGATGTCAGATGCCCTTTCACTCCACCAGTGTGCGCAATGCCAGCTGAGTTTCATCAAAGTCTGTTTGCCAAATGTACATTTGCACATAGCGCACGAGCAGCTTTCAAGAGACGTCCACATGCGAAGCATCACGTCTACGAGTCTGAAAGGCCAAATTTGTATCGTGCGCGGAAACAAGTGCGCCCAAGCGTGTGTGTGTGTGTGTGAGATCCCGTCCGTCACAATACTGCAGAACCGCATAATCGTTTTTTTATTACTGTACTTATTTTCATCTGTCCGGAGTGGGAGTCGGGAAGCTGTCATTTTTCACCCGCAGTAAAACAAACCCTGCTGGCTCTTTAAGACACGTTTCTTGGAAAGGGTCTAATAGTTTTGGAGCAAAATTTGTTACTCTAGCTCTTACCAAGTCCCCAGACAGAGCAGCCTGTCTGTCAAGGTCAACGGTGGGAGGCCCTGCGCGAAAAAAAAGGCAGGAAAATAAGAAGCCGCCATTTGCCGTATGTGTGGCTGTGAAGGCCTGTGCTGATAGGCTGTCCCCATCAGCGCTGAGTCCAGGGTCCCCTGTCCATAGACACTCAGAGCTTCACACTGACTGTCCCAACCGCTAGCCCTGCCGTGCCCCGTTCCCCAAAGCGCTGAGTGAAGGAGGCCCCGGGTCAGCAGTGCGGTGATATTCGGCGTGGAGGTGTCACAAACGGCACTCCTCCGGCAGAACGGTGCGGGACGCTGGGGCTTGTTTGCGGGTCGGCGACCTCCCCCCTGTCCCCTTTCTCGGCGCCGTGCAGAATTTAGCGGCAGACGGCCCTCCTCACTGGCCCATTCTCTCAGGGGTCCCATCCCGTGGGGGGGCTGAGGGTGAGGAGAGGCAGAGACGGTCTGCTCTGTGCAGTCTACCCGCTCAGCGCTGTACCTCTCAGACCTGTATCACTCACTGGTTTAGCCTCACACGTGCAATGAAACTCATTCGAGGTTTTAGGTGCAGCAGTTGAGGGTTTGGTAGTGTGCCATCTTGCCACCTTGCACCCGGTCCAGCCCAGCGCGCTTCCAGCCCTGCTCCCCAACACGTTGCTGCGAGCACGTCTACGCTAACGCTAACGTCTTCCCAGCTTTCTCGAAAAATGACTACTTCAGGTTCAGCATGTCAACGTGAACACTCCTTGTGGGCAAACAAACTTCCCTCCTAAGTTTTCTCATGTAACAGTGAATTTTGCTATAACCATTTGTGTGTTTTTTTTCTGACGTATAAGGTCTTTCGCCGGGCAATATTTAATGAGCATTTGTATTTAAAGCTATTCAGTGGAAAGGTACTGTGATTGGGTCCATGAAATCTAAATGAACTCCACATGACAAAATATGTCTTCTTCTTCTTCTTCTTCTTCTTCTTCCCTGTGCAGGCGTCTTGCAGGAAATGACCTGACCCACGTCCCCAAAGGGGCCTTCTCCGGCCTCTTCAACCTCAAAGTGCTGTAAGTGTGTCCGCCATCGTTCCCCGCCGCTCCCCTTCTCTTCCCGCCGCGGCGCGCAGTCCCGGCGGCGGAGGCGACGAGGGCGGCTTCCTTCACGTTTTTAAAAGGTGCCCTTCTGGGGTCGCGGGCCTCGCCGTCTCCAAAGCTCTCGCACGGGGATCAGGCGGTGGAACGAGAGCCGCGGCTTCGGAAACAAACGCGCCCGTCTTTACCGAAATTGGTGTTAAACAGGGGGGGTTAATCTCTGGGAAATTTCGGGAAAGCGAAATTACCACTTGAGGGAAATGACTGAAGGGGTTCTTTACAGCTGCTGATAATGGGGCTGTGGTCAGAGGGCAGGAGCTGTGCTTGTGCGGCGCTGGGTGCCCTTAAACAGCATGCAGGAGTGCGGGCCGTGTCAGTGCCAGGCCGCGGGACCCCGCGTGTTTGTTCGCTGAGTGCTATGATCGTGCTAAGTGGACATGCTCAAGGACAGCGGCGCATTGATAGAGATTTGCCAGGCCTGGCTTTCAGAGTGTTTAGACATGTATTGAGAACACAGGTGAACCCCCCCCCCCCCCCATTCACCTACAGTACAAACAGCCAACATTCAGGCCAGAGAGCTGGATTTAATCAAAGGTACAAATCCAAACACAGTCGAGGAACTCAACTCTTTTTTTTTTTGCACACAAATTTTTGATACAGGGTTTCTGACTGCCGTTTCCTTTCATTCTATTTGATTTTAAACTTTTAAAGCTGAGTTTGGTCACATTAATGCTTCTGGATCCAATCAGATCACTCGGCTCCTGCCCTCCAGCCTGAGTGCAAAATGTCCACTCAAGTGTATTATGGCTCCATAGATCAATTTGACAGGATAAATAGTAGAAATTGGCTAGTGGTGAGGCTCTTCCATGAAATGGCCGAGAGCTTCGGTTAACGTGAAAAAATATGGATAAACAGTTTGTTTTGGGGCCTCCATGTTTTAATAAAGCAGCCTCTTTGCTATGGAGAAGGGAGCGTAATCGCTTGCAGTCCTACACAGGGTTCATACTTAGGTACACATGTTAAGACTACAGGCATGCTTTAATTTATCACCCCCCCCCCATGCAGAAACATCTGGCTTTCCAGTACAGCACTCATTAAAAGTAAATAAAAACCTGTTTGTGATGAACGGAACAAACGCTGCAGAACTTGCGCTGCGTAAAACTAAATTCCCTGTGAAATGACAGACAATGTGCAGCCACGAGGCCATTGAGCAATTCTGAGGGCTATGCCGTTTGTCACAATAAGAGCGGCTATTCATGTGGAAGGGATTGGCACACATCCTACTACCCCCCCCTCCCGTACAGGACTCCTCCTTCTAATTTTTTATCATCCCTCCTTTTCATTTTTTTTATTGTTTTCCAGAGAGAACTTTGCTCCCTTTGGTTTGTGAGTGACAGCGGATGTGGCGAGTTAGGACCCACCTCATCTTTCTGTCACAAACTCAGGGCTCAGGTCAACATTAAAAAAACACAGTTGAAAAAGGGGGGGTGGGTGGGGAGGGGGTGTATTGTTGAAACCCAATGCATTTTTAGGGTCTCTCGTGATTAGATTACTCACTCCATCCCACTGTCCTCAACACACTGCTGTCAGGAGGGGTTTTTGCTCCACATCCGGGCGCTGTGCTCAGCTGTGAAATGTGCAGCATCAACACGCGCACAACAGCTCACACGAGGCCTGCGGCGTGCTTATTTGTTTATGTTCACCATTCGGTCTGGAACACATCGGTTTCAACATCCAAATTCCATCCCGTTGCCTTGCCTACGCTAGACTCCCCCAGTTCACGCTGATTTCATCAAACGAATGCATCGTGTTCGCTGCAGGGTCCACTTCAGGTCAGTGCGCACGTACGAGAGAATGCTTGGCTCGCGAAGAGAAAGGGGGAAAATGCTTTAGATTTACACTTTAGAAACTAATAAAATATTTTCCCCATTTTCCTTTGTAATTCCCTGCAGTGTTCATTAAGAATGTTCCAGGCTCTTTTGAAAGTGCTGTGTGTTTTAATGTGTAGTGTTGGAGGTAGATTCCCCTCATGGGCAATGACATTCTTACTGCTTTAGGAGGGAGTCCCAGGGGCAGACGCTGAAGCAGAAATAACGGACGACCGGATTGTTTAAAGAACAAAACACTAAAGGGGGGCTGAGGGACTCAAAAGTACAATTAGCGGGGGGGCAGAAGGAAGCTCTGGCATAATGAGAGTGACGCACGGGGTCGGGGAATTCCACTGATGTGTCTCCATACATTAACCTCCCGCCCCGCGTCTGACTCAGCCAGCCCTCAAACGCCGCGAAGTAACCGAACTGACGCGGGCGCGGGCCGCCCTGCTGCTAGCACGGGACAGAGAAGAGCAGGGCCTGTGCGCCTCTCTTTCCTCCCTCTCTCTCTCTCTCTCTCTCTCTCTCTCTCACACACTCTCCCCCCCTTCTCTCTCTCACACTCTCTCACACACATTCTCTCTCTCTCTCACACACTCTCTCTCTCTGTCTCTGTCTCTCTCTCCCTCTCTCCTTTCTTTCTCTCTCTCTCACACTCTCTCTCTCTCTCTCCCCCTCTCTCTCTCTCACACACTCTCTCCCCCCCTTCTCTCTCTCACACTCTCTCACACACATTCTCTCTCTCTCTCACACACTCTCTCTCTCTGTCTCTGTCTCTCTCTCCCTCTCTCCTTTCTTTCTCTCTCTCTCACACTCTCTCTCTCTCTCTCCCCCTCTCTCTCTCTCACACACTCTCTCCCCCCCTTCTCTCTCTCACACTCTCTCACACACATTCTCTCTCTCTCTCACACACTCTCTCTATGTCTCTCTCTCTCCCTCTCTCTCTCTCTCTCTCTCTCTCTCTCTCTCTCTCACACACTCTTTCTCTCACTCACTCTCCCTCTCTCTCTCTCTCTCACTCTCTCTGTCTCACACACACTCTCTCTCTCTCTCTCTCCCCCTCTCTCTCTCACACACTCTCTCTCTCTCTCTCCCTCTCTCCTTTCTTTCTCTCTCTCTCACACTCTCTCTCTCTCTCTCTCTCTCTGTCCCTCCCTCCTTCCTTCCCTCTGTGGCTGTACTGTGGTCAAAATGAGCCTGTAGTGATCAAGTGGCAGACTGGTACTAGATTGAGCACCTTGAGTTATATTATCAACTCCAACTGAGTTCTAGCGGCTGTCACTTGCTCTTACACTTGCAGGGTTTTGATATTACAACACTTGAATTATGACAGTTGCCAGGAATCGGGGGCATTGCCAAGGCCAGCTGCACACAAACAACACGACTGATTAATGAAATATGGGTGAAATCAGAGGGTAGAAAATGACATTTTGAGGGGGTCACCATCACGGTAGTAACAAAGATAATGGTGACGTTTTCCCCCACGCGAGCGCGCTAACGGCCTTGTGTTTTTCGTCCCCTCCGTGTCGCCGTACAGAATGCTGCAGAACAACCAGCTGCGCCAGGTCCCCGGCGAGGCCCTGCAGAACCTGCGGAACCTGCAGTCGCTGTGAGTGCCGCGCCGACAACCGAAACGGCGAAACACACGAGGGGCGACGGGAACGGCCCGGGAGCCGCCGTCTCCTCCCCGTCCCTCCGACCGAAGGAGTCCCCGGGCGCGGCGAGAGCCTGTCGCTGCGCTTCAGGGACGACCGCCGGGCCGTTTATCAGCTGCGGCGCTCTAAGCGGCCGGGCCCTTTCATTAGGGCTGACCTGGGGGGGGGGCAGGGGGGGGTATGGGAAATGGAGTCCAAATCACTTTGGGCCCCAAAGAAAGCGCACCTTTGATCGAGGGAGAAAACGAAGAAGAGGAGAGATAAGGAGGCTGAATGCAGATTGCCTTTCAGGGGAGTCAGGCAGGAATCCATCCTCCCTCTCTCCCCCTCTCTCTTTCTGTCTCTCTCCCTCTCTTTTTTTTTGTTCAAACACAAAATATCTGAGTAAGAATGGCATTATTCCGGACGCACTCTGTCCTTAGGTAGGTCAGGTGAACAGACGGGCCATTGTAGTGGCTTCGGGTTCAACTGAACGCCGTACAGGGCTTCTTCAGTGCTATGACAGTCTCTTTTTTTGCTGGGGGGGTGGGAGGTGGGAGGGGGGGCAGGGGGGCGCTTTGTTTCCTAAATGCTCCCTCTGTGAATGAGGCGGGGGTGGAGAACAGAACCTTAACGTGAAGGAGGAGAGCGGGTGGTGTCCGGTGTCCGTTAATTAGAGGGGAGGCAGAGGCGGAGGTGCCATCAGGAACGCAGCGAAGGTAAAAGGCATTTTGATGTTAACGAGCTCCCCGCTCTTAGCTTCTCTGTGCTGACAAATGAAAGGCCTTTGAGGGAAAAAAATGCATTTATATTCTGACGGCTGTCAGTCGATCAGAAAATGTTGGCCAACTGATTTTTTTTCTTTCAGTTTGAATAATTGGTATAGCAACTGGATGCTGCATTTAGCATTCAGCGATGGTGAATGAATACTTAGCTCGTAGATAACATCTCAAACTTAGGCAAACTGTCCTACTTAGACTGAAAAGAGCTCGCATTCTTACTGCATCTATTGCTCTGTGAGAGGCACTGAGCTCTGTCCATGCACAGAAAGATGTGCGTCCAGCAGCCTGTGGGCACAGCAGCGGGGGGTGAGAGGGTTTCCAGTAAAGGGGCCGGGCTGAGAGCGGATTCCCCTCTCTGAGGGAGCAGACAGAGCAAACAGAGCGGGGACATCTCAGGTGCCGCCTCCCGCCAAAACTCACAGGGCCAGTCTGAGGCCTCCAGCGAGCTTTTGGTTCTCCCGCAGCGTACTGAAGGGAGAGAGGAAGGGGAGGCTGGAAGGAGAGAGGGAGGAGAGGCTGAAGGGAGAGAGGGAGGGGAGGCTGAAGGGAGAGAGGGAGGAGAGGCTGAAGGGAGAGAGGGAGGGGAGGCTGAAGGGAGAGAGGGAGGGGAGGCTGGAAGGAGAGAGGGAGGAGAGGATGAAGGGAGAGAGGGAGGGGAGGCTGAAGGGAGAGAGGGAGGAGAGGCTGAAGGGAGAGAGGGAGGAGAGGCTGAAGGGAGAGAGGGAGGGGAGGCTGGAAGGAGAGAGGGAGGAGAGGCTGAAGGGAGAGAGGGAGGAGAGGCTGAAGGGAGAGAGGGAGGGGAGGCTGGAAGGAGAGAGGGAGGAGAGGCTGAAGGGAGAGAGGGAGGAGAGGCTGAAGGGAGAGAGAGAGGGGAAGATGAAGGGAGAGAAGGAGGGGTGGCTGGAAGGAGAGAGGGAGGAGAGGATGAAGGGAGAGAGAGAGGGGAAGATGAAGGGAGAGAAGGAGGGGGGGCTGGGTGGTGTACTGAGCCTCCTTATCCGCAGACATGCCGCAGCCTTGGCCTGTCCTCGTCCCCCGCCATCGCATCCAAACAAGGTCCCGGCAGTGTCGGGGGCCCGCGCTGGCTGGCGTGAGAGCTGTGACCACAGTCTCACACTCGGCCTGGTTCCTGTGCTTCTCCCCACCGCTGTGTTTACTCCTGTAGCCGTTTCTCACAGCGTCGGCCCCGAGCGGCACACACACCAAAGCACCCTGGGGGGGGGGGGGGGGGCTCCTGCGGCCAGAGCGCAGCAAACTCAGCTTAGCACGGCGTGTTTGCGTGTGCCGTGCGGTCAGTAACAGGGAAAAAAAGGCTCCCCTTGGTGTGGTAATGCCACACACACACACGCACGCACACACACACACACACACACGCATCTCTCTCTGTCCCTGACTCCATCTTACAGTCCAGGGCTCCTAGCTAAAGCCCATTCAGAACACGGCTGGAGGCCGCAGACATTCTCGAATCGCCCTGCGGGGGGGGCGGGGGGGGGGGGAGGTCCCGTTCCCCAGGCCCTGCAGCGCGTGTGGACTGCAGGTGCTCTCTGTCGGCGTGCGATACGTGCGCCGCGGCGCGGGCTGGGGCGGGAGCCAACCCGATGTTCGCACGTCAGACGGGAGCCTGGCCCTCGCCGCCAGGACCGCACGTCAGGCGGCCGCGTCCCTAAAGCGAACGTCAACACCGCAAATTGAGCAAATTACTACCATGCAGGCGAAGAATGCGCAGACCTCCCTGCTGGTTTGAAGATGTCCTCCTCCCCCTCCCAAAAAACTGCAGCAACATACTGCAGGAACTGTCAAGAGCTGCTCAAACATCATAATTTGTTTCATGGTAATTCCAATTAGCCACCTTGTTTAGTTACATCACTCTGATGAGCAGTCTGGATGCACTCAGGCTATGAGCGCATAACTGCGCAGCTGATGCTGGTGGCGTGAGATCCCCACGCTCCCTGCAGCGCGCTGTGTGGTCAAACATCAGCCGCTACACACCGGCCCAGCGCTGACTCTGTGAGTCTGGCCCTGTACGGATCAGACCTAGCGCACACACACACACACACTCACACACACACACACACACACACACACACACACACACACACACACACACATACACACATACATACGCACACACACACACACACACACACACACACACACACACACACACACACACACTCTCTCTCACACTCACTTACACACACACACACACACACACTCTCTCTCACACTCACTTACACACACACACACACACACTCTCTCTCACACACACACACACACACACACACACACACACACTCTCTCTCTCTCACACACACACACACACACACACACACACACACACTCTCTCTCTCACACACACACACACACACACACACACTCTCGCTCACACTCACTTACACACACACACACACATTCTCTCTCACACACACACACACACATACACTCTCTCTCTCTCTCACACACACACACACACACACACTCTCTCTCTCACACACACACACACACACTCTCTCTCACACTCACTTACACACACACACACACACACTCTCTCTCACACACACACACACACATACACTCTCTCTCTCTCTCACACACACGCACAAACACACACAGCCACGCCGACATTCCCCGTCCCAGGAGGAGTTTGAGTTGATGAAGTGGAATTAGACGTTTATATTCAGACCACCTTGCGAGGCGGATGATCAGAGTTGTGTAAATGTTGGAAAGCACGGCCTGTGCGCTTTCACAATCCTCAGAGGGAGTTTGCGCTCGTAAAAATAAATAAATAATTGAATGAATAAAGCGAAGGCCTTCACCCGAGCCTGTTCTCAGTTTGCTCACATTTCCCTCATTCTGAAGCCCGCTTGTCCCGGAGAAGAAAACATCTGGCATAGAAGATGAAGGAGCAGTCAGCAGCTCCGCAGAAGAATTAGAGAGAGGAGACGTCCACTCGCGTGCTGGATCGGCCTATCAGCCAGCGAGACCCCCGCCCCCCCGCCCCCCACCCCCCACCCCCTACAGGCTCCACAGAGAAACGCAGCACAGAGTGCCTGAGGGACAGCTGAAGGGACGTTTCTCATGACACTTAAAGGAAGGAGCTCTGCCTGCGCTGGCTGCGCTGCTAGTGGGGGGTCTGCGCAGATCTGCGCAGGAGAAGGCGGGTGCTGCAGTGGAACGGCTGCGCAGATGCAGTGCAGACGCTGTAGGCTTCAGGACCACGGCGCTTCAGACTTCCGCCAAGCGCACCAGGCTTGTGCCGATCCATGTTTTCAACCAATCAAGTGCACCCACAACCTTACATCAGCTTTCCTCTCCCCACCATTGTAAATGCATCCCCGGCAGAAACTTTAGTCTAATTAAGTCCCTTCAGGTCCATTCAACAATCCATTAAAAAGTCCATTCAAAAGAGCCAGGACAAGGAGCTGGTGCACAGCCCAACCTGCTACGCTTTACCCGTGTTCTCCTTCAGAAACGCTGCTCTAAGTTTAACCTGAGTGGAGAAGTACAGGGTGGCGAAGCGGTGTGTGCTTTAATGAAATATTTTCATTAGAGAAAAAACAGCGCAAAAGGAGGCCGTTCTCCTTCTCTCTCCTTCCGATTTTTTTTCTGACTGAAAGGGCACATTCCGCTGGGCTGCCTCGAAACGGGCCGCTTCTTTATCAGGTCCTAATGTCATTATTATTATTATTATTATTATTATTATTATTAATAATATCATTATTATTATCATTATTATCATTATTATTATTACTGCCGCGTTTAAGCTGCGGCCGGCCTTGGGAGAGCGGCGTGGCCGCTGCCAGACTCTTCCCCCCGAGCTGTTTGTTGACAGAGCCTTGTCTTGTTTGGAGAAGGGCCTCGCTCCCTCCCTCCCGAGCGACGCCTCGCACGTAGCTCCAAACAAACGCTCGCCGCGCGATCCCTGAGAGAGCGCTCGGCGCTCAAAACTCACAAAGCGCCACTTACAGCCCTGTTTAGTCTTTGAAGACCCCCCCCCCCTCGCCCCCTCCCGCCCTCTCGCCCCCTCGCCCCTCACCACCACCAGCACCCAGTTGTAAATGCTGTGCACAAACCGCGCGGTGGAAATGGATACTGCAGAGCGCTGCGCGTACGCTAGCCGCATGCGGTGCTCACAGGGGCTTGTGCTGCGTCGGCGGGATGCTTGAGCCCCGCGGCGTCGCTCTGAGTGGTTTATAAATACACAAACGTGCGCCCTGTCTTCAGAGGGACGGGGAGGGGGGGGTTATTCTTCTCCTGGAGCTCGCTAACACCACGCATGGCCAAGACAAACCCCCCCCGGTCCCAACAACAGCAGAGTGCGAGACCCCACTGAACAGGGTGTGTTCAGTCCTGGAGCAGCGGGGAAGAGCGCTAACATTTATCTTTACGGGAAAGGCCTGTATCGGCGACGGCTCGCGTTCTGACACACCACTGGCACCGCACGCAAGGTTTTTAAAAACATTTTTTTGTTGTGACCGATTCACTCCAGGTTCCCTGTCTGGAGGACCAATGGCAGTGCCCGGCTGGGCCTGAACCCGTAGCCCTTTGTGTAATAAGGCCAGGGCCCCAGCTCCCACTCAACCGCAACACACAACGGCATACACACGAGCCGTAGCCTCCCTGCCTCTCTGCCCTGCGCACGGGATCACACGGGCCTCTGCGCCGGGGAGCGGAAGGGTAACGCAGTCAGCCTCCGCCTCCCAAATGATTTCTGACACTCCTTTGTTGAGCGGGGGAAGGAAGTATGCGCGGGTCAGAGGGGGAGGGCCTCACACTGTTAACGGCCGTGATGTCAGAGTGAGGGAATGGCCCGGGACAGGCCTGCCAGTCCCTCGCACCCCCCGGGACGTCTCCGGGACATTCCGGCCGGGCCCCCGGCCCCCGGGGCCCCTGTGCGTCTCCTCAGAGAGAGAGAGCGCGAGGACCGCTGTCTCACGGGGAAATGACCCGCCTGCGCGTTCACATACTTTTTATTTTCCCACTTCTCAGGGGTTTTTGCCAAAAATATACACTCGTGCCTTTCTGTCTGAGCCGTCGGTCCATACCCAGGAGAGAAATAAAGACATAAATCAAAACCGAAGAAAAAAAATAAAAAATGAAAGAGTGTCTGGAGTGTTTTTCCACGGAAAGCAGACAGCAGAAGAACAGGAGCGACTGCACAACGGAGAGCCCTCCCCTCTTTCATCAACTGCTGCCTTTTATTCCCCCTCTAAATTAAACTGCCGCGCGTGAAGGACGACGTGCAGCGCTATGCGCCACAGATGCTTAACACAGTAAAACACACTTTTACTATGAGAAATATCCAGAGGCTAGGCTAATCCGAGAAAGCATGGGGAAAACAGAATTAAATACACAAAATGGAGGCTTAAATAGTGCTTCAGTTGCACGGGATACACCTGTACGGTTTAGTTGTATGTACTTTTGGTTTCTCCCCCTTTGAAATTGGCACGCTGTTCCTTTAAACGTGTGAGGGTGGGGTCACTGATGGGAGCTGTGTGCTTGTGTGCCCCCCCCCCCAGGCGCCTGGATGCCAACCACATCTACAGCGTGCCGCACGGCTGCTTCGACGGCCTGGCGTCGCTGCGCCACCTGTGGCTGGACGACAACGCGCTGACCGAGGTGCCCGTGCGGGCGCTGGCCGGGCTCTCCTCCCTGCAGGCCATGACCCTCGCCCTCAACAAGATCGCCCGCATCCCCGACCACGCCTTCGCCAACCTGTCCAGCCTCGTCGTGCTGTGAGTACCGGCAATGCGGCCAGGGTTCTTACTGGTGCTGGTTAAATGCAGCTATAGGGTCAGTCCTGTTACTGGTGCTAGTTAAATGCTGCTATAACCTTTAGTGCCAGGAGAGCAGTACACTTCATACAGTTGGAACTCTTCTAGACATGAATTTAGCTCTTCTGTTAGCACACATCAATTGCCTGAATTTATTTTCAGCCAGTTGCTGGACTGTGGTTTTAGATTCTATTCATTAACGAAACAAAGAATATTTTCAGAAGCTTTTCTGCCAGTGTGTTATACAGGGCTCAATTTGTGCCATTGAGCCTATTCTAATCTATGTTAATATGATTATGCAGGGGCTGTGTCAACAATGGCCAAGTGTTCAGTTGAAAATCCTTCTCACCAGACTGTCCATAGTGTGTGCAGTGGGAAAAAGTGTTTTTTTTTTCCAACTTCTTTTTAAAGTTGTTCTGATGTGGACATGTCCTGTACAGTGGGGCTGATTTGTATGTAACGAGCATGCCCAAGCTCTCACTCGCCCTCGCTCTCTCTATTACTCTCTCCCTCACTCACTGTCACTCTCCCTCTCTCCCTCCCTCTCCCTCTCTTTCTTCCTCTCTCTTGTGCTCTCGCTCTCTCTCGCTCTCTCCCTCACTCACTGTCACACACACACACTCTCTCTCTCTCTCTCTCTCTTGTGCTCTTGCTCTCTCTCGCTCTCTCCCTCACTCACTGTCACTCTCTCTCTCCCTCCCTCTCCCTCTCTTTCTTCCTCTCTCTTGTGCTCTCGCTCTCTCTCGCTCTCTCCCTCACTCACTGTCACACACACACACTCTCTCTCTCTCTCTCTCTCTTTTCTCTTCTCTCAGCCAATCAGGAGCGGTGGCCTGGGCCCTCTGGGGGCATTGTGTCTCTCTGACTGTTTTCTCCGTGTTCCTCCGCAGGCATCTCCATAACAATAGGATCCGTTCCCTGGGAAAGAAAAGCTTTGATGGGCTCCAGAGTCTGGAGACTTTGTGAGTTGACCTCTGACTCGTTTAAATTTGAAACGTTTTCATTAAAATGCAGAAAGTGGCCTAAAATGTTACCTTAGGACACACACGCACACACACACACACACACAGAAGGGATTCCTCTAGTGCTTTTCCAAAACAACCCAGGGGTGCCCTGTGATTGGCCCTTCGATAAACCCGCACGGAGACGGTGGGGTACGTGCAGTCGAGCCAACGCCTTTTAATTTAAGTCACGGAGCCGTTAAAATATGACTGTGCCTGTTTGTGTGCGCTCTAGAGTAGCTCTTATCCCAGTTAGGACTTCTGACTGCTCAGTGTTGCACAGATCATGTTTTACATTTCAGCTAACAGCTCGTTGTTATAGGGGCTTTGTCAGGCTGTTTCAAAGAAGGCAGATTTCACATTTAAAGCAGTTAAAGGGTGTATGTAGTGTGTGCTACATCTGTTTCACCACTAGATATTATTATTTCTAACTTCTAACCAAATTCTTTGTTTAAAATTTAAATGGTACAATTAATGGAAGATACAGCGTTTGATAAAGCATCTAGTGTTATGAAATAAGAATGTATAAAACAGTTCTCTCTGCCACACAGTTCAGCAGTGTAGCATGGAGCAGATTCAGGCCCTTTTAAGAGCAGTGCCGGGGGTAAGAGGGGAGTGCTGTTGCCCCACTCAGTGGCAGTCCGGAGGCAGATGACTGGACATGGATGACAAATTCATCATGGGGGGGGGGGCATGTCCCAGCCTGGCGGTGGCGGTGGGGGGGGGGGGGGGGACACTCACATCAGCTCTCAGCACATCACAACGGCTCTTTCATAGCAGCACGATAAGCCTGCCTCTCTGCTGCTAAAAACACTGCCACTGATGTTACACTTCTATCAGTCATTCTCTTAAAAAAAAGCCTTTCAAAAAAGCCAAGGCAATATAGGCCAGCTCTAATGAAGAAATTCTGTATCCTTTCCAAATCCCTTGTCTGTTCTTGTTCTGGTGAAACGTGTCCAAATAGCACGGTGCTGTTGCGGCAAAGCTGTGATTTCGGCAACAAAAAAAGCACTGTGCTCCTACCGGCAGTTTGAGGTGAAGTGCGTGAAGTAAGCCGTCTAATAAAAGGTAATACGGATCTGACAGCGTCCGCATGACAGACGGCCGCGTAAGAGACAACACAAAAGCGCTTTTTGTGTTCTCCGGCTGAAGCGCCTGAGCGCGCTCGTTCAGAAGCCCTCGCCCGCCTGTCTGCGTGTGGCCGCGGCCGCGGTGTAATTACCGCCAACACAACGCCGCGCGTTTCCGGAACGTTCTCAGCGCAGCGGTGAAACAGCGCTTGGGCAACGCTGAAACGGGACGCCGAAGCGGCCAGCCGGCAAGGTTTTTTAAAAATATTCAAACGTCCGAGAAAACCCGAGAACAGCAGCGAGGACGGCCGGGTTGCCTTCATCTCCAGCGAGTCCTCAAGACTGCAGATACAACCCCCGCGTAGCATTTATCTTCCAAGGACACGAGCGTGTTTTTGTTTTTTTTTTTTTTTTGAGAAATGCGAACAGCTCTAAAATAATACTTGTTAGCACCCCTCCCCCCCCCCTTCCTCCCCAACCGTATCCTGGGCCCACATTGAAATAATTTTAATTTAATGGTATTTTCACAATCTCCGTAAGCCCGTTCCACCGTGTTGACATTGTGGAAGTTTGGAGTGTGTGTGGCTAAAGGGGGGGGGGGGGGGGGCTGCTGTAATGCGCCTGCAGTACGGAGCCACCTGCGCCTCGGAGAAGGATCACTGCCAGTAATGGCAACCATGTGAGGACCCGGAGAGAGCAATCTAGTGATGAGGAGGAAGAGGAGGAGGAGGAGGAGGAGGGGGGAGAGAGAGGCTGCGTTTACTCATCGTCATTACTGAGCTCGGTCAGGCTTCCTTTAGCTCTTATTTTAGGCCCCCCCCCTCCCCCCTCCCGCGAAGGCTCTTTATGCAGCCCTACAGAAGGAGGTTTTCAATCACCGTGATTTAGGCTCTTTCTCTTTTCCCTCCATCCCCTTTAAAGCCTGATTCCTGAGCAAACACTTGTGTTGACTCGGGCCTTCGGCTGATGACGTCTTTGCTTGGGTTTTTTTTGTTGTTTTGTTCTCAAAGCCCGCGCCGGGACGTTCTCACACTCGGGCGCCGTTTGAAGGCAGGAAGCGCCCCGCTCGTGACCGCTCTGCGGAGCGGGGCGGGGCCCTGGCGATGTGCGACGCGGGGCCAGGAAAGGACGGGTCTGGGATGTGAACCGAATCCCGACGGGTCGCGTCCTATCTCATCAAAGCCCGGGGCCGGATTCGGGGCCGGATCTGGGGCCTCCACGCTGTTTACAAACAGGACGTGGCCCCTGTGGGAACCTCCGCTGCGTGCCGGGCCGTGGCGGGAGGAGCCGGGCCTCCCGCGGGCGGCACGGGCCCGGGCTGCGCTCATTGGCTCTTTCCAGAGGAAACCCTCGCCCCCGCGGCTTCTGGCCGAGCGCTTCCTGTTTTGTGCCGCGGCGACGGGCGGCTCTCGGGTCAGGCCTCCGGCAGGAGGCCGTGCGGGACGCTGGCGTAGTGTGACGGTCGCGGTGTCTGAGGGTGGCGGTGTCTCACATGAAAAGCACTCGTCTTGCGGGGACTCCAGCGGGAGACTGACAGGTTCCATTAGGCCTCCGTTCGGCCGTGTCTGCGGGTCACAATGCAAAGAGAGTCATTCAGCATGAGAAACACATCTTTGTGGAAACCCAATACTGTTCAGCTTTTGTTTTTTTTTGACTGAGTCCATAATAAGATATCAGCATGGTTTATTTTTCTCATACCTCACAGCACTGCTTCTTTAGCTCTTTTAATATCGGGACCCAAATTAGAAATTTAGTACCTGTTTGGGACCCGTTGCATACACAGCCTAGCATATCCTAGTGGACTGAAGGCTTATTTCGGGACCCAGCTCGCACTTGCATGAGCCATTTTAGGTCCTGATCCATAGATTAATAAACTTGCAGGTGATTTTTATAAAAATGGCAGAAGCTAAGGAATACACACTGAAATATTTTACATAACTTACATATTACATAAAGTGTGCAATGTGATTTCCCCATTCTACAGTCCAATGTGTGAAAAAAGTACTTAAAAGGAGCGGTTGAAAGCTCACAGCCTAGACTAATTAAATTACTGATTGAAAAGTAATTTTCATTACTTCTCTCTCTCTTTCCACAGGGATTTGAATTACAACAATTTGGACGAGTTCCCCATGGCGATCAAAGCCCTGACGAACCTGAAGGAGCTGTGAGTCCATGTGTCGCTAACGCTAGTGCTAACGCTAACTCTGCCTGCTGCTGCTGCCTGTTGTGTGCCGGTACCCCAACCAACCCTGCATATGTCTAATATTCACTTTCCAGGGGCTTTCACAGCAACAACATCAGGTCCATCCCAGAGCATGCCTTCATTGGAAACCCCTCCCTGCTGACAATGTAGGTCCTTTTTTTCAACAGATATGTTAAGCAAAAGCCAACCAACAAAAACTGCTGAACTGCCATTTTACGTTCTCTTTTCACGTGTACCTTATCTGCCCTGCCCCGGTCGCTCTCTGGCCCGGACTCACTTCTTTATAGATTTATCGTTCTTCAATAATGGACAAGGTCTTCACAGGAAAGTATTTCAGATGGATATGGATTAGGTTTCTCGAACAGAACCGCCGTTCTTCTCGAACCCCTTTACGCGGGCCGTCACGATCGCTATGTCGTAACTTAGACCTGACGGCTTAGGAATTTTCATACCGGCTTAATGTAGGTTGTAAACCGTGATCTGTGCAGACTGATTACAAAGAGGAAGCCGCAGTGTATGCGGCAGTCTCGGACAGAAAGTGCCTTTTCTCTTGAATTGCTGTTGTTGAAAGATTTTAGGAGAGCACATCTTAAGAGCATGCTCTTGGGTCTGGTTCGTGCTTGCTTGAAAGTTTGGCTAAACATTCACTTCTAAAACTAATACGATTGGGCCATAAGTGTGTGTTAACCCGTGCATTTGCTCGGTGGCCTTCTTCCCGGTCTGGGTGTGAAGATTGGCATGATATGGACGTGTCTGCTCCTCTGTGTAATGTAAATAGAGTGAGTAAGCGGGGGTTCTGGGCGGTGTTCGTGAGCGCTCGGATCCTCTGCCTTGCGTTTTTGTCTCAGACTGGTGTGATGCATGCCTTTAGCGATGCAGGAAAGGATCTGATCTTTGATCCCCGCCGGTGGTTTGCAGCACTACCGGGGCCCGCCTGGTGTGCGACTGGCCTCCTCAGAACAGACCCTTCTCAGCTTTGAGGGCCTTTTAAGGGTGGCAGCATTGATGCGGTTTTCACCGCTCCATACTTCTGAGCCCCGCGTCAGGCAGGAGGACTGCGTGTCCTCAGCTGCAGCGCCGAGCGCTGGGGGTGTTTACAGTGAGGCGGCCCAGCGTGGCGACACACTGGCTCCAGTCAGAGAGCTGCGAGGACGAGCCCGTTCGTACGGCGCGTGATGCGTTTCACCTCACAGTCCCTCTGGGGTACGTCCAAACACACACCCGCACCGGCGCGCGGGGCTGACGGGCCGGGCCTTAATCAACGTTCCACGGCTGGCCTGGGGTTTGTTTTGGTTTTTTTTGACGCTCGTCTGTTGTTTTAAAACAGATTCTTCTACGACAACCCCATCCAGTTTGTGGCCAAGTCCGCCTTCCAGCACCTGCCGGAGCTGCGCACACTGTGAGTTAGAGGAGCCCCGTCCCCTCTGCCTTCCACTACCATTCAACCCTCTAAGGTGTGAGGTCACAAATATGCGATTAGAATGTTGCTAACTGAACATTCTAATGCTGATGTAACAGTCACTACTGGTAATGGAAAGCAACGGAGTTCTAGAACACTGACTTAGAATTTTGAAAAAAGGAAAAAGAAAACACATTCCAGAAAAGCTACTCTTCAAAGGGTTAAGATGGGAGCAGGAAGCTGGGGTTTTGGGGGCTTTGTCTCATCGTCTCTCCGTGTCCTTCACTGCGCCCAGGTCACTCAACGGAGCCACAGAAATCACAGAGTTTCCAGACCTGACTGGCACCAGGAGCCTACAGAGCCTGTAAGTTCACGCTGCAGTCTCACAACCAAAGCACTACCCTGCACCAATGAAATCAGCCGCACTGCTGTTGTAGTCCACAGTACATTCAAGGCTGTAGAACTCCTAAATATGAATCCTGCTCAGCTAATACTGCCAGCCAGTTGAATCGCGTCAAGGACTGGTCAATGGTTACATTCGTAACCCCGTTTAAAGAAAGACCCAGTATCGCTGGTTACAGTCAAAATGAATGGACTTATTCACAGCGACACACAGGCACTTCCACAGTTCTAATGACCCCGTCTGATCTCTGACCAGGACCATTACTGGAGCTCGCATTACATCACTGCCCAACGCCGTGTGCGACCAGCTACCCAACCTGCAAGTGCTGTGAGTCCCCGCATGACGTCACGTCTGCCCTTGAATTCGCTAACATTCACTGCAGCTCCAAAGCCGAGCAACTTGGGAGGTGTTTTTTTGCGCCGTGACCAATAGCATGAGGTCAAGGGGGATAATTATTCCAGTCAGGAAGCAAACGTGTGCCAAAAGACTACATGATGTACTCGCCCGTTTGTGTACTTTTCTCCGAGTGAAAACACGGGCCTGGTTTTCGGACTCATCTGCCATTCATTTGATTTCTTCAAAGGCGAGAGGGTCGCTGGTGATGTTCCCTCAACACTTCATGCTTTTAATTAGCGCGCAGAGCAGCGCGCGTTCGTACGCTGCAGATACTAGCGCCCGTGTTGAGATGGATAGCACGTGTGAGACTCGGGACCCGACTGCGCATGCCTGTTTTGCAGGGATCTCTCCTACAACCTGATCCAGCACCTCCCCAGCTTCAACGGCTGCGAAAAGATCCAGAGGATGTGAGTGCAACAAATGCCCATGCCTTTAATGGAAAAATACATGGATTTGCACCATAGGATGCTAAGAGATGGGCGTGGCTGTTGTAGTGGTTATCACCACTGCCCAGTAATAGCACAGTTCTCTAACCACTACACCACCCTGTAACCACAAAAATTTGTGTTTGTTTGTTCTCCTGCTTTTTTTTCTGACTAAAAATCACAGTGCAATGTTGTGCAGTAAAGTGAAATGCTGACCCCCCATCCAGTTTTTCTATTAAAACGAGTGTGGTGGTAAGAAACACAACAGGAAGGTCAGGTTTGTGGCATGATTTAAATGGTCAAGAGAGTTAAAACATAAGGGAGAAACTTTCCAATGGAGGTGCTGACCCGTCGCCTCCTCCTGCCTCCCCACCTCCCCACTGTGCTCCTCCAGTGACTTGCACCACAACGAAATCCAGGAGGTGCTGGCTGACACGTTCCAGGAGCTGACGGCTCTCCGATCCCTGTGAGTAACCCGGACTAATCCCTCCGTGGGACAGCGGCCCAAACTGGGCTCACCGCGTACTGACACAGCAGGGACAGACGCACCCCCTGCAAACGCACTCACAAAGGCTGGCTGCATGTACAAGCCTTAAGCTATAAGATATAGAGCCAGTGCATTTACAGTACTCATTAAGTAACAAGATAAAAATGCCCGCTTTCTTTTTACAAGTTCATAAACAGGAAAATAACAGTTTCCTTCTGATGTGACGCATTTCATTTCTAAAGACGAGAACCGAGGGCCGAACACGTCTGCTCTGTATGGCTGTTCATTTCAGAGCTCACTTCTGATTGGCTGCCCATTAGTCGCACCAACTGTCGCACCACTGATTGGTTACAATGTAAATGCCATGTTAGTTGTGCAGTAAACAAAGTGTTAATACCAAATCCTCACGTATTCATCAGTCTAAGTATTCCCCTGTGCTTTGCAACAAAAAGCATCAGTCCGCACTGGAATGACATTTTCACAGAAACCTGTAATATTCTGAATACGTGATCCAGACTTGGAAATATGGTTTCAGAACTAAAGTGGGCATCTTGTCTACTTGCATAAGGAAGCTGGCTCTGGTCCAAGGGGACATTGAAAGTGCAGTCAATAGGCTGGGGCAAGAGCATATCATGCATTCCCTGTATAGCAGCCTCTTCAGCAAGGCCAATTGCCTACATGTGAACAGAACACACTCTTTCTACAGTACTCCTTTGACTCTAAAGTCCAGTCATTTCTTTCTGGGTCCAGAGGGAAGCATTTCACCAAGTTTCATCCAAAAAAGTCCATAACTTTAGAAGTTATTCATTTCTCCCATGCACACGCACACACACACAGGCACATACAGATAACCTCAGTTAATACCTTGGTGTTGCCAGGACAGGGCTTTCCGAACGGCACTGCCAGATTGACTAAAGCCAGCTTTCCCAGCTCCTCTGTAGGCCCCTGTCCTGCCTGTTCTTGGGAATCGTAAGCGGCCTTTCCCCGGAAAGGTGACGTCCTGCGTGTGGGGTGTCATTGTCACGTTATCATGTCCAAAACAAACAAAACTAACTCTCCGTAGAGCCTTTGGCATGCGTCCCTACTCACTCTCAGTTCCAGGAATCTTAAAACTTTAAGTTAATTGGTCAGTTTCAACAGAGCAGTTAAA
Organism: Anguilla pacifica; assembly: GCA_039654925.1. Lineage (NCBI taxonomy): Eukaryota > Metazoa > Chordata > Actinopteri > Anguilliformes > Anguillidae > Anguilla > Anguilla pacifica. Next base: position 12,447,620 of record CM077302.1, read on the forward strand.
GCTCGTATGCCTTTTGGCTTGAACCGAGCAAACGGCAGTGAGGAATTAAGAGTGATGAGACACGGTTCATTTTATTACATTCGCTTCGCACAGCATCCAGCTGCAGTGCCTTTTTTTGTTTAAGTGGAAGTGTGTTGATTCCAGAGGCCGCCCTAATGTCCAAGAGGACCGTTCCTCTGGACCAAGTGTGCCCTCTGGAAACGTTACCACGTCTACGGGCACCTTCTTTCCTTCGTTACTTATTTTCTAACCCGCTGGTGCATTCTGGGACGTACTACGCGTGCCAGGAAGTGAGGGAATGTGTCTTGGCGCGCTCTCCGGCCTGGCCCGGCCCGCCACGGCGAACTCGGCCCCTCGGAAACGGCACTCGCTTCCGCCCGGCGACCCCGGGGCGAGAGAGCCGGCGGTGCCGTCATCGTTTGGCCGAGCGGCGAGGCCGCGTCCCGCTCGCGGCCGTCTCGCGGACGGAGCGCGGGGGAATATCGAATTACCGGGGAGTGGACGCGCGTCTAAAATGAAAAGCACAAGTGTGCGGTGGTGTGGTCCTCCAGATCGCATGAAAGCATCTATGGTAACAAAAAAAAAAAAAAAAAATTCCTCCGAGGACCTTTCTTTTTAGCGGGATCGCGAGATTGGTGGATGGCATAAAGAGAAAAAAAAAGAAGGGTCTTCCATTTTGTGACCTTCCCTGTTTTTTATATTTCATCTGGGCATTTACACCTCAACGTGTTTAAAAAGTCCCACTAAAGCACTAAAAGGCTGCAGCCCAGCGGATTTTAAATACTCCAGCTTCTTTGAAGTGACAGTAAAAAGGGAAGGAACATGGCTAATTAGGCGAGCAATGTACCGAGTCGGGTTAATAAGAGTTCAGTCGGACCGTAAAATGAAAAAAAAGAATCAGACCAAGAAATAAGACCCACTTAGCCCTGTTCTGGTGAAAGCGCCTCTCTGACGAAAGCTTGCGCAGGATAAAGAGCAGAACAATAGGTTGTTGTTGCACGAAATCTCATAATATTAAACAAGAGAACGGCATGTGATTAACACGTGCAGGAAATCTGCAGAAAAGAAGAAGAAAAAAAGGAAAACTTTGATATGACATAGTGTTCTCCATGCTTTCCTATCCGCTGCCGCGGGGTCAACTCAAACAGCATGTTAGTCATAAATAAACAGTTTTGGTCTACGCGGATTTGATCTTGACAAAAACCCCTGGGAGAATGCATGTCTCGCTGCGCTCCAGAATCCCGTATGGGATCCCAGGATGGAGGCTTCAGGCAGTAGAGGAGCCCACATTTTAGTCACTCCCATATTTAAAAAAAAAACTATTTTACGAAGAAGCCATTGTTGCTACTGTCGAAGCCAAGTGCCACGCTATCTTTCTTGCTTAAGAGCTTTTCAGAAAACAGTTGGGCAGGATTCGTGTTCTGATGGCTGTGTAAATAAAACACATTTTCCAATGCATAAATCACATTTTTTCCATGTGACATAATAGATATTTCTTTTTGTACAAATAAAAATGGCACATGCACATGTCTGAGAGTGTGAGGACAGAGCATTATTTACTCATTTTGGTTCCTTCCTTGATTTATAGGGAGTCCTGACGGATCATGCACATGTCTGGGCCTGGGAAATGAAACCTTTTTATGATACAGTCATCAAAGTCATTGCGATGTAATTGTTCACAAGTCTAATATTAGAAATACCGTTATGAATGCGTATGAAATATATACACAACAAATTGTTGCTACGTTGAAATTACAGTGAAATCAGAATTTCCTCAAAAGGATATCTTTGGGGCAGAGTATCATAGTTAGCCACAGCGTGGTTTTCAGTCCTGAAAGGAACTTTTTTTCCCCCCCGTTTCTCACAGTGATCTGGCCTGGAACAAACTGAGCACCGTGGACCCTCACGCCTTCTCCAATCTCCCCTCATTAATCAAACTGTGAGTGAGCCATTTATTTACCCGTCTATTCCCTATTTATGTTGGACTGTTGGAATTGATTATTTCTCCCTTGCCTGGCTTGTGAGCGGCAATAAGGCCGTGTAATGGCTCCCAGGCGCGCCTCCGTCTGAGTCCCCCCCCGGCTGCCTTTGCTCTCTGCAGGGACCTGACCGCCAACCTGCTGTCCTCCCTGCCGGTCACGGGCCTGCACGGGCTCACGCACCTCAAACTGGCCGGCAACGAGGCGCTGCAGGAGCTCTTCTCTGCCGACAGCTTCCCCAAACTCAGGTGAGGGGCGGAGCCCAGCCTTTCGGAAGCGCGCCGGCGCTGGCGATCGCGATCACGCACCTTTCAGGCTACGCTTCATCAACACGGCTAAGGCCCGCAAACAAAAAATCTCAGCAGCTGTTTAGATAAAAAAACTTCCGATTTCATTCCTAAAATAATGATGTTGTTCCCCCTGCGTTGGGCAGAGTGATGGAGATGCCCTACGCCTTCCAGTGCTGCGCCTTTGTGTCCTGCGACAACTCCCCCGAACCCTGGGACCGAGAGGAGAACAGCAGCAAGGACGAGTACGCCAGGAAGGAAGCAGGCGTCATGTCCGCCCAAGGTGTGTCACATTACTTCAGCAGTCACCTCCCCTAGGGCAGGGAACTGAATCTCCGGTACAGTCTGTACGCTCAACACTCCCGCACTGAGAGTGCACTCACACTTGCTGTTATGAAAGGCAGGCTCGCGTGCTGCAGACACTCAGCAGGCCCGCGTCCTGCGTTGAACCGAGCGCCGGACACACGATCCCGTCTGCGCAGTTTACGACGCAGGAAAGAGCAGTCTAACGTGATATAATGCTTGATTCCAGAAGACCACGATCTGGAGGACTTTCTGCTGGACCTCGAGGAGGACCCGAAATCCCATCACTCAGTTCAGTGCTCTCCAGCTCCAGGTGGGACGGGGTGTGCTCTCTATTGAGGTCACATCCATGCATCTCCTAACCACAGACAAAGAATAAGGCCAGACTGAAACATTAGAGGGGATTACACACATATTAAGTAATTCCAATTAGTTTGGGGAAAACAAGTGGAACTCATCTAAGTCGGTGTTACATCCGGAATGGAGAAACACATATTACAAATGAAAGCAGCTCTGGGGCTGCATTTGATGTTAAGGCTTGGATTAAATATGGCCAACCTGACTGTTTCCGTTCTGCATTTATATCATTTGAATGCAGTAGCAACCTGGACTTGTCAGTAACTGTCTTCTTTGTCTCAATGCAGGTCCATTCCGCCCGTGTTACCACCTGTTCGGCAGCTGGCTCATCCGCAGCGGGGTGTGGATCATCGTGGCGCTGTCCCTCGTCTGCAACACCTTGGTGGCGGTCACCATCTTCCTGTCCCCAACCTACGTGTCCCCGGCCAAGCACCTGGTTGGCCTCCTCGCCGTGGTCAACACCCTCATGGGCCTGTCCAGCGGCATTCTGGCCGTGGTCGACGCCCTGACGTTCGGCAGCTTCGCCAAATACGGGGCGTGGTGGGAGAGCGGCGCCGGCTGCAAGATCACCGGCTTCCTGTCCGTCTTCGCCTCGGAGACCTGCATCTTCCTGCTGACCACCGCCGCCCTGGAGCGGGGCCTGTCCATCCGCTGCTCCAAGAGGGCGGAGACCAAATCGTCGGCGGGGAACGTCAGGGTGGCTTCCGCCCTCTGCTTCATCCTGTCGTTGGCCATCACGGTCCTGCCCCTCCTGCACGTGGGCGAGTACGGCATCTCCTCCCTCTGCCTGCCCCTGCCCTTCGGCGAGCCCTCCAGCCTGGGCTTCATGGTGGCCCTGGTGCTGCTCAACTCCCTCTGCTACTTCGTCATGACCGTCACCTACGCCCGGCTCTACTGCGGCCTGGAGAAGGGCGAGCTGGACAACTTCTGGGACTCCGCCATGATCAAGCACGTGGCCTGGCTGCTCTTCGCCAACTGCGTCCTCTACTTCCCCGTGGCCTTCCTGTCCTTCTCCTCCCTGCTCAGCCTCTCCTTCATCAGCCCGGAGGTGGTCAAGTCCGTCCTGCTGGTCATCGTGCCCCTGCCCGCGTGCCTCAACCCCTTGCTCTACCTGCTCTTCAACCCCCACTTCAAGGAGGACCTGGGCCTGCTCCTCAAGCGGACGCAGTCCTGGAAGAGGACCCAGCGGGCCAGCCTGGTCTCCCTGAACTCGGAGGATGCCGAGAAGCAGTCGTGCGACTCCACGCAAGCCCTGGTCACGCTCACTTCCTCGGACAAGTCGGAGGGCAAGTCGCCGCGCCAGAGCGCGGAGGCGTACCGCCCGCCCGTGCCGTTTGTCCCGTGCCGTTAGGCCTGGCCCTGCAACGGGCTGCACCCCTGGAGTAAACCCTTTTCCTACAGCACCAGACTAACCACATGTCATTCTGTAATACAGTTAAGAGGCGTACATGGAAAACGCTGTACTGCCACCCTACCCGTAGCCAGATAAAGAAACTGACAAGTTGGAGCATGGAAGGAGCCAGTTAGACTGTCATCCAAATATAGAGGTCGAGTCCAAATTCAGGTCTACAGGCGCCAGTTTTGCATTTACCTCAGCAAAGTCTGTCACTGTCAAGCAACTCTGTAGAGCTCAAGATGTCTTCTGACATCCATAGTGACATGGAATGGAAAACAGTGCTGGTCCTGAATACTAAATTGGTTTGGCAACTTATGGCCACATGCTTAACTGTGCAAAAAAAAGGTACTGGCCAAAGTTTACTCTCTCTCGAGGAGGAAGTTCTCGATGTTCTCGTAAAGAGCTGCTTCTTGTCCTTTTATCATGGGGCACGTCTGTCTCCCAAGATACGATGCTTCGTTGATTTCAAACACTTGAAATCAGGCATCCCATGCCTACTCTGTTTGGTTAAATTTATTGTGAACCAGAACAGATGTGTGTGACCAATGAAAATTCATCCTTAAAAGGGCATTGTGGCGAGACAAAACTGAGGCACATTTTTACTAAGGATTTGTTAAGCACCTGTCCCAAATGGCAACATGTGCCAGTATTTCCTGTTTGGTCTTGTTCACCATCTATAGTTTGTCTTACACATTCACATTACCTATATTAAAAAAATAATAATAATAACTTTTTGGGGCCTGATGAGTTCATGCACTCACATTAGGATTCAGGGTATTGCCACATGGTAATTTTTGTTCTACCGGTTATCACAATGTACCCAGCAGGAATATGATGTAAAATCCTGTTTTTGATAGTACTTATTTGTGTATATACGACACACTGAGTGCGCGCGTGTGTGTATAGTTATAAAACTGTGACAATCTTGTTATCCTACGTAGGCTATGAGAGCAATTTGTAAAATTTGTCTTCTTGCTCTCTGTGTTTTAATTTCATATTGTGTTTGATTGCTTGTCGGTTATTGTTTCCTTCCTTTTTTTTGAAGTCTACATTTCATTTACCTACATGCATTGTATTCCCATTCTATTGTCTTAAACGAGACTTGGCATTTTCCAGTGGATTGCTGTTGGTGTGGTTTGCATCGTGAAATCATCTCATACCTTAAGTTTTAAAAGTATCCTCTCCCTTGCTTACTGAAATTTATTTAGCTATTCAGAGAGCTTAAAAGAGAAATAGCGATGAAGTGTCCAACTTATTGTTTCACTTTAGCCTATATTTCATATTTTACTCTGTTTATAGAGACCAGATTTTGGAAATATGTTCTTCATTACAGTCACATGCGTTGTCTGAACTGTCAGAACCTTGTTAATTCGGACAGCTGTCTCGTCAAGCCTGAGAACGGGGACATCTCGTGTCTCACTTTGTCCTTTGGCCAGGAGTAAGGCTTTGGGCGTTGACCTGGACAGGCCGTCAAGTGGGTCACGGGCTTCCAAGACCACTCGGATTCCAACGACAGAACGAACTCCATCGGGGAGCCATTTCAGTCACTGACATTTCTCCCGCTTGTTTATTTGAATTTGTTTTGCATTTCTTTGAACAATTGTGTAGACAAACTAACTCTTAATATGAAAAAATCACGTTCCTGTTTCGATGAAGCCTAGGCGAGCTTATTTTAAGAAAAACCCAGAAACACTTCACAAGTCATTTTCACTGCTGCTTTCACATCCTCGCCCTCCAGCACTGTTGTATCAGGACTAGATCATGGACTCTTCCTCAGTGTCTACAGTACCATTTATTTTGTCTTTTTTTAAATCATCTTAAGAAGGTCTTTCTTTAAATGGGCCAGAGGTTAAAAACCTTGTGGGCATATATATATTTATATATTTGTTTATGTTGCGTAAATGCTTCTTAATGCCATTTAAAAATCCTGTTTATGGAACACGCCATAGCTCTCCTTCAGAATCCCGTGGCACACACGTGGTTCCAAACCAAATCAGCGGCTCTCCGTTAGCACTTCGTATTGGACTGCTTTTGCCAGTTAAAAGTTACAGCGCAGCAATACATCTGTTTCCTGAATGCTCGAATCAAGAGAGCGTTTAGCGTTCTCTAACGTTTAGTGCATTTCCCTTGACCTTTATTTTTATTCATTCAGTGAGCATCTCTGACATCCACATAGAAGGGACAGATCTGTGCGCACAGAACACTGTTAACGTGCCTCTGGCCGTCCAACCAGTGGAAATGCAGATGATATTCAAAGGTGGCGTCCAGTCTCAGGTCCTGCAGAAGTGTGTGTGTAATTATTAACACCCGAGATGGATAAAAGTGATTTGTGGTTCCAGGAATACTCCGCAAAAATGTTCAATCCTGTCAAGCCGTTTATGTCAGTATCCCCCTGCCAGCTGAAACTCCCCTCCTCTCTGCCTGTTAAGTGTAACACACATCTATAAATCACCCTGTCAAGCAATGCTAAACTACGAGCAATGGCATCTGTTACGGAATATAAGCTTTTCTGATGTCATTATGAATATGTCGTTAATGTAACACAAATGAACTTTTACTTACTCTTTAGACAACAATCACAATACCTTCATGGCACGTTTTCACCAAAAGCTGTCTATTTCTTGTTTTTCTTTATATGTATTGACTTCAGTTTTACCGTTGTTGAACAGATTCTCGATTTGGAAGCAAAGCTATTTTTGTATGATCTAGAGCTCTTTAAGGATTTTTAAAAAAAGGTGTATAAATATAGAGTTGTATTTATATCAAAGTTATATGTGTAAAGAGATGGACTGCTTTGCCCATGCACTGCAGGTTTTAGAACACTGCCTAGCTTTTGCCTCCGTGGTAGCAAAGGTGTTCCTGTACATTCATAGTGGCTGTAAATAGAATGCATATTGGCTTTTTTTATTGGAGTGCTAAATATATGTAATTTGTAATAAACGATTTACCAAACAAACAGTGAATCTGCGATTCTTTTATTCACAATATTTCTTGAGTAATATATTACTTGTTAATGGAAGCTGAAGGTAAAACTGGAAACGTCATCTTCTTGTGATGATTAAAATAATAATAATAATAATAATAATAACCCTACGTCTGAAATGTGAGGACTGCACTCAGACATAACAGAGCGCACCTAAAATGGAAAGAAGGAGAAACGGCCTGACCGAGATTTTATTTTTCCGATGATTAGAATGTATGAAGAGACCTGAATGGTCATTATGCAGGAGGACGGCACTAGTGCAGCTGAGGGCACTCGTCTTCCCAGACGACTGAGCTGTTTCCCAAAAACCTCTGGAAATTACATGGCTGGCCTGGTAAGAACTGTTGTTGACTCGCAACTGATTCAGATCACTTGCAGGGAGGCAGTCTGTGTGCTCCTTATCCAAACAAGTGTCCTCAAAACACAGAACTTCTCATCCAGAATTTCTAAAAATGTTAAAGTATCATACGTGTGTGTGTGTGTGTGTGTGTGTGTACATTAATGACTCATGTAATTAAATAAAATTCAATGACATACAAACTAATGTAATTCAATTAATAAACAGTTATGCCAATAAAATATACAGGATTAAGCAAAAGTTATTTTAAAGTCATTTTAAATGAGAAATAAACCACTCTTTCTGGCTGTGGTACTAATCATCGTGTTCCATTCTCATAATGTCATTGCATGTAATGTAATGTAATGTAATGCATGTACATTTTCATTAATGCATATTCATAAACAATTCGCAAAGTGTTTGCTTGATCAAATATTTGCCTACCTACATTAAAAACTACTGCCCAAAAATGTCAGTTTATTATGTATGTATGTAGTTAATTACTTTAGTTTTTATTAGTTCATTTTGAGTGATTTCTTAGTCAGTCAGTCTCACTCACTGTGCTCTGAGAGGGAGAAAAGGAATCTGAGCAGCTGGCCTACACTCCTGTATGTTTGTAACACCAGTTTCTCCAAACGACCTTCACATAACCATTTCCATCATATTTCAGACGATGGAAATATTCGTATTTATTTGTTCATTTGCCTGAAGCCCAAATACAGATACAGAGTGTATATTTTTCCAAATGTAAAACACGTCGGAAAACTTTGTCATGGACACATTTTCACGAGCTGTCCTAGTTTCAAAAATAATACATTTCTTGCATCGGTGCGTCTCGATCGCCCGGGTAGCTTAAGAAGGCATGTTTGTCCAAGGTACTGTAAATTGTATAAGTACTTTATTTTCTTAACTAATTTGAAAGTAAGCTTGTGAAGACAAAATAATTGTTTCAAAATGTTATCTGCTCAGATAATGAGCAGCACATTTTTCTTGCTCTTTGTAAGCAGAAACTGAAGGTTGGAGCAGGATGCAATGGCCTGAATTCTTGTAAAGGAAGGAGGCGATTAAGGTGTGCTCACCCATTAACCTGCATGCCAGAAACACAACATTAAACTGTGCCAGGTGTCCTGGCGGTATTCCGCACAGAAAGATCTTCCCATGGGACAAATACACCGGCCCGGTTTACAATGAAGAATTCATAATGCAGTTATTCATTTCATGGAGACATCTATTAAAAGGCAGCTTATAAAACCAATGATCCGACACAGCACTTGTCAGTGCTACAGGAAACCAGGATAAAAAGAAGATTTCTCTGGAAGGGCCCGACCAAACCACACCGAACGCACGCGGACAACAAGGGGCAATCTGGGGCTTTAACGTCATCTTGCCCCCCCACATTAATCAAGAGCATACGCGCGCTAATTGTTCTATTTTCAAAGCATAAAGTAAACAGACATCGATCAGGCCGCGTGTGAGTGATGTGTTTACCAGACCGGACCCCCCACCCCTCCAGTGTACGGGAATGCCTGTGTTTAACTGCGAGTTAGGGTTCAGATAAACGTTCCGGTTCGGCTGCGGTCGAAACAGAAACCAAACAAAACAAATAATTCGCAAATTTTCCATTTGATTGAGGGAGGAGGGGAGGGAGTGCTGCTGGAAAGGGGAGGTGGAGATCCAAATTTTTTTAGACCAATTAGCTGCGTTCAGTATCAGTCTGACTCCTCGGGTGGGCCAGGGCCCCCCAAAGATATGATTCACCATCATTTCAGTTTGAAAGGTCCCTTTGTGCTGCAGCGTATGGCTGCACACCTGCTAGTGGATGGTCACCCATCGTCTACAAATGCAGTATCCCCAATATATAAATACGCCTGAAACTACCACTTCCTGTCTCTGAAGTGCCAGATCATCTTAGACCTCACAGAAACAGGAAACGCATAGCGATGACTGTCCGTGAAAATCTGCACAAAGCTTTATTGTTTTCCTTGGATGTTGGTACTGTATACGCAGAGAAAACTCTTTAAATATTGCCAGGAGTGAATGAGACAACAAGGGGGATTAAGAGCTTTGGAGTCCGTCAGAAGGATAATAGGCGTGTGCGGGACAGGATAAAGTCAGCATTGAATAGTTGATGGCTGCTAAGAATGACTATGAAAACAAAAATGTTCACTCATCCCTAAAGAGTGCTTGGTTTTGGATGCTGAGAATAGCAAAATTCCAATGATTCAATAAGAGGCAGACATAAACTAACTCCTTCCCAACGAATCCCAAGGTCTCGCCAGTCTTATAAGCTAACCTCACATAAAACAAGTGTTTTAGCTCAGCTTGGTCACAGAATGTGATACCAGACCTAGGGGCACATCGCACCCTGAATTCTGAACGTTTTAAGCACAATTTCTACTTGAAACAGTTGAGGCATTTCTGCTGAATTAGTTGGGTAGAATATGAGGCTCAAATAAGACATTTAATGACAGAGGACTATCGAGGGAACTCACATCTGTGGTTGATTATCAGGTCCCACTTTCACCAAAGGTCCAAAAGGGCCAATTCCATCTGTGTTCTTGAGTTCTCCCTCTCAAAAATCACACGTAAAAATCCCACTGTATAATCACTAAGTAAACATCTTGCCCTGACAGGTTCCCTTACCAACTGAATCCCTCTCAAGTGGTTCCCTTATAGTCCCAGATCAGGATCAAATAACCCAATGGTGGCATGAGTCATATTCTATATCCCACAGGAAATAAACCACACTACTCTTAGGCCTTGTTTGTTAAAAAATAAAATAAAAAATAAACTCACTAACAGTATTAATACCTAAAAAAGAATAGGTAAAAATATTTTGATTATGTGAGATAAGTCCTCGTGGAGCCTTGAGTAGAATCCAATAGGAGAAACCAGGTGTGGTCAATGCCACTTCCCCACTTTTTCATTATCTTTACTGGAAAATCAGTCAGCTAGCCTACACTTTCATGTATGCATGTGCTTTCCTCCGTCGATCAAGTAATTTGGAATGTCAACAATATGTTTTTCTTTTAAATTTAATTTGGAAAGAATGTGATTTTTAAGAGGGAGTGTAGGCAGCTATTTCCGGCTTCCCTTGCCTCAAGTTCCCATAGTTCAATTCTTCATTATTGAAATGTTTGATGGGATGACATCCATTATTAATAATTTTCCTGCAACCGGGAATTACGCAAGGCAAGGGGCCAAAGTAGTTATCAGATGTTTCTTTTGGTGCCTGAAAATTTAGTGCAACTTGCGACACAGCAAGGACTGAATCACCCACCTGCTCAGCCAGCTCGTTTAACGTCCTCGCGGTGTCCTTCTGTCAAATAAGAATAACGTTAATTAGCTTCTTGTTGAACGTATGTAATAATATAGTTTGTAATTTAGCACAAAAAAGTAGAACTGCACTTAGTCATGCGAATTCAGTTCACTGGAAGCAAAACGTTTTATATTTGCTAAGGTACAGCAAGTTGGCTACATTGCCATACATACATTTAAATGACAAAACGTTGGCTAGTTAGCTAGCTACGTTTAGAAGTGGGCGTATCCTTAGCCGAAGAACTGTTCGTTTTTGGAATAATTAATTATTTTTGACAGCCTGCCAACTAGCTGAATAAATGTAGCGATAAATAAAGCTATCTTACCATACGTTGCCAGGAAGAATTGGCAGGTTAAATGAAGTTTGCGTCTGGGTAATACATCAATCCATACTTGTCACTATGGAAATATGATTAGTGTCCGTTGCACCTGCTGCATCCTGCTCGTGAGCGCACGTGGAGTATTGGCAGCCCAGCCATCGCTTGTAGTTCTGTGCCTTATTATTTTACTGTACCAACAAGATTATTCTTTATTGTAACAATTAAGGTTATCCTTTGCTTGTAGCCAGCCCATACAAGCTTCATTTAAGTACTTTAAGTACTTTTCATGTTTTAGAGCTGGGGTCCCCAGTTTTATCCAGAAAGGGCCAGTGTGGGTGCACACACTGGATTCTACTAATCAACCACTAGAGTTGTTGCTAAGCACCTTGATTAGTAGAATCAGGTGTGTGCACCAGTTCCAGTTCACCAAAATACAAAAGACATATGCAAAACACATTCAGTTGAAATTGTGACTTTGAACATTTCAACAGTAGGATGTCTGCATTTTTAAGTCCAGAATATATAGCTTAACTATCCTAAACTACATTTGCATTCATGGTATATTTGCCATTGGGCTCTCTCTCTCTCTCTCACACACACACACACACACACACACACAGACCTAAACAGTGAAAGTAATCACAGAAAGAAGCCAAAGAGAGGTCTGTTCATGTCTTTAACTGCCCTCGGGATTGTCGGTTCCATCTGAGCGTTTGGTGCGCATTTGACCTCCGCTCCATCACCTAGGGCATTTGACAGGCAGGCTGGGTATGGGATTTCTGTTTCTCGCATCATGAGTGTTGTCAGGAACTGCTGGAGAATCGAGCCCTTCTCCCGTGGGCCGTGGGTGGGGAGGGGAGTGGGCCAGAGGGGAAGCCAGGTTGTCTGCCATTTCAGCGAGGCCTCAGGGCGCATTAAGCTGTTGGGTAACGGTGGACTGCACCTTCTCACCTGTTCGGCCTGCTCAAACAGCTTCCTGACAAAACACACAGTTCTCACATCACAGGAAGCACCCACCCCACCCCACCCCACCAGCCCATAAAGGAAGCCCTCAAGGTTGTGAAAACAAAGCCATTTTTCACCGCTGCTCAGTCAGGGAGAGAATTGTCAAGAGATATGATTGCTGAGGGGGCCTAGCCCGAAATGGTGCCTGGACTCGACTGGCTGTAGGATATATACAGCCATGCTGCTGGGTCACTGCAACAGATCACAGTCAAATGGGCTATTATAGGTTTGTCTGGAGAACCACCTGCTGTAAAATGGTTGAGACTGAGATGACCAGCAGTTGTCTGCTCTTAATGCTTAAAAAGTAAAAAAAATAATAATAATACATTTTTTAAAGTATCTCAATCCATTCCAAAGCATCCATGAGTTTTCCGAACTGCTTAATTTTCCCACGCATTAACTTCCAGGAGGAAAATAAACATCTGCTTTATTTTGCGATTAGTTTAATCAGATAACACGTTTCATTAACATTTACATTAAAATGTAGTTGCATAAGTAGTAGTATAATAAAACAAATGGTGCGATTCAGTTTTCATTTGACAGAAACTTTTTTCAGATTTTTTACTGTCTCTGGCATATTTTTATATGTATTTCAAACATCATCCACCATATTTGTAATATTTGGATGCCTGTGAAGTGTAATCTCTTTCATATTTGCATGCAGTTAATAAAAAAAAATTCATGCTGCACAGTGGCATTAGACAATAACAGAACTGTACAGGCTATACTCCTGATTTGGAAACACTAATATAGTCTGCATCATTCCCTTAAATAACAATACATAGCACTGAGCACTGTACACCTGCAACAAATTAACTTTAAACTTTTGCATGCAAGTAAAAGTACTATGTAGGTGTGTTTTTATGGTGACCACCAAACATTCTGAATGCAAGTGTTAAGGTTCCAGTGCTCACAGTGATCGTGGTGGGTAACCGTTTTCCTTTAAATCACACGGCAAAGGATTGACCTATGACCCCTCAGCTGTTTTGAACGGATTCCAATAGCGTTGCGTCAGGTGGATTTCCTCAGTCGTGCCAAGCTTCAAAGCCCTCAATAAAACCCACATAAATCCATTACGTGCAATCCCAGCAAACAGGGAGTTCATAGTGGCCCAAAAGATTAGCATATAAGTATCACGTTTGCACTTATTGAAAATTTGAAAAATATGCAAACCTGGCAGCTTTCAGAGACCGAGCAGACATGCCTATTAGGCAATATCCAGATACTTTTTTTATTTTATTATAATCATAAAGAATTTCATGAGTTCATTTTTTTACAGCTCCAGGTTTATAGACTTGGAGGTCAGTGTTGAAGTGAATGTGGGTTGCAGCTGTCTGTAAAGACCGTTACTGATGGCATGTAAGGTTGTGATACAATACCAGACATTAAGTGTGCTTAAAATGACTCGTACTGCCACACTGATAACTGCTTCACGACTCAGATCTCTACAAAGGTGTAAAGAGGATCATTTCACAAGGATGAGTGTAATTATTTCATTTCCGTAAAAATCTAAATGAAGGAATATGCATGAAGGAAATGTCACAATTACACAAAATTAAATAACGTGTTTAAGTACTACGACTCCCTCCTGAATTTTCAGGGATACTGCGATGACTTGAACCTCACAGTGCAAGGCCCACTGCATGGCGAATCCTGCATAACAATGAACAGACAAGACGACAAATTGAATTATATAAAAAATAATTTAATATAAACACATTTCAAAATTTAAATACAAAACAAAAAACAAAAAAAAAAAAACAGTTGAAAGTTGTTTTTTTTTGTTGCTTTGATAAATCTTCTTTAGGTACTCTTTAATGGATGTTAAATTTTGACAAAAAACAAGATTGCACAAGGACATTTAATCGGGAGCGGTTTGTGAGTTCTGACGCGTCGCCGGGGCGCTCAGAGTCAGCCCTGCCGCGATTGGCCAGCGGCGCTCTCGCCTTCCCAACATTCGGCAGTCCCGGCAGCAGTGTCTCAAACGCGGCGGCGGCGGCGGCGGCCACCGGAGGGCCAAATAAAATACTTTCTTCCCCTGGCAATCCATCTGCTTATTTGCGATTTTACCGTCTAAAACAAAACGTTAAGGAGCCTGAGCCTCCCCCCCGTTACGAAGCAAGGGGGCGGAGCGGGGAAAAAAAGAAGAGAGCGGCCTAAAAACACGCAAAATGTTAACATCACAGAAAGATGTCACTGGCATTGCACTTGAAACCGCAAGTTATAAAACAAAAAATCAACGAAAAATTATAAATGACAGTACAAAAACGAAACAAACAAAAAAAAACAAACGAAAAAAAAAGGAACGGGTAAATTAAAAAAGGAGCAAAGACATCTGTCATTGAGCAGGACCATACTTACGTACGCGGTGCAAGGAGATAAATGCAGCCCAGATACTCAACAATCAGGAGTTCATTTGTCTTCCAGTCAGGCCTTTTCCGCTTGTTCCAAATGACCCACGTCCGGAGCGAGCACTGATTTGGGGAGGGTCTGACAACTTGCCAAGTTTGCCTCTCACACAAGCTAAATTGGGCTGATAAAATTTTTTTCTGTTGTTGCATATTTTGTGAAGTGAATTTAAATGTTTTTCAAATTTGTTTGAGTTATTAGTTTTTTTTGGGGCCTGAGGGGTCTTTGGGGGATGACTTAGCTGCAGCTCTAGAGCTCAGCAGTCCTTCCCCTCCGTTCCGGTTGGCCCTAAATTTAACGGTTCGTCTAGACTCACTCCGACCTCTTGGCACCTGGCAACAAGTTTTCTCAGTTTGTCAGTTTTACCTCCGTCCGCAGCTTCAAACAGCAGTCGCTGGACGGGAGACACAGAGACAGACGGGGTAAGTGCTCGTCGGGCCCTGTCTGAAAAGGCAAGCTTTCAAAATTTCCATATTTTAGTTGAAAGAGGGAAGAAAAAAAAAACAAAATTACATCTTTCCACAGAGCGGCACACAGAGGAAGCTTCTGGAGGGCTTGCCGGTAAAGCTGACGCACCTACGAGGACAAGAGAGAAGACAAAAGGAAAAAAAAAACGCCAACACGTGGGAGGGGTGCGTTAGAGCGGTGAGAAACGCAACAAGAAAAACGGCAAAACCGGGAAGAGCAAGTCTTCAAGAATGCACGTTCCCGTTCCCCTTTGTGATTAACCACAAAAGAGCACAACACACAGACACCAAACACTCCGCACCCCTCACACACCAAACACTCCGCACCCCTCACACACCAAACACTCCACACCCCTCACACACCAAACACTCCGCACCCCACACACACCAAGCACTCCGCACCCCACACACACCAAGCACTCCGCACCCCTCACACACCAAACACTCCGCACCCCTCACACACCAAACACTCCGCACCCCTCACACACCAAACACTCCGCACCCCTCACACACCAAGCATTCCGCACCCCTCACACACCAAACACTCCGCACCCCTCACACACCAAACACTCCGCACCCCTCACACACCAAACACTCCGCACCCCTCACACACCAAGCATTCCGCACCCCTCACACACCAAACACTCCGCACCCCTCACACACCAAGCATTCCGCACCCCTCACACACCAACACTTCAGCTTTTCCCCACTGCCTTACGTTACATTTTCCTGAACACTGAACATGCCCCTGTAAGAAAAAGGTTTATTGAAACTTAAAGGGGCGGCTCACGGAGGAACCCCCCCCTCCCCCCCCCCCAAAAAAAGGGGTGAGTGCGGGAGTCCCGGAATCAGTGAGAGGGCGCACTGCGCCGGGACGGGACGCTGGCATGCGCTCACCTCGGATCGTCCGTTTAACTCCCTCTCCACCGCGATCGCGCTGCGGGGCAAACAGGCAAACCACGTCAGCACCGGCCTCAGGGTCACACCACGCCAAAAGCATGCAACAGAGCGCTGCCTATCTGGAGCAATGAAGGGCCGTAGCCTAGCCTAGCCTAGCCTAGCGTAGCCTAGCGCTGCGGCTGCAGACGAGAGGGGGGCACTTACATCTGCCAGTTAGCCAGACAGCCGGGGATGCTGTTACTGAGCATTCGGCTCTGCAGCTTCAGATGCTGGATGTTCCCCTCCTGCCACTCCTGCTGCAGCAACCTGGGCAACAACAGAGAAGACTAACACTCCAGACATTACAGAGCGCACAGCTGATTCTACTTATCCAGGTACTGACTGAAGACCATGAGTAAGTAGTTCATTACCCGAGGTAAAAAATCAGCTGGACTAAAACAAAAAAAAAAACCTGCACCCACACCGGCTCTTTTCGGATAAGACGGGACACCCCTGCCTCAAAGTGCACAGGGGTCTCTGGCAAAGGGAAGCTTCAGATCTTCTGGGCAGGAATCCAGAACATTCTACATCACACCCAGCACAAAATGGAGACACAAGACAAAGAGGGGAGGGGATGGTTGCTAAGCGGGTGGGGTTGGGCGGGGGCGGGTACCTTAGTGCCAGCTCAGTGTTGCTGGGCATGACGTATCGCAGCCTCTCCAGGACGGAGGAGTGCTGAGCCGGGGGCAGGCAGCCCAGGTAGAAGGATATGACCTGCGGAGCAGGGGGCACGTCAGTCAGGGTCAGCATCACCCCCTCCCCCCCGGATCCCGTTCCCCCCAGCATCCGCAAAAAATCAGCCTGCCGAAACATGAGTCAGCCTGCCCTCCCCGGGCCGGACGCAGCCCTGCGCCCCTGCACGTGTGAGAGTTTAAAACGTCCCGCCTGCGTTTGCGTGACCCCACTCAGCCCAGCGGGGGTAAGAGAGAGCCAGCCCGATTCACCTCACTGCGCTGCATTTACATACCCAATCAGGAGACACAGCCCACTGAAGAGCACCGTCTCTGGGCTGTGCGTACTGAGCGTGTGCGTATGTTTGTTTTCACATTCCACCATTTTCCAGAAGCTCAGTTTAGTGACTTTTAAAATAAATGTTTTCCCCTAAAACTGGATCAGTTTCCCCCTGTAAAACAGTCCTGGTGCAGCGTGTTTGCAAACGGCACTGTGCAAACATAAGGGCCCACTGACTGGCGATTGGCGCATTCACCGTGACTGTGTACGTGCTGACTGGAAGACAGCTGGGGGGAGGGGCTAGAGAAAGATAAAGGAAAAGGAGGGAGAGGGACAGAAAGAAGCAGCGGTAGGAAAGAGAAGGAGGAAAACATTGGGAGAGAGGTGAAGAGGAGAGGGGTGAAGGAGAGAGGCAGATGGGAGAGAGGTGACAGTGGGAAGGGGTGAAGGGGAGGGAGGGCTACCTTGTTGTGGAAGCTGTAGCAGTTCCAGTACTGGGCGGAGCTGAAAGGGACGGGCAGTCTGCTGGGGGTGGTCACCAGGCAACGCTGCACCAGGTCTGTGAAGGCGCTCAGGTCCCGCCTCTTGCACTGGGACCCGGCGAGCGCGCTACTGGTAAAGAGGAGATAACTGCAGAGAGAAGGGCACGGTTAGACTCCGCCCACCGCGCTGCCACGCCCCAGCACGTCAGTACAGGCCACGCCTCCCTCTCCCACACGCAGGCTGGAGCACAGCAGCTACACGGGCAGGCATGCCAAAAACACAGGGGGTCTGTGTCTCTGTACGGGACAGGGGGAACACAGGGGCTGTGTGTCTCTGTACGGGACAGGGGGAACACAGGGGCTGTGTCTCTGTACGGGACAGGGGGAACACAGGGGCTCTTGTGTCTCTGTACGGGACGGGGGAACACGAGCTATGTGTCTCTGTACGGGACAGGGGGAACACAGGGGCTGTGTCTCTGTACGGGACAGGGGGAACACAGGGGCTGTGTGTCTCTGTACGGGACGGGGGAACAGGGGCTGTGTGTCTCTGTACGGGAGAGGGGGAACACAGGGGCTGTGTGTCTGTACGGGACAGGGGGAGCACAGGGGCTGTGTCTCTGTACGGGACAGGGGGAGCACAGGGGCTGTGTGTCTCTGTACGGGACAGGGGGAACACAGGGGCTGTTTCTCTGTACGGGACGGGGGCGGTGTACTTACTCCAGCCACAGCCTCTGCACCACGTCTCGCTGCATCACGGTGCCCAGGGCCCTCTCGAAAGCGTCCACCGCCTCGCCCAGGCTGCCGTACAGAGACTGCCACAGGCTGCGGGACAGAGCACGGGGTCAGGGAGGGCCGTCTGCGCCACAGCTAACACCCCCACTCTCCCGCAGACACGTTTCCCAGCCTGCAACAGCACTGAGGATCCACACAAGCCCCCGCTGCTGCTGCTGTAACCCAATACGCGTCAAGATAAACGTCTGTCATCAGGATGTGCGATCAAACGGAGAGGCACGAGCTCAGTCCTGCACTGCACCGTCCTATCAGAGAGCAGGCTCCCGCTCCACCGCCCACCTGCAGCGGCACCGGCGGCCGCTCGGTGACAAGCCACCCGAGACGTTCCAGGAAAGCCGCCTGGCGAAGCCGTACCGGCGCCACGGCGACGACAACGTGAGCCGCGGGTGTGAGGGGTGTGAAGCAGCGGGGGCCGCGGGCCCGGGGCCAGCGCTAACAGGGGCTAGCGCTAACGCGGCGCACACTCACCAGTGCAGCACACACATGTAAGGCATCTGCGCGGTCAGCTGATCCCTCAGCTCTTTTCTGATTGGTGGAGCCTTCAGGGTGCCCTGCACTGGAAAACCCAGGATGTACCTGCCAAGGAAAAACAGAAACCGTAAAAAAGCACATCACAGAACACATCAGATCCATTTCTCCACTTACAGCCAACTAAAAACTCCTTCAGATTCATGCCAAGCACTATCCCTGAAACACTGCATAAAGGTACACACTGCACGCACACACACACACACACACACACACACACACACACACACACACTCGCACACACACAGCCTCTGACCCACACACTGCAGTCCGCCCTCCCCCCATAATGCATCTCCCATAAGGCCATGGGGCATATTCCACTATGAGGGGCAAATATTTAGGAAATGCACCACTCTGACCTCTCCTAAGGAGTAAAAGGTTGCAGGGTTTCTAATTTTGCGGTGTGGTTGAAAGGGTCGTTTGCTGTAGTAAAAACAGAGAGGTATCAGATGAAGGGCTGTGTGTTTTGAACACAGAGCACTCTAACCCCCCCCCCCCCCCCCCCCCCAACACGCCACCCCCCATCCTGCTGTCCTGAGCCCCAGGGCCCTGGAAGTGTTCATCAGACCCCATCACTCACCCCCCCCCCCCCTCCACCCCAAACCAACCCCCCCAGGCAACATTTATCCACATTCCCAAAGCCACAGATAACCACCCATCTCCCCGACAGCAGATCCACACCGCTCCTCTTTCACAAACACTTCCCTGCGTGGCAGTACAGCAGGGCAAGCGTAGGCTGTGTTTAGGGAGGGGGTAACAGCGCGACCTTAGCACGTTAGCTTCGCCCCGCGCCAGTCTTAGCCCTGCGCCTACGAGCCAGGCCACAGCCTCACAGGTCCCAGCTCTACGCCCGCTCTTCCTTCCTCACGCCCGTATAAGGAAACGCAGCTAAGAGGGGCGGGGTCAGCTTCCCGCTTTCCCAAAAGCTGTCATCTTAACGGTTTTTTTAAAAATTCGATTGTTTTAAGCGTGCGCTCAGTGTGCCGTGCTACGGGAGGCTTGTGTAGAGGACGGGAGAGCTGGCGGTTTGGCGGTTCGGTCGTGCGATTCGCGGCCGTAATCTCTCCGGACGTGGGCCTAAAGCCGAGGCTCCCGCTCAGTAAACACTCTGTGAGCGCCCCTCTCTCCCCGTGCGCTGGGGGGGGGCGCTGTTTACTCTAGGCGGCCGGTAAAAGCATCAGCGCGGGCGGAGGAGCGCGGCCCGTTTGTTTTAGCGGCGAGCGGCGCGGCTTCCTGGCGCCGTGTTTACCCGCGAGCCGCGCGGGCCTTGGGGGGGGGGGGGTGGGCTTCTCTTCCTGTGAGAAACCTACCGCAGCACAAGCACAGGATGCTGCTCCCGCAGCTCGTCCTCGCAGAAAGAGAACACAAACTCCTTAAAGAGCGGGCCGATGGTGTGGGACTGCTCCTGGAGGGGGGGAGACACGGGGGGGCAGTGGGTTAGAGGATGCTGCCACACACACAATATTTCATTCTGCAATGTAAGGCTTCATTGTCCCAAACAAAAAAATAACTCTCTGGTATGAAGCCCCATGTGCAAAAATAGCATGCTGAGGTATGTTGCTGTTTTGGGGTCCTGCAGGGCTCCGGGACGGCCCGTCTGCAGGGGGGGGGGGTGTTTACCTGGGACAGGAGGAACTTGCAGGCGTGGTAGAGGATCTGCGCGTTGTGCGGGGTGTTGAGCAGAGCGCTCAGCCACACGTTCAGGGCCTTGTCCGGCGCCCCCCCCGCCAGGTGCAGCTCGGCCAGCGCCTCCAGCAGGGGGCAGCAGTCGGGGCAGGGGGCCAGCGCCGCCTCGCACAGCTCCACCGCCGGCTCCAGCCTGCGGGGAGGAAGGGAGTCAGCCCATTGGTCCGCACGTGTCACGCGGTGGCATTGGGGCCAATGAGAGGGCAGAGGGGGGTTGGGGGGCGTTACCTTCCCAGGAGCTGGTGCAGTGCAATCATGTTGGTGTGCAGAGGCAGGCAGGCCAGCGTCCGCTCCCTCGGCAACAGAGTCTCATCTGCGCACTGGTGCAGAGCATCTGCAGAACAGCAACGCATCAGCACCTCACAGGCACCTCCAGCACCTCACACCTCCAGCACCTCACAGGCACCTCCAGCACCTCACACCTCCAGCACCTCACACATCCAGCACAACTACAAGCACCCTATTTACATTACTGTTCAAAGCAAAGCCCGGGGCATTGTGACCTCACATATTTCAGCTGCTTGATAGCACATTCTTTATTTTTTCCCTCTTTTAGTTGTCAAGCAGGAAATATCACATTCTTTAACTTAAAAAAAAAAAGGTAGCATTCACAAGTTGGAAGGATGCAGTCAGTCGGGACGATGGGCGCGTTCTGTAAGGAGCACATTGAGATTTTGGGAGGACATGCACGGGCGGTTTGCCAGCAGAGAGCCGGGCGGCGCGGTGGTTTTGGCGCACCGTTGACCCGCGGCACTCCATCTGCAGGCCCCCGCGCCGGCGGTACGGCCGTCCTGTCACGGGCCTGATGGATACCTCGGGGATCAGAGGAGAGCTAATTGGGCAATTAACCCTGGGAGTGCCGGGGGCGTCCCGAGGAGCGTTTTAGCAGCCTTCCCACGTTACTCTCGGCAGAGGCACTGCTCGCCGAACCCCGCCCCTCTTCCCCTCAGTTGACCAATCATCACCGGGCCTGAGGGCGAACTGGCAGTGGGGTGGAGGAGGGGGCAGGTCAGGGTCAGTGAGGGTCCTCCATTTGTTATTCTCCATTTCCTGTCTCCCAATGTCTAGAGGAAGGTCAAATGAAACCATCCTGTTGGGGGCCCCCCCCCATCACCCCCCCCCCCCCCCCACCTGGGCTCCTGGGGCCTGTTAGTCATCCTCAGAGCGGCTTCCTGCCGCAGCACAACACAAACAGGACACGCCCTGGCACAGGGACTCAGGCTACCCCGCTGAGAGACAGGGGAGCGGGACGGGGGGGGACAGGGGGAGGGGGGCAGGACAGAGGGGGGCACGGGGAGGGGGGCAGGACAGAGGGGGGCACGGGGAGGGGGGCAGGAGGGCTGCCGCATGCTGCTGGCTCACCTCGGAACAGAGCAAGGAGCGCGTCCGGCTGGGTCCGGACGTCCCGCGCCGAGCCCCAGGGCAGCAGGAAGGGCTCGGTGCACACGATGCGGGACGGGTCGGACTGGGCCGGGTCGAACAGGCCCGCGGGCAGGCTGCCAAACTCCAGCAGGTGGATGTAGGACAGCCAGGCCAGCGAGCGATCAGCCACCGTCAGCTGCTCCACCACACTCTTCTGCTCACTCGAAGGCTTCACGGCACTCTGATGCACACACACACGCACACACACACACACATAGGCAAGCACACACACACATGCACAGGCACACACACACGCATAAAAAAGCAGAAGCAATGTTAGAGTATGAAAATAAAATGGCTCACATTAAAATATCAAGACTAGACAAAAGTAAATATCATCCCAAGTGTTTCAACATCATATTACACAAACACTATCGCTACCAAAGATTTCACAGAACTATGAATGTTTGGAATGACGCAATATGCGGTTGCTAGGGTACAGTAGTCCATTCATTCAAAATTGTCTAGCTGAAAAAATTCACTGCGACAAGCATGTGACAAAAATCACATGGAGTTGGCACATTGCACGCGACCAGCCTGCAACTCAACTGGCGGCTAAGTAAATCTTACATGACAGACAGGCCCATGCACAACATCCTGCACTGCACTGAGAAACACATAACATGTGAGATATGTATCAGTGCCAGACAAACACAAGAGTCCACCACACAGGCACGAGGCAGGAGGAAATGCAATAAGAGAGCAGAGCAGAACATGCAGAACGTTCTAGAAACAGTCAGCAGGTCGTGAAGCGCACCCAACTAATGTAAAATCTACAGGAGAAGAGCAGGCCGGGCACTGCCAGTGTACCCAGCCACGGTCAGAGTGTGTCAATCATGTTAACACACGTACACCCCGTATGGAAGCGTGTTAAAAGGGCGTCGAACCCAGCATAGGGGAGCGCAGCGCGGGCTCACCTGCAGAAGGGCCAGGGCGTTCTGCCGCCGGCCAGTGAACAGGCTGAGCTGCACCCTGTACAGCAGGCACTCCAGCAGCTGGAAGGACTGCGGCTCCGAGCAGGCGCCCCCTGCAGCCCCCTGCAGGTACTGCAGCATGCGTCCACAGACAAAGTCCCTGCCTTCGAAGGAGCTCTCGACTGTCAGGTACTGGGGAAGAGAGGGGGAGGAGGGAGAGAGAGGGAAGGAGGGGTGAGGGAAAGAGAAAGAAGAGGAAGGAGAGAAAGGGGAAGAGGGAGAGAGAGAGAGGAGGAGGAGAGAGTAAATGAGTCAAATTAAAATTTCCAAGAAGCTTGCTAAAAGGGGAACAGCCAGGAGAAAGGTGTCTGCGATACTGAAGGAGATTACACACAGGAACACCTGCCACTTTGGCAGACTCCACAGGAGGCCATTTGTGTGTGACCCTCTGGCACGAGAACAATGGGCCCAGAAAACAAGGGAGGTTTTGTCTGAATCTCACTCACACACACGCGCTCACAAACACACACACACACACACACACACACACACACAGCCACACAAGCAGCAGCTGAAACGCACCCAACCTGTGACAAGCACCAGGCCCAGCAAATAATCTACAGTTCACCTTGGGACAGAGACAGCCTACCGCTTACAGTTAACTACAGCACCAACTCAAACTACGGAAGAACACGGTCTTCTGCATTAGTGGGTTTCACCCAGGTGCAGTCTGGGTGGCAGAGTGAGCTGGCTGTCTCGGCCGTGCGGTACTTCCTCACACAGCCCCTCTCCCTGGGCCGCAGCCCCCCCCGGACGGCCCCGCCGGGCTGTAGGACAGGCGAGCAGCGGGCGCTAAAATCACCTTCCACCACACTTGGTAGCTGGGGGCGTGCTCCACAGCCATCTCGCACATCTCCTGCAGCTCCTCCCTCTTCCCGCGGCGGGAGAACAGGGTCAGGTAGTGGCACCACACCTCCGCGTCGCGCCGGTTATCCTCCAGCGCCCGGGCCAGCGTGTTCAGGGCCGCGTCCAGGCACTCCGCCGCGGAGCTGCGACAATACGGCGGCTTAGCACAACGCTGCTCACGTGCCCCGCTAATGCTAGCACATACCCTGCTAATGCTGCTCACATGCCCCGCTAATGCTAGCACATACCCTGCTAATGCTGCTCACATGCCCCGCTAATGCTAGCACATACCCTGCTAATGCTGCTCACATGCCCCGCTAATGCTAGCACATACCCTGCTAATGCTGCTCACATGCCCCGCTAATGCTAGCACATACCCTGCTAATGCTGCTCACATGCCCCGCTAATGCTAGCACATACCCTGCTAATGCTAGCACTCCTCACAACAAATCCTGCTAATACTAGCTCTCTACAGCACACACACCCTGCTAATGCTAGCACGCGCCATGATGATGCTAGCACACACCCTGCTAATGCTAGCACACACCCTGCTAGTGTTAGCACTCCTCACCACACACCCTGCTAATGCTAGCACACAGCCCGCTAATGCTAACACACACCCTGCTAATGTTAGCACACACGCTGATAATGCTAGCACTCCCCACCACAAGTACCCCACTAATGCACCAGGGCATATGCAGGATGTGAAGCCAGGACGCTGGGCGCTCACCTCTCCTTCTGGGTGAGGTACTTGTAGGCCAGTTTGATCCACTCACCTCTCCTTCTGGTTGAGGTACTTGTAGGCCAGTTTGATCCACTCACCTCTCCTTCTGGGTGAGGTACTTGTAGGCCAGTTTGATCCAGAGCTGCACGTCCCGCGGGCTCTCCAGCACGCTGGTCTCCAGGTTGGATATGTCGTCCGTCTCGTTGGTGAAGTAGCGCTCGTCGTCCTGAGTGACGCACACGTCGAGGGCGGAGCTTTGCCTCCAGAGGGGCTTCGAGCAGCCTTCTGCCAGAGAGAGACCCCGCCCACACTCGTCAGAACATGGCGCTGACCAACGCTACAGCTTAACACATCACATAGCACAGGGGTCCCTCAATGTTATCCAGAAAAGGATGGTGTGGGTGCAGGCTTTTGTTACAACCAACCAGTCAGGCAGCCCCAGTAGAGTGACCCCAAAGAGCGGGCACACATGGGCATGCGGGCACGCGGGCAGAGGCAGCTCACCCTGCTTCTCCAGCCCCAGGCCGTCGGCCGCGTCCTCGTCGCTGCTGTCCCTGCCCGCCTCCGGCTTCGGGTTCCGCGCCGGGCGTGGCCTCCACTTCCTGGCCTCCTTGCAGGTGGTGTGCGGTGGGACTGGGGGGGGGGGGCAGAGAAGAGCGTTCTGTCTCTTAGCAACAAACGCCACGACGGCAACAGGAGGAGCAGCAGCTACAGCAGCACCCTGCCGCTCCACAGAGAGAAACTCTGTGGAACGGGCCATGTTTTTTTCTAAATTTTAATTCAGTGTTCTAGAACTCCACAGTGATTGTTACATCAGCATTAGAATGTTCAGGTAACAACATTCTAATCACATGTTTGTGACCTCACACCTTGAAGGGGTAAACTCAAGCCTGCATTTAACAGAGAGCCATTATAAGGACTCAGGGACAGGAGCGCTGTAGCAGCGCTGGGGAGGCTCTGAAGGGAGGGGGAAGAGCGCAGCGGACGCTGGCGGAACAGACAGTTTGGGCGGGGCGGGGGCGGGACAGACAGTATGGGCGGGGCGGGCGCTCACCGTGGCCTCGGCTCTCGTTCACTTTGCTCACGAGCAGCACGGCCTTCTGGTCCGTGCCCATGCGGTCCTTATTGGCACCAAACAGCTTGCTCATGTACTTTTCTGAGAGAGACGAAAACAAGAGAAAAACAAAAATAAAATAAATGTTTAGGCAGTTTACTGCAGTTCTGCATGCTAACAGACAGGAACGGGACTGCTCAGATGCTACTAGGAGGGGATTCACAGCACTGGCCCACAGACGCTCTTAGACACAACAACCTCTCAGCGCTACTGACACACGACGCGGCAGTACCCACCGGTGGCAACACTGACTTCCTGGTCGGTGCTGCTCTCGGAGCAGCCGATGAGGGGCAGGCTGTAGGACAGGATGTCCTGGAACAACTGCTTTCCGTTCAAAGTGCAGTTCCTCATGTGCTGCCTGGACAAACAAGCATTCCCTGGTCAGAGCGCGGAGAGGGAGAGGGAGGGGGGGAGAGAGAGAGAGAGGGAGGGAGAGAGAGGGAGAGGGAGAGGGAGAGAGAGAGAGGGAGGGAGCGAGAGGGAGAGGGAGAGGGAGAGAGAGAGAGGGAGAGGGAGAGAGAGAGGGAGAGGGAGAGAGAGGGAGGGAGGGAGCGAGAGGGAGAGAGAGGGAGAGAGAGGGAGAGAGAGAGAGAGAGAGAGAGAGAGAGAGAGAGAGAGAGAGAGAGAGAGAGAGAGGGAGCGAGGGGGAGAGGGAGAGGGAGAGGGAGAGGAGACGAGGAGGCGTGATGCGGTGGCGTATTCCCGCGCTGGTCTGACTCACCAGGGACAGGCGTCATCGTTGCACGTGCCCGTCAGGTCGAAGCGGCAGAAACACTTTTCCGGCTCGATGACGTTGCTGTAGGACACGGAACTGAGGGACAGTTTCTCCTTGGTGCGGAAATACGGGCTGAATCTGCGAGGACGACAAGATCGCCACGGAAAACTGGCGCTTAGCCACTGTACTTCTGTGCAGATGTGCAATTCAACATCCTAGCCAGCCCATGTTCCCTTATTACTGACCAAGCTAGACACGAGGTGTGTGTGTGTGGCTCTGCGTGTGTGTGTGTAAGACAGACCTGTAAGATCTGAAGGCCAGTAGGGGGCTGTGATAGGGGCCGAATGGCACCGGCCTCAGCTCCCCACGAGTCGTTGGCACAGAGAGCAGCTCCACATCCACAGGGATCTCCTGAACAAACACACACACACACACACACGCACACACACACACACACACGCACACACGCGCACACGCACACACGCACACACGCACACACGCGCACGCACACGCACACGCACACGCACACGCACACGCACACACACACACAGAAATTTAGTTAATGGTGGTGGTTCAGGAAGGTTCAGGATCGATGCCCCATCCCTCAGGTTCGTACATACGCCCCTCTCGCCCACGCTCACCTTCGCGGGCAGCCGGCTCCCCACAGCTCCCCCGGTGGCCAGGAGGCCCCGCTCCATCAGCTGGCCGAGCCGGTCCGACTCCAGGTAGCGCTGCCGCAGGTCCTCCAGGTTCAGCCCCAGCAGCAGCTCGGGCGAGCCGGCGGCGGGTTTGGCGGGTTTCCCGGGCGACACGTCCGGGTGACGCAGCTTGGGCTTGGTGAAGAAGCCCGACTCGCGGAAGGAGCGGCGGCGCCCCCGTGTGGCGGCGCTGGCGAGGGACAGCTCCTCGTCCTCGGCCTCGGCGTCCTCGCTGGCCAGCGTCAGCTTGTCCTGCGTCAGGTCGTGCAGCGAGGGCTGGGGCAGGGGGAAGGGGGCGGGGCTGGGGGCCGGGGGCGGCGGCGCCCCCCGGTGGCGGAGGGCCTGGGCCTCCTTCAGCAGCTGGATCTTCAGGGCGTACTCCGACTCCAGCTGCTGCAGCCGCTGCTTCTGGGCGATGAGCGCGGCGAACTGCTGCTCCGACGTGCGGGGAGAGCCGTCCAATCGCTGCAGCTTCCTGGGCTGAGGCGGGCACACCACACACGCTACACGTGAACACACGCCAACAGCACGCAGTACACGCTAACAGCACGCAGTACACGCTAACAGCACGCATTACACGCCAACAGCACGCAGTACACGCTAACAACACGCAATACAGGCTAACAACACGCATTACAGGCTAACAGCACACATTACACACTACATGTCAACACACGCCAACAGCACGCAGTACACGCTAACAGCACGCATTAAACGCTAACAACACGCAATACACGCTAACAACACGCATTACAGGCTAACAGCACACATTACACACTACATGTCAACACACGCCAACAGCACGCAGTACACGCTAACAGCACGCAGTACATGCTAACACGCATTACACGCCAACAGCACGCAGTACACGCTAACAGCACACATTACACACTACATGTGAACACACGCCAACAGTACGCAGTACACGTTAACAACATGCAGTACACACTAACAGCACACATTACACGCTAACAACACGCATTACACGCTAACAACACGCATTACACACTAACAGCACGCAGTACATGCTACATGTGAAAAGGCTAACCTCAGCTAACCGCCGTACAAACTCACACCAACAGAACAAGCACAGTGTAAAAAACCATTGGACCATCACACTCCAAAAAGTTTTAGAGCTAGCGCTGAAAGGAATGAGGTGGCGGTGGTTCTCACAGTGAAGTGGGCGGGGTCATTCCTGCGCTTGACTCCGCCTCTCCCCGCCACCGCCCGCGCCTGGGCGAGGTCCTTCTCCAGCTTCAGCGCCTGGTGCTTCTTCACCGACACGCGGTGCTGCACCCGGTGGACCTGCGCCAAGTTCACCAGATCAGACCAATCAGAGTGTGCCAACGCACACTGACCAATCAGAAACTAGTGCACAAGTTTACAAACCTATTAAAGAACGGTGTGCAAAAAAACAGCCAATCCGAGCACAATGCGTGGACACAGACACGTGTGAGCATGCTGCAAGGACACTGTGGGAGGGGAGCTGTACGTGTGTGTGAGCTGACTCAGAGCAGGAACTGAAATGGCAGTGAATGACACGCCTCACAGAAACAGGAAGGAAGGTCACGCTACACTGACTGACAGATGGGCTGGAATCAGTCTGTATGGCCTCATTCACAGGGTCTGAATGGACCCTGACCTACAGAACAGCAGGGAGGTGTGTGTGTGTGTGTGTGTGTGTGTGTGAGCGCGCGCGTGTGTGTGCGCGTATGTGAGTCCGTTTCGACTTAAAATATTTCATTTTCCGTTGGTGCCCCGGAGCCGAGGACAGCAGGAAGAGGAGCCGTTTATTTGGGGTAATGGTAGCTGAAATAACTCTGTCTGATTTATGCCCCGGCTCGCTCCACACACACACACACACACACACACACACACACACACACACCAACCTGCTCCTCCAGCTTCTTTAGGAGCAGCCGGTTGGCGCCGGCGATCTTCTCCGACGCCAGGAGCTGCTCCTTCAGCTTGGCGGCTTTGGCCTCGGCCGCGCGCAGGGACTCCCGCTTCCGCTGCTCCTGCTGGAGGAGGTGCTTGAGGAGCTGCTCGTCTTTCAGCAGCAGGTTCCTGGGAGTCGGGGGGAGGAGGAGGAGGAGGAGGAGGAGATAAACACACGGTGAAGGTGCCGGTCGAGGCCCGTCCCCTCCCGTTCCCCACGCCGCGCCGCTCTCCGAGCCCGCTCGGCATTGTGGGATACCCAATCGGACCCGGGGTGAGAGGAAGTCCCAGGCCTGATTTTACAGTGGGAGAGAGCGCCTGGGCACTCCTGCTGTACCAAATCAGATCAACACAGCCCGCCCCAAAATAAACACGAGCAAACCTGCCGCACACACTGCTAATCTGCCTTTCAACCGCACACACGCATGCAGACACACTCACACACACTCACACACACTCACACACACTCACACACACTCACACACACTCACACACTCACACACACTCACACACACTCACACACACACACACACACACACACTCACACACACTCACACACTCACACACTCACACACTCACACACACTCACACACACTCACACACACTCACACACACTCACACACACACACACACACACACTCACACACTCACACACTCACACACTCACACACACTCACACACACTCACACACACTCACACACACACACACACACACTCACTTGTGTTTGGCCAGCTTGTTCTCCGCCTCGGTGACCTGTAGCTGAGCAGCGGCTCTGCCCGCTGCGTCCGCCTCAGACTCGGGCGGAGCCTGGCGGGA
This sequence comes from Anguilla pacifica, assembly GCA_039654925.1. NCBI lineage: Eukaryota > Metazoa > Chordata > Actinopteri > Anguilliformes > Anguillidae > Anguilla > Anguilla pacifica. Next base: position 12,477,407 of record CM077302.1, read on the forward strand.
GGCGTCCGGCCTCAGCACCCGCTGCTTCTCCCTGCTGCAGGACAGACGCACAGACACACACACAGACAGACGCACAGACAGACACACAGACGCACAGACACACAGACAGACACACAGACGCACAGACGCACAGACACACAGACACACAGACAGACACACAGACACAGACAGACAGACTGCCGTCAGCTCCAGCTCCCAGCACCCTGAGAACCCAACTCCACTTGACTGTCAGGTTTACTCCACCTTATCCAGTACTGTTAGAGGGACTGCAGAGAAACAGTCACAGCCGTAGAGCTGCTATTGGTTTGTACACCAGCCCGAGAGCCCAGGAGAGTGCAGGGGGCGGGTCTGAAAGATTACCTGGCGATTTCCTCCTTCAGGCGCCGGTACTCCATCTTCTTGGCATCGGGAAGCGCCTCAGGCGTCCTGATTGGATTATTCTCCTTCTCTGAAGCAGAGCTGCCCTTGGGTTTGGCAGCCTGTGAGAGCAGACCGCGGTGTGTTAGGTTGCACCGTACTGAACCTGAGGTTTGGGGAGGGGACACTGGACGGGGCGTTATGGACTCACCTCTGCTGTTCTCCTGGCCTCTTTGATCATGAACTCCAGGCCTCCAAAGGCCATGCGGGCGGGGCTGGGGGCGTCGCCTTCAGAGTCGCTGTCATCAGAGCCGTTCAGCCGCACCACCACCGACTTGTGCCTGGGGAGCTGAGGAGACCCGGCAGCAATAAGCTAAAAGCTGCCAACGATGTCACTTCCTGTGATTGAGGATAACAGCTGCCACTGACGCCTCTTCTTAACACAAAACCAAATATGACCAAGCACAAGACACTGCGAGAGCTGTCACTACCCATCACCCAGTATAATAAACCACTATTGATTCCTGTTATGAACACAAAGTGGCAGTGATGTCACTTCCTGTGACCTCACGCTCCCCCCGCAGGCCCAGAGGCGTGCGCGTGTGCCAGCGTGGCTCTCCCGCGGCTGGTTTCCCAGCTGCGCCAGACGAGCGTCGCTGTCCCGTCTACGGCCACGCCGCCTCTAATTCCTATCCTCTGCCTGGCGGGAAGGTAAACAGCCGCGTATTATTAGCTACACGCGCACGCTCGCCATAAACAACTCACCCGCAAAAACGCAGAGACCAATCTCAGCATGTCTGGGGCTGCCAAATGCACTCAGCCAGTCTTTTCAAAATAAATATGGCGTCTAAAGGGGCTAGAAGCGGCAGCCAGAGAACCTCCCGCGAGGGGGGTTTCGGGATTAAAATTAGCAATGCGAACCTGGCAACCCCCCCCCCTCCAAATCTCTCACCAGGACATGTCTCCAGAGCCCTCCTCCACCGGGAGCCCCCCCCCCCCCCCCCGAAAAACAGCCCGCGGGCGGCCAGGCCGGGCCCCGGACCTCACAGCGGGGACCTCACGCCACGCCGCCGCGGCCCTGCCCGCGTCTCACGGGCAAAAAAAAGACCAATAAACAAACGGACTAAATTTCCAGCTTCCCGCCCGTAGGGGACGCCGTTGCCCGCGGCAACCCAGAAACACCCAGAGCACCGTTTGGGCTCGTCGGGGGCGTGGGGGGGGGGGAAACGGCCTTCTGAAGTCGAACATTCGCCGCCGCCGTCTTTCCTTCCCCCCCCCCCTCCGGCAGAGAAGAGAGACGGCGGCCTGCGCTTAATATAGACGGCGGCTGCTAAATAAAGACGGGGACAAACACAAAGGCTTCCCTGTTTACCAGAGGAGCAGCGCAGCGTGGCGCAGGGAGCGCAGCGTAGCGCAGGGAGCGGTTTGCCCAGTCACCGCGCGTTTGCAGCTCTGAGCGCACTCTCCCCTCCGCGGCCGAGCTGCGGTCGAACTCACAGCCCCAGAAATGAGAGGAATTCAGAGAGCTGCCCATTAACAGTGCGTGTGGGCACATTTGAATCTCTGTTTTATCCGCCCATCATACAATGTCAATTCACTGTTAAACTGAAGTGCTACTGTAGTAGCTACAGAGCTATTTAAAAAGTATAGTCTTCAAAGCCGCTGACGTATCCCAATGCACTCCTAGACTTCCACCATTAAACAATACAAAACGACAATAAACTAATACACTCGGACTGCTGCAAATGTTAAATCTACACGACTGCGACACTAAGTTAAGCACGGTAAGCCACAGTAAACACACCATGACTCTCATCTCACTACTGGAGCTTATGCTACATCCTCTAACGTGCTGTGAAGTGGTGCAGCTCATCCCTAAGATGGCACAAGCAGCGAACGGGCCGACTCAATCGAGGCTGGAGCGGGGGGTCCGGCGCGGACGCGGAACGTACCACCAGCGGAGGGCGAGGGGGGGGATGTCCTCGGCTGAACTTGGTGCTGGCAGCTCGTGACGTGGGCAGGGTGGCGAGGGTACCCCTGGGCACCACCGGGGCGGCAGCGCTGGCCGGGGGGGAGGGAGGGGCACTGTTGCTGGAGGTGTCCTGCGAGAGAAAAAACAAAAAAAACAAATTGGGGACTTTCCATCAACCTGAAAAGCACAGATGCATATCCACTCACAGGAAACACACAGCACCCCAGAGAAGAGACTGTGATTCTCAGCTCTCCTGGGACCCAGCAAAGCCAACACCTACCCAGCTTCTACCCAGCAGAGCAGGGATGCTCAACCCAGGCCTTCCAGCCCAGCAGTGCTGCTGCTGCTGCTGGCTTTCATTATCCCCAACCAATCAGCACTGATTTAAACCAGCGGAGTTACACCTCTGGCCAATCAGTGCCATTAATTGATCAGATAACATTAATCCATTAGGCAGAGAACAAAAGCAGCTGTGCTACAGCCTCTCGAGCGCCAGAGTGTCCTCACAGTTTGAGCCTGTTGCTTTCCAGGCTTTCATGTAGACTCAGAATGGGTTGGACTAATCAAAATGGCCTCTGTAACTCTGTAGCAGCCTCAGCCAATGGCGGTGCCTGACGGACAGCAGGAAGCCCCGCCCCTCTCGCAGAGTCACACGCACCTCGGGCCTGAAGGCTCGCTTGCTGGCCAGGGACTTGAGCAGCTCCTCCCTCAGCAGCATCTCCTCCTCCTCCTCTTCGTCGGCGAACGGGGGCTTGGGGGGCATCTCGGGCTCGTCCGGCGGGAGGGGGGGCAGGGGCGGGGGTGGCGCCCCCGGCGACGGGCCCACGGACAGGGGGTCCGGGAAACACTGAGCCGGGGCCTGGGGGCGGGAACGGGAGAGGACAGGTTTACTTCAGTAACGTTACGGGCCATCAATCAAACAGCCCTGTCGAAAAGGAGGGCGGAGCTACACCGTCGGGTCATCCCAGGTCATGTGACCCGCACCCCTCAGGGACCCAGCCTGGAGCCCATTGCTCCACAGCCGAACCCAAACCCGCCCCGCCCGTGGCCCATGTGAAACACATCCAAAGGCGTTCAGTTACGGAATCGTGTTCAGAAACGCGTTAAAGAGACGGCAAGTCACTGCCCAGCGCAGCGTGTAGCTTCATGTACTGATGCGTGTGTAAAGGACGTAGAGCGCAGTTAAGTAGGGTGACTGTGTAGACCGCAGAAGGCACAGAGCGTAGACTGGTTAGCGCGTACGTACCAGGCTGTGCGGGGGAGAGTCCGTGGGGAAGGGGTGCGTCGGGGGGATGAAGGGCGGAGCGTCGATGCCGAGGGCGTCACGCACTGGGGACGAAGCTGCTCAAAGACAGGCGAAGAAAGACGCACTTCCTCACGCACTAACCATGTGCAGCTACAGACAATAGAGCTCAACACACCCAGACAAAAGAGCTAACATTCACACCATGCTCACACACTGGATATGAGCACATGAACACTGCCTAATGCTGCAGCTTTTCCCTTTGTGTTAATGGAAAAGAGCACACACACACACATAGATATATGCACACACACACACACACACACACAGGCGTGACCCTGCAGACTGCACACTGGAGCGGCTCCTTTACCTGGCGAGCTGGCCTCGCTGTCAGTGTCCATGGCAACCTCATCGTAGTTGTCGTACTGGTAGAGGTTCCCGGACGTGTCCAGGCCTGGCTTGCCCAGGGACTTCCTGTGCTCCGTGTCCACGGACTGTGACAGAAAACAGCTTATGAGCACCGCTACATCCATCCAGCCCCGAGCGCTCGGCAGGCTAGCTACCATCTGAGCCCGGTGCTGAGGACGCTGCCGCTAGCAACGCCTCCCATCTCCACGGAGACCGCGTTTGCCATGGCACAGGACCACTGGGACTCCCTCACTGCTACTGGCTGCCTGCATGTCCCGCTTCCCGTTGAACACACCTTCCCTCCTATCAGTGGGAATTTACGCAGTCCCCCCGAGGGCCTGTTCACTTAGCCGCGTTCACACCCCACCTTAACGTCCGCCATTCAGGAGCTCAGCACATAACCTGCGCTCATTTATATCCACAAGGATCTGGTGAAGTCACCAGTGCTTTTGTTTTGGTTCCCGCTGTGAACTCCACTGGGTGTAATTTTAGACGAGCTGCAGGGCTTGCTCGGTTCGGTCTCATGTTCTTTGATGTCGTTATATATTTGGTTTATTGCTGGAGGCCATAACTGCAAGTGCTCTTCGTTTAAATAAAGCACAGGCTGTTATCTGGCACGTCATGACCGATTTACCCACATTTGGGTTTGAACAGTCACATCTACTTTGAAATGTGCGGCATAAGGTCTGGGGTTGCAGTGAAGTATTTGTAAATTTTACGACAGAGCGTTTGGCTGTCAAACGCACACAGAGCGATCAGCCACTCTGACGCTGATCCAACAGTGCGTGGAACATCCAAAAAAAACCTGTCCTCCCCAGACTACCGCCCCAGAGAGCCCCGCCCGACCCCGCCCGGCCCCGCCCGGCGACTCACCTTGCTGCGGGAGCGCCTCTTGCCCCCCACCAGCTTCATGAAGCGGTTGTACTGCTCGTCCTGGTTGGACAGGTCCCGGATCTTACGGATCTCGTCCTCCCTCTTCCTCCTCTCCTCCTCCTCCTCCTGCTGCAGCCGCTGCTCCTCCTGCTCCTTCTGGTGCTGCAGCTTCCAGGTGCGCAGCTGCTGCTTGCGCCACGCCTGTTTGGCCACCGAACCTGAGGGCGGGGCGGGGCGGGGCGGGGCAGAGGGGGTGGGGAGGTTCACAGAAATAGGGTGTATCAGACTGCAGGTGGAGCAGTGTGGCGTATCAGAGTGCAGGTGGAGCAGTGTGGCGTATCAGAGTGCAGGTGGAGCAGTGTGCTGTATCAGAGTGCAGGGGGAGCAGTGTGGCGTATCAGAGTGCAGGTGGAGCAGTGTGGCGTATCAGACTGCAGGTGGAGCAGTGTGCTGTATCAGACTGCAGGTGGAGCAGTGTGGCGTATCAGACTGCAGGTGGAGCAGTGTGGCGTATCAGACTGCAGGTGGAGCAGTGTGGCGTATCAGACTGCAGGGGGAGCAGTGTGGCGTATCAGACTGCAGGGGGAGCAGTGTGGCGTATCAGAGTGCAGGGGGAGCAGTGTGGCGTATCAGAGTGCAGGGGGAGCAGTGTGGCGTATCAGAGTGCAGGGGGAGCAGTGTGGCGTATCAGAGTGCAGGGGGAGCAGTGTGGCGTATCAGAGTGCAGGTGGAGCAGTGTGGCGTATCAGAGTGCAGGGGGAGCAGTGTGGCGTATCAGAGTGCAGGTGGAGCAGTGTGGCGTATCAGAGTGCAGGGGGAGCAGTGTGGCGTATCAGAGTGCAGGTGGAGCAGTGTGGCGTATCAGACTGCAGGTGGAGCAGTGTGGCGTATCAGAGTGCAGGGGGAGCAGTGTGCTGTATTAGACAGTAGGCGGGTACTGTACAATAACGCACTAAAGTACAGGAACACAAGCTGCAGCCTCACCCCAAGCTCTGGCTGCAGAAACCTATCAAACCACATTCCGGCGTTTCTGCCGAACCAAACACCCAGACAGGCAGTCACAGGGCAGCCCTCACCTGGACTGATGTTCTTCTTGCCTGGGTGGGTCTTGGGCACACTCTTGCCCCTCTCCTGGGGGGCCTTCAGCCCTGGTCTGGCCTTCTCTGGCCCGGCTTTGGGCCCCACGCCGCCCTTCTCCGGCACGGGCTTGGCCTTCGTGATCTTCTCCTTGCTCTCCTTCATCACCTGCTGCTCCTTCTGCTGCCACTTCTTACTGGCCGACTGCAGGGCCAGGAGGCGGAGCTGCAGCTCTGACAGCTCGTCATCCTCGTCCTTCCCCCGCCCCGCCTGGAAACACAACATCACACAAACTGTTAGCCTAGAACTTACTATTTATTTTTTTGGTCAATCTGATTAAAAATAAGCTGTACTGGAAAATACTAGTAATGCCAGTTTCCTTGTGTAGAAGTTATCGTAAGTGATCAATTTGGCGTTTCTTCATTAGGAGGGGGTCCCTGGTTCCACCTCATCAGTGAACAGAAATGAAAGATACTCACTGTGAAAGAGTGTCTTTCACATGCACACACTCACCTTCACAAGTGGGACATCGGACTTGCTGCTTACGCAGGATATATTTGACAAGTCCAAATCCGCTTCCTCCTCATCGTCCTCATCTTCATCTTCAACTAGAAACAAAATAAAAATCCACAGCCAAAATTAGTGAGTTAAATATGATGACCCCGCATGCACAATGGTGAACAGACAGCAGCTCTCAGGAGTGGTGAACTGCCTTTCCTGACCAGCTAAAGCATGGAGGCCTGTTTCCATTCACCAGCATGTTAAGCAACCAGAATCCAAACAGTGGCTGAACAATGCTTTTTCCCCCCCACAGCCCAGCTTAAGAGTTAGCCCAAATTTAATTTACATTCAGGCACCTGGCAGACGACATAGTGCCATAACGGAGCAGTGTTTTATGCATGTGCAAATGAGCGTGTCCCGCCCAGCGTGACCCGTGCCACAGAAACATGGCCGCACTGGGCCGTCAGCGAGGGCAGGGGCACGCTGTGTGTATATTGTGCCGCACCTTGCGTAGTGGCTGCGGGAGCCGGTGGAGGCGTGGCCTCTGGGCTCTTGTCCGCGTCCGTAGCGGTTTTCTGGTTCATCGCGTCCCTCTCGGCCGGGGTCAGGAGCTTCTGCCTGAGCGGCTTCAGATTGAAGGCCTGGAAAGCCTTCTTCTCCACCTTCTCCGGATCCGGGGGGGCCTCGCCCGCGGCCTCCCCCTGAACACTGTCCGACTCCAATACCTGTTCAGTCTTGACACTTCCAGGGCCCTCCGTCTCCTTGGGAGGGGAGTCCGCTTTGGGGTCCAGCGCCATCCGTTCCTCCTTGCGAATACATTCCAGCTCCAGCTGGATCTGCTTGTACTTCATGAGCAGGTCCTCGAAGCTCTCGTCAACACCATTCTCGGTTTTGGCAGAATTATACATGGGTTTTCTTACCTGATTCCTCCCGAAAAGCTTCTCTGAGGTCAGAAGTAAAGGATCGTGACGTTATCCTTGTTGACATTTACACGCAGTCAATTTGGCGAAGGAAAAATGACCTGGAATCTGATCTCCGCTGAAGTTGTTAATTTAAATACAGGTAAATAAGGCTAATTCAAACAAAGGTAGGCAAATGACTCCATCGTGTGGTAACTTACAGAACTGCAGTTCCGGTCCAGAAGTTACAGTTCATACGTATTTCGGACTAAAGATCTTTTTTGATCAATACAGAAGCTACCCTCTATTTCAGTCCGTCCTTAAACCAGAATTAATTTAGAATGAATTTTGTTATTTCTTAATAACAAATGGAAGTAAACGCTGTTTTAAGCGTCCAGTGTTAGGTAGCAATAACAGCCAGGAACTGTAAATGACTAAGCTGGTGACATGTAGCCACCCAGCAAACGGTAGCTAACATCCCATATTAGGTTGTACACTTTACTCAGTTGTTCTTTCAATATCAATAAAAAAAATGACAAATTTACCTAAGATAATTACCTTTAACAAAATCTGACGCAATAGGCATGACAATGTATCGCAGTAGGTAGCCAGTGAGCTATCCATCTTTTGAATACGTGTCAACATTTTAGCTAGCTAGGGAACCAGATGGCTAATTGTCAACACTACCTAGCTAGTAGCTACGTCTAGGTACTTGATAAACGTTTGAATATGTTTTAGGTAGCTATGCAAGTCACTGACCAAAAAGCAGCAACATGTTGTTAACGTATTTGGAAATACGTTCACGGCAGGTGTATAACTCTGGTTTTTGAGTCCTACTGTTAGCTAATGTAAGCTACAATAATGTCAGCAAGCTTACGTTAGCGGACAAGGGGATTTCTGCGCATGTTAGCATGCTAGCTAGCTCGCTACTAGCTACCAGCCACTCAAGCAGCTACTCTCAACGATTGCTCAATATTCACAGACCAGAATGTCTCAGCACGTCTGAAGGGCGATGCCAACATACAGTGACAGACACGTGTTACAATACAATGTTGCTTCATGCTAAACTCGAGGGTCTGATGGCCACTTAGCCCGTAATGGCAAAGGATACGTTTTCGTGAAGGGGACTCCTTTCGATTCCCATGATTTTCCGCGAAAGCAAACCGGCCCGGTGGCGGCCTTCCAGTCCCTCTCCCTCCCCCACCTTCCCCCCAACCTACTCTTCCCCAACCACCGCGACTCTCGTGTGGTTTCCCTCGGTACCTTAGTCTACCAAGAGCCGTGTGGCTGCGCTCCCAAAAAGAGGACCGAGGGCCAGTGTCACAGTGCTGTCCTGAAAGTGGCCGGTCGGGTCCGCTCGGGCCACCTGGCTGTCTGTGTCCTGGGGGGAAGGGTGGGTGCGGGTGAGGTCCGCGATTGAACGGCATTTTTAATCGAAAATCCTGACCTGGTGAGGCTCCCACCATCGAGGGCAACGGCCTCGCTGAGGGTTTTGCTTTCCGTGCACATCGTACTGAAGTGCTTGTGGCGCTACTCGTAGTAGTAACGTTAGGCCTCCTATCCCACTGCAACAACAGCTTTTCATCGGTGTCATCGTCGCATATCTCTCCGTCTTCAAGCTCCCCTTCTTCTCTAGGAGACTGGCCACTCGAACTTAACTCCATTACTATCGAAGTCTGTACAGATTTTAGTTAGACGACCTCTCGTGTGTCTTCAGTTTCTTGGTTTGAACAATCATTCGATTGATACGTTATTTTCGGTCCTGTTTTAGTCGTACTTCAACACCTCCTAGCAGCTTGCTGAATATCCTTTTCCTTTCCAGTCAAGCTTACGTAGTCAAGATATCGCGATACTCTATGGTACGCTATGTAAGAACAACGTGATTTCGTAATTTAACTCTTTAAACTCCGTAAAATATGTTAATTTACTTTCTGAACGATAGGGGGTGTCCGTGTTTAGCTCCAAAAAATAAAAATAAAAATTAGCCGGATCTTTCTTTGTTCCGGTGTGGATCAGCTCTCAATTCAGTCAAATGTATAGCGACTAGCAATCTGTTAACGTATGAAAACGGTATATTATGAGCATTATTTTCATGGTGACATGCAAAGCATTCCATTGTGACAAGGGTAAGATCAGTGTGGGTGGGTTGTATTACATGATTCATCAATTTAATCTGATTCACCTAAATGGCTGCTAATAGTTCACATTTTCTTCCGCATACCAAAGATATCAAAGCAATCCCATCTAATAATAAAAGAGCAGTAGTTGGACGCCCATTGGGACAATGTCTACAAGTGTAACCTCTGGTTCGTGTGTCCGTCTCCAATCCCCATCATGGACTGGTATCCACTCAGAAACAAATATTGAAACTAACACAAATAACTGTATTTTTCACATTGGGATTATTATAATACTAGAGGCTGCATTATGACCAATACCGTGAAGAATACTGATAGCTTTCGTCAATTTCTAGCTTGGGTTGAATCTGCTGGCCAGCTTAGGTAAATAGATAAGTAATAGATAATTGAATGAAGAAACTAAATAATGTGCATCTATGATTTCAATTTTTGGTTGCCATTCCCACCCTTTTTTTTTTTTGAGACTCATCCAAAAGCAAAAACAGCTGTGAAATTGAAAAGCAATGGCAATTTCAGAAGCTATGAAGTCAGACAGCATGTGATGTTGCGCTTTCTTCTGTTTTTCAGGGCAGGAATATTTTCTCAACTGTCTGTTTGTTTGTGCTGGGGTAGGTAAGCTTTTATTCACCTCTTTACAAGGATTATAGATTGATCAGTTTGTTCAGCTATTTTTATGAACACATTTCATTGAGTACTTTTTTTCCACTCACCTTTTTTCCACAGGTGGAATCTAAATTTTTAAGATTTATTGAAAGGAGTGTAATTTTCTGTGAAATTTGAATTGGAGACAAACAGGACTGGCTGTAAAATGCAACGTAAATGAAACTAACATTCATTTTTTCAACTAAATTAATATTGTTGATCTTTTTTGCAGAATACGGTGCAGTAAACCAGTGCTGTAATTGCATAATAATGATAATACAGCCCCTTCTCCTTGGGGAAATACTGTCATTTTTGAAGATGGTCAAAAGCCTATAGAAATGATTCAGCCTCACCATAGAAAAGCACAGTTCTGTCAAGGTGGTGTGAGCTGAGCTCAAATTAGACTGTGTGGTAGTCTGTGTGTCCCGCAGGTACTTTTCTCACCAACCGAGATGGAGTTCGAAGCAGACATCCCGGCGAAGGACTATTTCAAGACCATGGCTGACATGATGATATTCTGTGCAACTCTGGCCGTCTCTTTGGCATTCTGGATCATGTCTTTGGCAGCGAGCTCTTACTACGGTAGGTTCCTTCGCGACTCTGGCGCCCCTGTTGATTCAATGTTGTGTACGCTGTGGCTAAATGAGAGCTCAAGGTTGGCCATGGTAATATTCTGGACATGGCACGAAGGGGTTTTTCTTTCTCTGGAAAAATGAGTACAATCCAGGGGGACCCTTTTGGGCAATTCCACCGAGTATGTAGAAATGAGCCTTCTGTACGCCATCTATTTGGTATGCTTGGTACGTGGAACTATGCTCTTCCCCTGAGTTTCGGTTCAAAACAGCTTTTACAATGCTGAAGGGAACATTGAACCTACTGCACATCAGAACTATAAGCTGGGGATGGACATATTATTGTGAAATGCAAATGAATTTTGGTCATTCCAGGGTTTCCTAGTAGCAGGAAAACCACGAAGTACATTAACCTGCTTATAATGAAAGCTAGAACGGCTCAAAGCGCGATGCATTGCCAGCACAAGAAAAATAGCAATGGTCTGCGCGCACTTACGTCACATTATTCATCGTTACACTGGGACTGGAAACCTGAGAGCGAAGCAGCAGAGAGACCGCGCGCGAGCCCAAAGACTCCTCTGGATTCATTTGCGTTGCAGGCACTTTGCGGCCCGTATCTCCGTGGCGCTGCCTATTTTCGGTCCTCGTGCCCTTAATTCTCACGATCCGTGCGATGAGGAACAAGAGCTTGGACCGCAGCGGAGCAGTGGGAGGTAAGCAAGAGTCAATACATTACGCTTCAGTGCGCCCCCGGCACGTGGGAAATCTGCTATACAATCTGGGGCAGAAGCGGCGCTATTAACCTGCTTATGTGGGATGAGAGGTCACATCACACAATATTCTATAAGCCAATGGCATTCAAATTTATAGCTCCATTTTGCAGCTGCATGGGTGTCATGACTGGAGCAAGCT
>CM077302.1:12494000-12726500 GCA_039654925.1 Anguilla pacifica
CCGAGGGTTGGAGAGAGAAAGTGAGGGGGTGTTAGATCAGGAACAGATAGAAGGTGGCCTGTTGCCAAATGAAATAATAATTTTTAACAGGACCTCATGCACAATTTAGGACAAATATTGCTCACACACCTTTCAGGGACCAACACACTCCTACTGTCTTCAGCAGCCATCAGGACTCCAGTCCATCAGCCCCAGCACACACGTATCCGCTCCTGAGAATGAGAGGCAGAGATTAGACACACAAACAGCAGAAGTGAGAATCGAACTCACAATCTCTAGGTAAATACCATCGGCACAATAACCCATCGGACCACACCACAGCACTGGATGCCACTGGATTCAGCATAATGAGGTCTACAGGCCAAAAAGTCAAAGGAGAAAAGGAGCAGGAAGCGTGAACCCAAGTTCCCTTTGGTGAAAACCAAAGCAGCTCTAGTGAGTCCTCCACCACTGTTCTGGAGTGGCTCAGAGGGTAAATGCGCTGGTATCACCCAGCGGGGAACTGTGGGTTCAATTCCCACTCAAGGTGTGTGGTAAATCTGTCTCTCAGCCAAACATGGAGATGTGATGGCTGACAGACAATAAATAACCACACAACCTGACGGAATCCACGATTGGTGGACTGGGGGGACACCTGTGCATGTACCCAAAGGTGCTCCAGAACTCTAAAGCCAATGACAGGTGTGTCATTGATAAAACTGCTTTTTGGGAGCATTTGGAGAAGTTTTACTGTTGTACTTTTGGAGTCTTGTGGTGCAGTACTGCCTTGCTAACTTCCCCCCTTCACAGAGCAAGCATGGGTTCACTTACCATACAGGTGAGCGCTTATACTCATGCTGCTTTTTCCAAATTATAAATTGGGTGGCCCCATACAGCATAATTCAGACTGAACAGTGAAAGGTGAAAAAGCTTATTTTTCTCTACATTTCTTACTAAACACAACCCCAAAAATATTTTATATCTGATAGGACATCTACTTATAGTACATAAATATGTTCTGGTTACATTTTTTATTGTTGCTCAGAATACATGCATTGTCAAAACAGTACAGTGTAACAGTATAGTATACCTATAGTTGTGCATTGAACATTTAAAATCCGTTTCTAAAATCCCCAAGCATGACGCAATTTTACAAAAAGGAAAATTCAGGGACAACACCTGTCCAAAGTCCAAAGACATGCAAGAAGACTAATTGGAGGCTCTAAATTGCCCATATGTATGAGTGTGTGAATGAATGGTGTGTGTGGCCTCTCCAGGGTGTATTCCTGCCTCTCGCCCAGTACATGGATGGATGGATTTACGTTCTTTGTTTCACACAGAATTGCATCAACATTTCCATATTGCACCACAGGAGGGCGGCATAGGATAAGAAATGAATAAGTCAACAAACAAGCTCGTGTGGAATTTGACTGTTCTACAATTCGTGATTTTAGTTACTGCACCACTACCCTCTGAATAACACGCACTCACAGAAATACAGCGTAGCGCTGAGAAATGTCATAAAATAAAGAGAAGCGGTGTGGAATCATGACAATGCAGACTGGGTGAGCTGTGGTAAATAACATGCAATGATTGATCTGAACAGGTCTCCCATCTCTCCCTGATGAGTCCTCAGCCAGCAATGCTCAGGACACCTACAGATCCTTGTTCAGAAAGTGCAGTGGTCTTTTGACCAAAGCAACTCTAGTGAGTCCTCCACCAGCGTTCTGAAGTGGTTCAGAGGGTAAATGTGCTGGTATCACCCAGCAGAGAACTGTGGGTTCAATTCCCACTCAAGGTGTGTGGTAAATCTGTCTCTCAGCCAAACATGGAGATGTGATGGCTGACAGACAATAAATAACCACACAACCTGACGGAATCCACGATTGGTGGACTGGGGGGACACCTGTGCATGTACCCAAAGAGCAGCTCCAGAACTCTAAAGCCAATGACAGGTGAGTCATTGATAAAACTGCTTTTCGGGAGCATTTGGAGAAGTTGTACTTTTGGAGTCTTGTGGTGCAGTACTGCCTTGGTAACTTCCCCCCTTCACAGAGCAAGCATGGGTTGAGTTACCATACAGGTGAGCGCTTATACTCATGCTGCTTTTTCCAAATTATAAATTGGGTGTCCCCATACAGCATAATTCAGCCTGAACAGTGAAAGGTGAAAAAGCTTATTTTTCTCTACATTTCTTACTAAACACAACCCCAAAAATATTTTATATCTGATTGGACATCTACTTATAGTACATAAATATGTTCTGGTTACATTTTTTTTGTTGTTGCTCAGAATACATGCATTGTCAAAACAGTACAGTGTAACAGTATAGTATACCTATGGTTGTGCATTGAACATTTAAAATCCGTTTCTAAAATCCCCAAGCGTGACGCAATTTTACAAAAAGGAAAATTCAGGGACAACACCTGTCCAAAGTCCAAAGACATGCAGGAAGGCTAATTGGAGGCTCTATATTGCCCATATGTATGAGAGTGTGAATGAATTGTGTGTGAGGCCTCTCCAGGGTGTATTCCTGCTTCTCGCCCAATACATAGATGGATGGATTTACGTTCTTTGTTTCACACAGAATTGCATCAACATTTCCATTTTAAACCACAGGAGGGCGGTATAGGATAAGAAATGAATAAGTCAACAAACAAGCTCGTGTGGAATTTGACTGTTCTACAATTCGTGGTTTTAGTTACTGCACCACTACCCTCTGAATAACACGCACTCACAGAAATACAGCGTAGCGCTGAGAAATGTCATTAAAATAAAAAGAAGCGGTGTGGAATCATGACAATGCAGACTGGGTGAGCTGTGGTAAATAATATGAAATGATTGATCTGAACAGGTCTTCCATCTCTCCCTGATGAGTCCTCAGCCAGCAATGCTCAGGACTCCTATAGGGCCTTGTTCAGAAAGTGCAGTGGTCTTTTGACCAAAGCAACTCTAGTGAGTCCTCCACCAGCGTTCTGGAGTGGCTCAGAGGGTAAATGCGCTGGTATCACCCAGCGGGGAACTGTGGGTTCAATTCCCACTCAAGGTGTGTGGTAAATCTGTCTCTCAGCCAAACATGGAGATGTGATGGCTGACAGACAATAAATAACCACACAACCTGACGGAATCCACGATTGGTGGACTGGGGGGACACCTGTGCATGTACCCAAAGAGCAGCTCCAGAACTCTAAAGCCAATGACAGGTGTGTCATTGATAAAACTGCTTTTTGGCAGCACGATACAGTATACTTATAGTTGTGCATTGAACATTAAAAATCCTTTTCTGAAATCCCCTAACATGATGCAATTTTGCAAAAAGGAGAAATCAGGGACAACACCTGTCCACAGAACAAAGACACGCAGGAAGGTTAATTGGAGCCTAATATGGAATGATTGATCTCAACAGGTCTTCCATCTCTCCCTGATGAGTCCTCAGCCAGCAATGCTCAGGACTCCTATAGGTCCTTGTTCAGAAAGTGCAGTGGTCTTTTGACCAAAGCAACTCTAGTGAGTCCTTCACCAGCGTTCTGGAGTGGCTCAGAGGGTAAATGCGCTGGTATCACCCAGCGGGGAACTGTGGGTTCAATTCCCACTCAAGGTGTGTGGTAAATCTGTCTCTCAGCCAAACATGGAGATGTGATGGCTGACAGACAATAAATAACCACACAACCTGACGGAATCCACGATTGGTGGACTGGGGGGACACCTGTGCATGTACCCAAAGAGCAGCTCCAGAACTCTAAAGCCAATGGCAGGTGTGTCATTCATAAAACTGCTTTTTGGCAGCACGATACAGTATACTTATAGTTGTGCATTGAACATTAAAAATCCTTTTCTGAAACCCCCTAACATGATGCAATTTTGCAAAAAGGAGAAATCAGGGACAACACCTGTCCACAGAACAAAGACACGCAGGAAGGTTAATTGGAGCCTAATATGGAATGATTGATCTCAACAGGTCTTCCATCTCTCCCTGATGAGTCCTCAGCCAGCAATGCTCAGGACTCCTATAGGGCCTTGTTCAGAAAGTGCAGTGGTCTTTTGACCAAAGCAACTCTAGTGAGTCCTCCACCAGCGTTCTGGAGTGGCTCAGAGGGTAAATGCGCTGGTATCACCCAGCGGGGAACTGTGGGTTCAATTCCCACTCAAGGTGTGTGGTAAATCTGTCTCTCAGCCAAACATGGAGATGTGATGGCTGACAGACAATAAATAACCACACAACCTGACGGAATCCACGATTGGTGGACTGGGGGGACACCTGTGCATGTACCCAAAGAGCAGCTCCAGAACTCTAAAGCCAATGACTGGTGTGTCAATCGTAGAACTTCTCCAAATGCTTTTCGGGAGCATTTGGAGAAGTTTTACTGTTGTACTTTTGGAGTCTTGTGGTGCAGTACTGCCTTGCTAACTTCCCCCCTTCACAGAGCAAGCATGGGTTCACTTACCATACAGGTGAGCGCTTATACTCATGCTACTTCTTCCAAATTATAAATTGGGTGTCCCCATACAGCATAATTCAGCCTGAACAGTGAAAGGTGAAAAAGCTTATTTTTCTCTACATTTCCTACTAAACACAACACCAAAAATATTTTTTTATCTGATAGGACATCTACTTATAGTACATAAATATGTTCTGGTTACATTTTTTTTTGTTGCTCAGAATACATGCATTGTCAAAACATTACAGTGTAACAGTATAGTATACCTATAGTTGTGCATTGAACATTTAAAATCCGTTTCTAAAATCCCCAAGCATGACGCAATTTTACAAAAAGGAGAATTCAGGGACAACACCTGTCCAAAGTCCAAAGACATGCAGGAAGGCTAATTGGAGGCTCTAAATTGCCCATATGTATGAGTGTGTGAATGAATGGTGTGTGTGGCCTCTCCAGGGTGTATTCCTGCCTCTCGCCCAATACATGGATGGATTGATTTACGTTCTTTGTTTCACACAGAATTGCATCAACATTTCCATTTTACACCACAGGAGGGAAGTATAGGATAAGAAATGAATAAGTCAACAAACAAGCTCATGCGGAATTTGACTGTTCTACAATTCGTGGTTTTAGTTACTGCTCGACTACCCTCTGAATAACACGCACTCACAGAAATACAGCGTAGCGCTGAGAAATGTCAGTAAAATAAAGAGAAGCGGTGTGGAATCATGACAATGCAGACTGGGTGAGCTGTGGTAAATAATATGGAATGATTGATCTCAACAGGTCTTCCACCTCTCCCTGATGAATCCTCAGCCAGCAATGCTCAGGACACCTATAGGTCCTTGTTCAGAAAGTGCAGTGGTCTTTTGACCAAAGCAACTCTAGTGAGTCCTCCACCAGCGTTCTGGAGTGGCTCAGATGGTAAATGTGTGGGTATCACCCAGCAGGGAACTGTGGGTTCAATTCCCACTCAAGGTGTGTGGTAAATCTGTCTCTCAGCCAAACATGGAGATGTGATGGCTGACAGACAATAAATAACCACACAACCTGACGGAATCCACGATTGGTGGACTGGGGGGACACCTGTGCATGTACCCAATGACCAGCTCCAGAACTCTAAAGCCAATGACTGGTGTGTCATTGATAATACTGCTTTTTGGCAGCAATTGGAGAAGTTTGGACACAACTGTACAAACTTTTAAAAACCATATGAAAAATGGGACATTTAAAATCATTTTCTAGAATCTCCTAGCATGATGCAATTTTACAAGATGGAAAATTCAGCCTCACTCTGGTACTGGTAATTTGGGGGGGATGCAGTATCTGTCCCTCCCGTCTGTAGGCTCCAGAGGGCAGGTATTTGCCACAGATGGAGCAAATTGCCTGTTAATGTTTTGTGCACGGGCACAGGGAACAGCCTCTTTCACTGACCCGGGACCCCCGTAGGCTTCTGCAGTCCCTTCATATCAGGTTTTTTTTTGTTCTCCAAAATATTTTGTCTGCAGAGGAAACAATCAATTTCCTACCCATTAGAACTATGCGCTGGCAGGGTCGTGGGGCGATGCCCGGCGCAGTCGGCATCACATCAGGGGTGGGGGGGGGGGGGGTGTAGGTATTTGGGGGGGGGGGGCGGAGAGGAACTTTACCCATGACTTGCTGGGAGAAATGTCTGTGGGTGATGACAACACTAAGTGGTTCCAGATAGCTGGGTCTGGAGAGACCTCGTCCCCATGTGTGCAGCGATTGGTGGTTTGTGCACAATAAAGCATCATAATGGGCTATCCCATCATGCCTGTCTGGAGTGCTGCCTGTTCTGATGGTTTGGGTATTACATATGCTGCTGGGTTAGAGTTGACCAGGACAGCAGAAGTTCTATTTTTATTCTGGAAACACACAGGTGTCTTTTTTCTCTTCCTGGTCATGACATACGAGCCACGCTGGGTCGACGCCCCACAGCTGTTGATTGACATCTTCTATGCATACTGCAAGCAGGTCTGCACGTGCAAAAGCTGCATCACTGTGGTACGGTCATTAATACGGGAATAGTCCCCAATGCACTGATGTCTGACCGTATCTGCAGCTGCCAGGTCGTGGGCTTAACAGACAAACACACGTCACTTTACATTAAGCAGGCTTTTAATGTCGGTACTTTACAAATGTAAAAGAAGAAGCGATGCCTAAATATTTACGTGCTCGGGTTCGAGCGTTCGATGTCATTCATCTGGATAAAAATGAAGCGCCTGGGGTTGTTGTGGTTTGCTGCACAGCACTCAAAGCCATTGTGCGGCGGTTCACTGCGAGGATTAATCTGATTTAGACGGAGCCGGTAGCGGAGGCCGCTGCCCTTACGCCGCGTCTGAAGCAGGAGAGCTCGAGGCCGGTGTCTGGCGGACAGAATGACGAAAGCGCCACGCTCCGCGGACCGCTCTTATCAATCACTCTGGAGTTCCGTCACCCTGCGGAACGGCCGCTGCTCCGTCTCGGGCTTAATCGTTTCCTTTTGGAGCCCCGAGCAGCAGTCACCCCCACATCCCCGCCCCAACTACCAAACTCGTGCAAGACGTATTTCTAGTTCACCGAGACTCAACAGATGCCTTCAATTTTTTTTTTTTAAAGGAGAAACAGTGCTGTAAGTGTAAACTAAAAACACGCCATGGATTAGTGGATGTTTTCAATATTTCCCCTTTTTGCGTCACAGACATTAAGTAATGTCAGATGAAGAAAGGGGACTCATATTCTAATTGGTTCCCATCGCTGGCAGGACAACAGACACATTGAAAACAGTAATGCAAAGAGACACTGCTCCAGATATGAGGGCTTTGCTGGGAAGCAAACCATTCCCAGCCATGATTAGGCTTAGCCATTTGATGTATGACACTGAAGGACACCTTGCTTGTAAATCTTGAGAAGTCCTGTTTTTTCCGACAGTTGTGCGAATGCAAAATGTCACATGAAGGTCATTCAAAACTGGTCCAGTTCTCCAACCATCTTGCCAGAGTTGGATGGATAAATTTGGGGATGTTCTTAACTGAGCATTCTAATGCAGATGTAACAATCACTGCTGGTAATTGAAAGCAATGGACTTTTACAGCAATGCCTATTTTTATTTATTTATAAAAAAAAAGCTTTATAAAAAACCTCTTCAAGAAGTTAAAGTTAGGAAAATCCTGTAAAGTGCTGTAGAAAAATTACTTGAGACACTTTTGCCAAGATTTTACATTTTGTAAATTAAGTCCAAAATTGTTGCTGGGCTATAGCCGAATAGTTGCATTGCCATTTCACGATACTATATATTAATTCTAGGATTTTGACCTATATGCTATTAAACATAGCTATCTCAGGAGTTGGTTTAATACTCCAATTAGATTATCTTAGATTCGCAATCAGCCCAAACGAAGCCAGGATATATGAAACTTCATGTAGTATTTGACATAGCATATTCTAATATTTATAATTTGACGAGATTTTAGTCCTTGAAGTTAAGAATTATTGCACTTATTTCAGGCAGTAAAAAAACGCTGTATTCCTGTCAATGTTACAAGCAATTGCATTTGACAGTTCTCCTAATTCTCGGAATTAATGATTGAACAGAATAGGCAATTAACGCGACTAGAAGTAAGTTCTCAATATTCATGATACAAATATAAATTCAAATTAAGGTCAATTAGATATAGCCTACTATGTCACAACATTGCATATCAAGTGTCAAATAAACTGCGCTTTTCCTGCTATTTCCTATTAGTCTACTGGATGTTCTGTTACAATCAATTGTTGGGTATTGTGCGAATATAAAATTTGGAGCTCGTTGAATGTACAGGATCATGCAGTGTCATTCTACACCGAAATTCTTTGAGAAACTCTAAACCTATGTTGCTTGTCTGGAGAATCAGAGGAAGGAAAGGTCATCCTGCAGGGAAATGTTTGGCCATCAGTGGGATTGCCATCCATATGTTCATCTATAGCAAAAAGGAATGACTCAAGCTTCCAACCGTCACAAACTTTGTAAATGGACAGCGACTGATAGTTTCCAGTTTTCTAGTGATAGTTATAAGGCAAAACACAGAGTTACGATGAGTTTTTCTACATTTTAGAAATGCCTTTAGATATCCACGAGACAGTAATAACAATTACGCAATTTACGCACTTTTACTTTTATTTTTACGCAGAATTATTCCAGACGTCATTTCCAAAATATGCAGCATGGTGCCGCTTTTGCGTCCGGGTTCTCTTCATGGAAGTGACATCTTGAAAGGATGTGTGACAGTCGTCAGCCCTGTAGCTTGCTATTCGCGTTTCAAAAACCCAAAGAAACTCTGGCGCTGGCGCTGCGCAGCTCTGCGCAAACTACGTCGCGAAACCGCTTTGAGTGAGGGAATGCGCTTTCCTAAAACTCCCTGGTTGTCCGCCGCGGAGCTCTGACACTGCTGTAAACCTGGACTGAGCCAAACAACACACCAGTGACATCACTGCGTGCTATACACAAGGTGGAGAACAAAACAAGAGGTCTTTTTTGAAAAGGCAGAGTTAACGAGACACCCAATGCCAGAGACACTACTCGCAGGTACAGACTAAGTAACCGGGTGGCAATTTTAGGATGCAGAAATCACCTGTTGAAGATGCCAACTTCCTCTCCAGATATTTCTTTTGGTAAGAATGAATTTGCTGTACAGGTGCATGGGGTTTTAAAATATAAGAATTCAAATGTACAAATATCAGTAGTGCATTTTGTTTTATGCCAATTGGTCATGTAATGCGCAACTTATATTATTTTCTTAAGCTTGCAGTTGTACGGGAGCGAATTTGTTGTATTTACCGATACACACTGAGTTCATAACATATGACGTTTATACCATGACTCGAAATGTACAACTACTCAATTTCTTCTGGCAATAACATATAAAGTAGCTTTTCATTTTATCTAGCTTAAAGTATATACTCCGTGTTTATGTATACAGAAACTGGTCATTATTGTGCATGTTGCTTAATGTTTATATCCAATGTCATGTCATAAAAAACATTGTACAATTGCTTGTAATATCGAATAATTTTGTCCATAAAGTATAGGATGCAGATGATATACACATATATGCTGATATAAAACTGGACTATGTTTTTTTTTTTTTAAATCTATAGTACAGTTTTTTTTTTACAATTTTCAATGAAAATACTACAATTTTAAAGTGTACTATCATTCAATTCTTTGTTTGAATTTAAAATTAAAACAAAGAAGAATAAATTGTTTCCTTGATCAACTGTGGACAAGTGCATGTGCCTGGCACAGTAAAATATATTTTATTGGTCAGAAATGGTATTGATTTTAAACACTAGCCATGTTAAATTATGTGACTGCTTGTAACTGACCTCTTTTTGCTTTGTTCTAGTTGGACATCTCCAATTTTGAGAAAGGGGTATAAACAGAAACTAGAGCTTTCAGATATATATAAAGCCCCATCTTTTGACACAGCTGACAATCTTTCTGAACGCTTGGAAAGGTGCGTATTTTTAATTGTACATATTATATAAAAAAATATTTCTTTTGGGTAATTATGAGAGAAAATTATGAAACTCCTGCAATAAGCTGATTTCTTCTCAGTTACACTGTAGGTAGGCTATGTCAGAGCACTTGGCAGAAAGGCTCTTGTCTATTTGTCCCAGCCAATTCAATTACAGCATTCAAATTGGTTTGTTGCCAAGTTAGGAAAATTGTGTTCTCAGGAATGTGAGAGAGGTTCAGTGTGAGTGGAACTACTGTAAGGGAAGATTTTTGGCTGGATGTGCCAAGTGTTATTACATAAAGCATTGTGAGGAACATTGACTTAGTAGTTGTTTATTTGATTGTTTCCCAAATAGTAAACACTATTTCTGGAAGATTATGCACTGTTTTCTTGGAATAACAGTTCAAAATTCATTTGTCTTTTCATTTGCATTTTTACTACATCAATTAAAAATGCCATGCAGTCTTATACAAAGGCTAAATTGAATGAATCAAATCTATAGCAGGTGAAAAAACCAAGTCTTTTTAGTCCCCAGACTTCCTGCTCTCAGATCATTAGGTATTCTGCTAAGCAATGAATGGGTGATTACCCTTCCTAGAGCTACTGCACTAAGCACTCTGTGAGTTCCATGGGTTTGTCTTTTCAAGGAATTTAATTTGTCTGCTTCTTGTTGACACGGTGCGGTGGTCTTCAAGAGAAGGCAGGTTTCATCACCGAGCTGGTGGTGAGAGAGAGAAAGAAAGAAAGAAAGAGCGAGAGAGAGAGAGAGAGAAAGAGAGAGATGGAGAGATGAAGCGCACACTTGCGTCTGATTGCCCTTTAACAGTGTTTACTCTAGCAGACGGCACGGCCTCAGGTCCTGAAGAACAAGTCACTTCTCTGCCCTTCAGGCTTCGGTGTGTTTCCAGCGGTTGTCGGTGCGCAGTAGGTTCAGGGTAACAGGACTGACGAGAAGTGCCGCCGCAGCCTCAGATGTGGGATGGCGCTTCCAACTGGGCTCCCTCTGCACCGTGACAAAGACAAAAGATCTCTCACTTTCCTCATTTCCTCACTTCCGTGCAATCGGCCTTGAAATTTAAAGCGCGTAAATATCTCACTTTTAGGTACATGTCATTGTTTTTGCACTGACACTGAAGTTCTTTTGAGCGTCTTCTCTGGGCAGAAGCAGTAGCGACATGTGACTCAGCACAGAGTTCCCTCAGGCCCATATTTGGTCATTGCATGGTTTTCTGAATGAGTACAAAACATGACCTTTCAAAAATCGCCAGCCTCTTGCAGTGTAGTGCGTAGTTTGGCTGATTTTTAATCTGCCACAACGAGCTTCCAGCTGCTACTTGGTTGGCATGGCCTTCGGTGGTCAAGTCCGCCGTCGCCCCCTCGTTTAAAGACCTCGCCGAACCCCCCAGGGGTATTCACAGACGCCCCCCCCCCCCCCCCAAACAATGGCGGCGCGGCGAGGAGACGAGATGCCCATTTAATCATGCGAGTTTTACGGCTCTGTTTCTGTCTGGGGCAGAGAATGGGACAGGGAGCTGGCGTCCACCAAGAAAAGGCCCCGCCTCTTCAGGGCCCTGGCGCGATGCTTCTTCTGGCCTTTCGCCTTCTACGGAGTCCTGCTCTACTTCGGGGTAAGTTTTAGTTTTAGTTTTTTTTTTGTTTCGGGGGGGGGCTGAAGCAGGGTTCAGATTTAGGCTCTTGATGAGTCACATTATCAGCGGGGTGTGTCAAGCTGGGGGGGGTGTCAGGTTGGCAGTGTTGCAGCCAATGGAGGTGGCTAAGAAGGTAAGGAAGCTTGTTCTTTGCTAGAACCATGTAATTAACCTGAATTGCTTCAGTAATTGTTTCTGGCTGTATAAATGAACAATGATGCAAATCCTAACCTTTCCGCCTAGGACAAGTGTGTCTACTAAGCAAGAATATAGTGTAATACAATATTTTTCTAAACCAGTTGTTGACTTATTTCTTGGTAATAGTAATTGCCTTTTAAATATGAGCATAATAGTCAAATGGTCAATACATGTTATTCTCTGTCTAATTAAATTTAATTTGTGGGGATTGGCCGTGCTGTACAGAACACTGAAATAAACTAGATCTGAGCCACATTTTCAAAGACGAAGAGAACCTTATTTGGGAATTGTACATTACCTCCGCATATGCGCCTACCTCACTTGAAACGAGCGATCCCCGTTCGTTAATCTGATCTTCAATCACCCGGAAAGCAGGGTGGAAAAAAAATAATCTCACGGCTAATTGGTAAAATGCACAACGGTGCTGACTGGAACACAGCACTGAACTGTGTCTGCTGTGCTACTAACAACAGTGATAACACACAGCAGTTTGGTTTACGTGTTGAGAGTATCATCAGCTCTGGAATATCCATAGCGGCGAGTCTCCAGCAGGTATGGCACTGTGTCTCATGGTCATTAAGCAGAAGGAGATGCCACAACATCCAAAATTTGCCGGCAACAGATCTGAGCTAATTATAATGGCTTTTAAAGAACTACAACCATGCCACAAGTACGTCAGATTATCGTACATAATGCTATTAGTTATGTTACTAAGTAAATGAATACGGTGCATTTTGTATATTGTCAGGCAGGAATCCCCACCGTGACAGGAACAGTCATTTTGTGGTGTAGGGTCATGCTGATATAATGTAAAAAAAAACATTAAACGTGGCTTTAGTTAAAATAGTGAGTAACCCGGCTGCCTTAAAATCTTGAGTTGGGTGAACGACGGATCTTCAGTTCTAGATGCTTCTTCTGTATGAACTGTGAGGAACTGAAGTATGAAGAACTGATCCGTTGTTTGCAAAACTCAAGATTTTAAGGCAGTCAGGTTACTCATTATTGTAAGTGGGGCCTCTTGAATTTTTTTAAAGTGTACTGGTTCGTCCCATCCTCTGTAGTCACACTGGAAGATTCCTCTTCACACAACCTCTAGAGTCAAGTCACAGACAAGTCTACTGATCTGAGAAGAGGGGTTCAGGACATTGGGATTTAACTGTAAGACGGAAGCCAAACCTTGCAGTTGTTTAATACTGGCCGTTATCGCCGATCGCTTGAGTGAATTGGCGTTCCTCACCCTGAACGGGTGGTGTTTAAATGCGAGGCGTGGCCAGGGGGACTAAAGGCTCTCGTGCCCCCCGCCCCGCCCGCAGGAGGCCTCCAAGACGGTGCAGCCGCAGCTGCTGGGGAGGATCATCGCCTCCTTCGACCCCTTCCACGCCCCCGAGCGCTCGCAGGGCTTCTACCTGGCCCTGGGGCTCTGCCTCCTCTTCACCGCCCGCTTCCTGCTCCTCCAGCCCGCCATCTTCGGACTGCACCACCTGGGAATGCAGATACGGATAGCCCTGTTCAGCCTCATCTATAAGAAGGTGATCCCCCCCTCCTCCCCCCCCCCACAACACACACGCCTTAATGGTACAATCCGCTATTTTTTTCATTTTCATTTTCATTTTTATATGACACACAAATACACTCACAAAAACAGTACAAAAAAACATATACATACAAAAAATAACATAGCAAAACAAAGGAGGGGGTGGAACAGGACAACCTGATATAAATCTCAGCTGGAGACGTAATATTAAGTAGCACCCATCTATTGACCACGTTGATACAACAGTAGGATATCACAAGAACATCAGGAACCCTATTGAGGGAGGTGCATGATTACAATACAAGTTACTATCATGATTACAATAAACAACATACATTACAGATATGGCACCGTCTAAATAGAATATCTTTGCTATATCCTTGCTCTGAAAGGGGAAATAAACCCTTAGCAGAAACATATCTAGACAACCACAGCTAACTGATTGGTCATTCCCCCTGTATTTGTACAGTGTGAACCCAGGTCATATTGGCCTGACAGAAAAGGAATCAATGAATCATCTTTGGATTTTAAAAAAATGTGCTCACATGGTTGCAAATGCGGGTCCATCTCTGCAGACTCTAAAACTCTCCAGTCGGGTTCTGGACAACATCAGCACCGGGCAGCTGGTCAGTCTCATGTCTGCACACCTGAACAAGCTGGACGAGGTAAGCGTGCGATCACGCGACAGCGTTTTCTCATTTTTAGAGCCTGTGCCTCTTTGATTTTCCCATTTCGGTAACACCAGAACCAAGTGTGAGACTGAGTCGTGGTTTGTTGTGTTTCAAAAAAAACCCAGTTGGGTCTTTCATCCCATGAGAAAGGCATTGGAAAAACCGCGAGGGAATTATAAACCCCTGAATTGGTTGCGGTTCGGGGTGCCTACTTTAAGGGGTTCAGAACCACTCTTTCATTGTACGCGGAGCAGGTGCCAATGGCTGGATTTATCTCAATTCTTACGGGCAGTCAGTGAGGAAATATAATGAAGCGTGATGATATAAGCACAACAGTCAAGGCCGTCCAGGAAGCATGGGCGGCATTGCTGATTGTTGATACTGTACACTGGTTGAAAGCAGCTCCCACTCATGTCATTTCACCACCTTTTCCACCTTGCCTTCCAAGTAATGCAAGTAATGGCGGTAATGCACACGGTTCAGTGTGGTGCCCTGTCACTAACTGAATCTCTTGAGCCTGTGCAGTACTGGGGTGTGCGTGTAACCCTGTGCAGTACTGGGGTGTAACCCTGTGTGCGTAACCCTGTGCAGTATTGGGGTGTAACCCTGTGTGCGTAACCCTGTGCAGTGTTGGGGTGTAACCCTGTGTGCATAACCCTGTGCAGTACTGGGGTGTAAACCTGTGTGCGTAACCCTGTGCAGTACTGGGGTATAACCCTGTGTGCGTAACCCTGTGCAGTGTTGGGGTGTAACCCTGTGTGCGTAACCCTGTGCAGTACTGGGGTGTAACCCTGTGTGCGTAACCCTGTGCAGTATTGGGGTGTAACCCTGTGTGCGTAACCCTGTGCAGTATTGGGATGTAACCCTGTGTGCGTAACCCTGTGCAGTATTGGGGTGTAACCCTGTGTGCGTAACCCTGTGCAGTATTGGGGTGTAACCCTGTGTGCGTAACCCTGTGCAGTACTGGGGTGTGCGTGTAACCCTGTGTGCGTAACCCTGTGCAGTACTGGGGTGTAACCCTGTGTGCGTAACCCTGTGCAGTACTGGGGTGTAACCCTGTGTGCGTATCCCTGTGCAGTACTGGGGTGTAACCCTGTGTGCGTAACCCTGTGCAGTATTGGGATGTAACTCTGTGTGCGTAACCCTGTGCAGTACTGGGGTGTAACCCTGTGTGTGTAACCCTGTGCAGTACTGGGGTGTAACCCTGTGTGCGTATCCCTGTGCAGTATTGGGGTGTAACCCTGTGTGCGTATCCCTGTGCAGTACTGGGTTGTAACCCTGTGTGCGTATCCCTGTGCAGTATTGGGGTGTAACCCTGTGTGCGGTGTCTCTGCAGAGCCTGGGTCTGGCGCACTTCGTGTGGATCACGCCGCTGCAGTGCATCCTGTGCGTGGGGCTGATCTGGGAGCTGATCGAGGCATCCGGGTTCTGCACTCTGGCCGCCCTCACCCTGCTGGCCATCATGCAGGCCTGTCTGTCCCAGAAAATGGGCCCCTACAGGTACCCCCCTGCCCCCTTCCCTCCGTCTCCGCCTGCTTCTGTACCCATTTAAGGACATCCCCACTCTCACGCTCATTAAATCTATGGCTAAAATCAGTTCATAAGGCACTGAAAGTGTAAATAAGGCTTCCAGTACTGAAATCTTTGGGTGGTTTGTAAATCAGATTGATTGGTTTGTGATGATAATTTACTGGAGTGATGGGTATCCAGTCCATTCTGAAATATTTCCTTTGATTGAAATAAAAAGATTTCCAGTTAGATACAGTATATACCCATTAAATTCTTGTGGGCAGACAGGTTTCAAGAGACCATCCCCAGGTCACCTGTGACACTCTAACATGACTGAGCTCCCACACCCCCCACCCCCCACCCCCACCTCCAGGACGAAGAGGGCAAAGCTGATCAGCAAGAGGTTGGCACTCACGTCCGAGATCGTGGAGAACATCCAATCAGTCAAAGCCTACGGCTGGGAGGAGATCATGGAGACCATCATCAAAAACATAAGACAGTAAGAGCTCAGTTTACACCTGTGAGGTTTTACACCTGTGAGGGTTTATACCTGTGGGTCTCGACCCGGTTCCTGTAGATCTAACACCCTGTAGATTTTCATTTCAATCCTAATTAGGCACACCTGGCTCTACTAATTAGAAGCTCAGTGAGATCTGTAGCTGTTGAATGAGGTGTGGCTTTGTTAGGGTTTGTGTGAAAACTTACAGGACAGTAGATCTCCAGGAACAGGGTCAGGCCCTACTGGTTTATACAGAGGCCATATGCCATCTTTGGGCACCTGACAAAGCTGGAGAATACAGATTAAATTTTTTTTTCTATGGTTCCTTTTATTATGCTTTCTCATTATTTCACATTGTTAATAGTCATTTTAATTTACTATTTTATTATAAAATAAAATAATAAAACGTATGCCCTGTAGCTTTTGAGTCCAACCTGGCATGCAGCACCACGACTAAACTAACAGTCTGGACTGATTTAGCTTCATTTGGCAGAGAGGTCAGTTATAATCTTCATGCCCAGCGGACTGAGGCATTCCAGGCCTTGCTCAAAGCAGATGAGTGTTCTAGAAGCTTCTACCAGGCAGCTGTGATGTCACAGTCACCTGCTTGTACCGAGACCTCGGCCAGCCAGCTGCGCGTGAACGAAACCCTCTCGCCGCAGGGACGAGATGACCCTGACCAGGAAGATCGGCTCCCTGCGCTACTTCTACAGCGCGGCCTACTTCTACTCGGCCTTCATCGTCATCATCGCCGCCATCGTGCCCTTCGCGCTCAGCAAGGGCATCATCCTGCGGCGCATCTTCACCACGCTGTCCTACTGCATGGTGCTGCGCATGACGCTCACCCGCCAGTTCCCCAACTCCATACAGATGTGGTACGACACTGTGGGCCTCATCAACAAGATCGAGGTAAGACTATCACCCATAAAGACCATTCTCAACCACGGGCGATATGGTTTTTTTAGCCATAGACCTTTCTACCCATAACAATGTTTATTTTAGCCAGCTAAGACTTCACACTAATGGATGATGGGTGATGAGGTTTGTTTTCACCACATAAGTACACATGAGTTCTTTCTTTAAAAGGCGTTTGATGTTACTGAATGCAGTACGAATGCTGTTTGTACTGCCCGTTCTGTGACCGCTGTTGTGTGGGTCTGCCTCCTCGCTAGGAGTACCTGACTAAGGAGGAGTACAAGGTGCTGGAGTACAGCCTCACCACCACGGAGGTGGAGCTGATGAACGTGACGGCCTCCTGGGACGAGGTGGGTGCTTCCGCACGCCGTCCGGCGGACCGGGCCTCAGGCAGGACGGTGAATGAGCTGAAGGCTGAGTTCCTCTCATCCCTTTAGGGAATCGGAGAACTGTTCGAGAAGATCAAACAGGAGAACAAGAACAGCGGACACCCCAACGGCGACGCGGGACTGTTCTTCACCAACCTGTACGTCACGCCCGTCCTGAAGAACATCAGCTTGCACCTGGAGAAGGGGCAGATGTTGGCTGTCGCCGGCTCGACTGGATCCGGAAAGGTAGCGCACACCTGTGGGCCTGTGGGGAATGGCACGCGTCACGTCAGTGTGTTTGCACAGTGCGGGTGTCGATGACGTTGAAACGCACCACAAACCACCAGCAGAGACTCCCCCGGTGGTGCCCACTTCCCAGTAGAAAACGAAATGTTCTCGCAACGTTCCTGGAATGTTTTGTCCATGTTACAGCGCTTTGCATGAGCTGGGCCTGCTCCCTGTGCCTCTCCGCAGAGCTCCCTGCTGATGATGATCCTGGGGGAGCTGGTCCCCTCGGAGGGCAAGGTGAAGCACAGCGGCAGGATCTCCTTCTCCCCGCAGACCTCCTGGATTATGCCCGGCTCCATCCGGGACAATATCCTGTTCGGCCTGACCTACGACGAATACCGCTACACCAGCGTCATCAAGGCCTGCCAGCTGGAGGAGGTACGGCGCCGTCACCTCCACCCACACAACTCTCCTTTCTTTCTTTCCCTCTCTCTCCCTCCCTCTTTCTCTCCTCTCTGTTTCTCTCCCTCACTTTTCTCTCTCTCCTTCTCTCTGTCTCTCTCACTCTTTCTCTCCCTCTCTCCTCTCTCTCTCCCTCCCCCCTCTCTCTCTACCCTCTCTCTGTCACTCCAACTCTTTCTCTCCATCTCTTCTCTCTCTCTCTCTTTCTCAGTCCCTCCCAAAGACCACTGCAGCTTTACCACCCCAGAAGTTACTACCAGACATTCACTTGCTCAGAAAAAAAAACAGTCTACATTCATGCATCGTTACCTGGGTGCTGTGAAACCATGGAGACTGAACTTGCTCAGAGACAGCGGTGACCCACTTCTGTCTACAAAAAGGCACTTTCGCATTTCAAAATGGTGACATTTTGCTCTCAAGTTGTCAACACCAGGTTGGCCCAGGAGCTTTGGTGAGGTGCAGAGGTGTTTCATGTTACACCTATTTAGCAAATTCAGCACAGCGCCCCCCCCCCCCCCCCCCCCCCCCCCCACACCACTGCCTTGTTCTCTCTCAACTCTGAGAGGGCCAGTCAGATATTCCCAGGGCATTCGGGACAGTCTATGACGAGTGAAAGCTCCATAGTTCAGACAGCAGACACAGAGAGCAAAATGTCCTGGTTTCTGAGGCTGAGTAAGGCTCCTGTTCCCTCCTGCGCTACACCCCCCCCACCCCCCCCCCCACCCCCCCCACCCACCCACTTAGGAGGAGGGGCGCTTTGATGTAATGCAAGTCTGGAAACTTGGATAGACAGGTGTCATTCCGCACCCCGCCTGTGGGGGCGCCGGTCGCAGCCTGCATGCTTCCCCGGGGCCAGAAAAGTGAGCGCCTCCATTGCTGTGTCACCAAAAACAATGGCTTTATTGTCAAAGCAAACACCGGCGGCGTGAAACAAATCGGCGGAGAGAAATGACAACAACAGCCGCTAAATGTCAGCTGCGCGTACTGGAAGCTCAGATTGAAAGTGGCAGGGTTAATGGCCGTGCTTGAGGCTAATCTCGCCATGCCCTGTAGCTGCCAGACACAGACGGGTCTGGGATTCCCTCTCCATTTTGAACGGAGCGCTCATTTGCAATGTTAATGTGCCCCGTGAGAGACCTGTGCCAGGCGCCATTGATCATTTCTGTTTCTTTGGACACTTGTGGAGGTCACAGCCTTGAATGGAGCAACCTAACTGGACTGGCAACTCTCACCTGTTGACCTAACTAACTTCTAACTGGCTAACTTGTGAAGCTATGTCTTGGCACCTGCTTCTTCAAATTGGTTGCTTTTAGTAACTTGGCCCTTAAACAAGACAATTTGGGAAGAGTTTTCCTCTCAGCAGGTATAATGGTAGTGTTACTGTATATCCAATTCCACAACAGAACTTGGTGTCCATTTTGTGACTTGCTGATCGGTGTACATTCCCTTAGTTGTCACTACTCTAAGTAACCCTTGATGTGCCCTATAAACGGCTTTTTAGAAAAAGAAGTGTCTGTAAAGATTTTACATTCATTTGCAATTCCATAAAGCAGTTTGCAGTGAAATATATGCATTGTGGAAAGACTTCCAAAAGAATATTTACGCGTATGCTTAGACCAAAGTGATTGGGCTGTGAGATGAATGCTAGCTGTTTAGCCCCGTGTAACAGTGTGCTTTTGAACATTTCTGCTTGCTATCGTAATGACAACAGCCATTTAAAAGGTAGGAGATTTTATCGCTTCTTTCCCCACACAGTCACCCCTCCCTCTGTTGGTGTTGTATTAGAAATGCTAATGACCCTTGTGGACCCCATACAGTACATGTGCTCTAGTAAAAATGAATGCTGTCTATCATATTGTGGGTCTCCGATCAGTACCCTCCATTCTCTTTGTGGAGCCTGCATATAAACGTCATGTCCTAGCGTACTTTCACACACTGCATGCGTGTGCTTGGCCAAGCGGGTGCTTGTGGTTTATGCAGTGTTGTGTCGCATGACCATGTTTGGCTGTGTTTGTACATATATGCACTTCATATGACACAAGCGTGTTATTTGGTGCATGTGTGAAAATGGTGCATTGTAAAACCATGCGACAGTAAAACTGTTGCAGAGAGCGCCTTCCCCTTACAACACATTTAACGTATCAACTTAAGCCAAATTTTATGTGCGCAAATAGGACAGGTAACTGGTAGCCATCAAATTAAGGGAGTCGCCTAACCTTTGCGCTTGTGGGATTTGGACTGCGCCACACACAGTACACAGTACAAGGCTAGTAAATGTAAATGTACGACCTCTGCCCTAAAAACTGTCCCGTCCCGACGCAGGACCTCGCCCTCCTCCCAGCCAAAGACAAGACCCCCCTGATGGAGGGAGGGGTGACGCTCAGCAGCGGACAGCGGGCCCGTATCGGTTTGGCCAGGTAACGATCATGCACGCGTACCCCTCTGTCTCACTCACAGCCCATCATACAGTACCTGCCCAATAAACGCCTCATGGAGCTGATATATACTGTCTGCACATACTTTATGAATGCCTTGGTAAACCTTTGGTTGCAGCACTAGTACAATATGACGAGAATATGATTTATCATATCTAATTTTTAAATCTTGTTTGTTTTGGAAGACCGTTCAAAATGTCGGTGCCCTTCGACACACTCACTTTCACACATTCATATTTCGGCACGTTATTGACTGTGGTTTTTTTGCTTTGTTATTGCAGAGCGGTGTACAAAGATGCTGACCTGTACCTCCTGGACTCTCCTTTCACTCACCTGGACATTGTGACAGAGAAAGAAATATTCAACAGGTCAGAAGAATAAAGTTTTCACGGATTGCATGCATGGATAAAAAATTAAAATGTGCAGCATTTTTACGTCATAACATAAAGTGTACCTAGAAAATAGATACAATAAAATAGTTTTGCATTTTAATCTTCTTGCCATGCATGCCTGCTTGCGTACCACTTGTCAACCCCTTCACAGTAAAATGCCCAGTGTTACTTCAACTCTAACAGGCAACATTTGGTCCTCCATTTTACTGTGCGGTGATCTTGGTTCCCCATTTTACTGTGCGGTGATCGTAGTCACTGCCAGCCGCAGTGTGTTTGCTCTGATTTGAGTGCATTATCTTTGCTCACACACACCTCTGTCTCCGCCTGCAGGTGCCTGTGCAAACTGATGGCCGCCAAGACCCGCGTGGTGGTCACCAGCAAGCTGGAGCACCTGAAGCGGGCCGACAAGATCCTGCTGCTGCACAACGGCGTGTGCTACTTCTACGGCACCTTCGCCCAGCTGCAGTCCAAGCGGCCCGACTTCAGCTCGCTGCTGCTGGGCCTGGGGTCCTACGACAGCATCGCGGCCGAGCGGCGAGGGTCGGTGCTGACGGAGACGCTGCGCCGCGTCTCCGTGGACGAGACGGCCGGCCCGCGGGCCGACGCCCCCGGCGACGGCCCGGACAAGGGCCGGCCCTCGCTGGTCCTCAACCCGCTGGCGGCCTCCGCCGCCGCCTCCCGCCGCTTCTCCCACGCCCGGCTCCCCGAGGACGAGGAGGACGAGGAGGCGGCGGAGAACCGGTTCTCGGTGGTGCCCGAGGACGAGCAGGTGGAGGAGGTGCTGCCCCGGGGCAACGTGTACGCCCACGCCCACACCCTCTCCCGCCAGCGGCGCCAGTCCGTCCTGGCCTTCATCACCAACGCCCAGGACCAGAACCGCCGGGACCAGAACCAGCAGGCCTTCCGCCGCCGGCTGTCCGCCAAGCCCCAGAGCGAGCTGGCCTCCGAGCTGGACGTGTACGCCCGGCGCCTCTCCAACGACAGCGTCTACGACATCAGCGAGGAGGTGGAGGAGGAGGACATGGAGGTGGGCGTGTCCACATAGCGACAGGCAGCCAGAGGTCGAGCGGTTTAACTGCCATTGTAGAGGCGCATCTAAGAGTAGAACTAATAAACTATAGAGAGAGGAAAAAAAAGTAACTGTGCAAGCGTATTCAGGCTGTTTAAATTAAAACTCCACTCTGCTCAGAGCAAGTAATAAAATCTCATTGTGGAAGAAAGTGTTATGTTCAGTGGTGCGATTCAGACAGGTACACAGATCTGAAACCTGATTTCTGAAACTGCCCTTCATTTACATTTACTGTATACTTGTGTTACAGTACAAGTACAGTACAGTACAAATGAGACATTTTTTCCATCTTTATTCCAACAGGAATGTTTTGCAGACGAACGTGAGAATGTGTTTGAGACTACCTCATGGAGCACGTACTTCAGATACGTGTCCACCAACAGGAACCTTGTTTTTACCCTCATCTTCATCGCTGTGGTCTTTGTGATTGAGGTAATTGTGCGATGCTGGAAAAAAAAAAAAAAAAAAGAAAAGAAAAAATTTCATAAGCAAAGCAATTGTACTCTGCTAATAAAATCAGTGAAATGAAAACAAAAAAGTTTTTAATGTATTTGTACTCTAATTTAGATTTCTGCCAGCAATGATAAACGACTTATTTAGAGTACTATTTGCATCTCAGATAATACTCCAAATAAAATGAAGTTTGAGTCCGCGTGCCTTGTTATCTGAAATGTTCTATTGTATGCACTTGGTTTAGGTGGCCGGGTCAGTCATTGGCATATTTCTGATTACTGAGTGAGTACTTTTCTTATTTTTTGGCAAATCAAAATGTAGTTCCCTGTTGAATGTTCATCACACTAGAGTTTAATTACTGTTGGTGACTCTGTAGTCTTTTCACTTTCAGAAATACAAGATGAAATATACTATAGGATACGAAGCAATTTCAAAGCCTAGTCAGATCATTGCTGTTTTTGTTAACGTTTTTCAGCAGTGCACGTACGGTATTTATCAAGCATTGTATATAGCGACACGTATACAGCATCTCTGCCACTGGGTGGCAGCTTCACGCCCCAGCCACCACACCCCTCCCTTTTTACCCATAATCCTCTTGCGCTGTCAAAACTTTCAGTAAAATCTGGCGGGAGGAGGACGAGACCACGCACCCCAACATGTCCTCCCAGGGAACGCACTACGCGGTCATCGTCACGCCCACCAGCGCGTACTACATCATCTACATCTACGTGGCCACGTCGGAGAGCGTGCTGGCGCTGGGCTTCCTCCGGGGGCTGCCGCTGGTGCACACGCTGCTCACCGTGTCCAAGAAGCTGCACGAGCAGATGCTCAGCGCCGTCCTGCGCACGCCCATGGCCGTGCTCAACACCATGAAGTCGGGTACGAGGGCGCGGCGCGCATTTTACCCTCCCCCTAACAGCCTGCCTCCCCCCCACCCCATCCCAGCCCCCACCACCCCCACTGGAGCACGGCCTGCACTTTACCCTCCTCCCTCCTAACAGCCCCTCCCCTACCCACCCCACCCCAAATCCCCCACCACCCCACTGGAGCATGGCCCACACTTTACCCTCCCCCTAACAGTCCCTCTATATACCCCTCCCTTCATAGCCACACCCAACCCCCTGACCCCCCCCAATACCTGCTTGGGAACAGCCCCACCCCTCACAGCCCACACTTTACCCTCCTGCAGCAGCCCCATACCTCCCCCCCTCCCCCCCCCCCCTCCCCCCCCCCCCCCAGAGCACTTCCAGTCTGAGGCTGGCTTGCGTGGAAACCTGCTATGACGCACGTTGTCTTGGAGGCATCCAAGGTCCGGGTCAGTCTGTGTGTCTCCCCTGGACGTCTGCCAGTTACATTTTATACAAAAACAGGGGTTTGTGCTGGACGATTCCTGGACTGCGGTGTTTGACCTTGATGATGAAACAAATGGATTTTTGCAGACCCGTGAGCTTTGTCTGAACTGTGCAGCTTTTTCTGAATTTTTCTTGTTTCCCAGGTCGGATTATGAACAGATTCACCAAAGACATGGCCACCATCGACGACATGCTGCCACTCATCCTGTTCGATTTGGTCCAGGTGGGTAACTGGATGAGCCTTATGGAAGGATCCGAAATTCTTCACATAAGGCACAAGCCCACACATTTGATAAAATGTATTCACAGAGGCACCTCACAAAGTTAGCAATGGACGTATTCACACACAGAATGTGTTGGCCTGAAGATCTTTATCGATTCAGTGATATGGATCTACTTTTAGTCTCTCTTGTGAGCGAGATTATCAATGGAGTGATAAATGTGTCAAACGATGCGTCCAGCAGGATCAGGACAGGATTTCCACTCTCCAAAGAGGATGTGCTACACAGTTCAGCTTCCCTCTTGTGGCCATCTGGGAACTTTCCCTGGGTCTATTTCCAGCCCTCACCCAATTTACATCTATCCTCCATTAGAGGGGTAGACTACTCTTCTAATGGTTACTCTACCCCTCTAATAGGGCCTAGCCATGGTGACCATTCTTAATCTTTCCTCCCGTAGCTGACCCTGATCGTGCTGGGGGCCATCTTCGTGGTGTCCATAATGAGGCCGTACATCTTCATCGCCGCCATCCCGCTCACCATCGTCTTCGTGATCCTGAGGAAGTACTTCCTCCGCACCGCGCAACAGCTCAGGCAGCTGGAGGCCGAAGGTGAGGAGGTGGCGGGGGGTGAAATTGGGCCGCCCGCCATCCCAGCTGTGCCCTTGTGCTGTTTAGGGTCATGTGACCTGTTTGCCGCCATCCATTCTGAAGTGCTCTTCTTCATACACAAGTGCAACACAAGGTTTGAGTGACACCAGACCTTAATAGCTGTAAGGGCTGTAGAGCACCATTTTATCTAGGGCTAGCCAGATAACGCTGTTCACTGCATGTAACTGTATAGGTGCATGATTGACTGGGCACAATTTAGCATACTGCAAACTGTGTCACTCTCATACTGTACAGAGGGGTAACTGTGTCAGTCTCCATATTGTATAGAAGGGCTATTGACAGGAAGTGGGGAAGGAGGTGGGATATGAGCCGGTGTTTTTGATTTCACTGTCGGCTCAGCCATAGAGTCTGGTGGCGGTGGGGACGGGAGCGGGGGGGGAGGAGGGGTGGCAGGGAAGGGGTCACGCTGATGGCGGAAAACGGGAGTGGAAGCAGAGCAGGCGGATGACTCCTGGGCCGAGGAGTGACGGGTACTCACAAAGGAAGCCGTAAAAAAAAAAAAAAAGGGGGGGGGGGGAGAGTTCACGTCTCGTCCAATCGGCTCACGGTCCAACTGTTCATGATCCAATGAGGAAGAAGCAAGCACCCCGGTTCTGCATTCAGCTTGCCGGCTCCCTGCTCGCCCTCTCGCTGCGTCTCTCCAACATGGCTGCCGTGCGGTCGGTCGCTCTGCTGCTCCTGCCTGTTTCCACGCGCCGCACGCAGGGCGGAGCGTGTGCGGCGGGAGCTGGAAGGGGAATGCCAGCGGGGATTTCCGCACCGGCATCCTGGCATCGGTCACACGCTGCGCCGCCGCGGCGCGACGGGCGAGGAGCGAGGAGCGGGTCAGAGGTGCGCTCTGGAGCGCCGGCCCGTCCCGCTCGTCCCATGCACGTCGCGTGTGATGTTTTTTACACTGGGTTTCATTCGGGGGGGGGGGGGGGGGGTAAAAAGGTCACTTTGTGGTAAACAGCCTTTCGTCTGCTTCACAGAAATGCATTTCCACCGTCTGACGTCAGAGTCGCCGCGCGTTCCTGCGGTACTGCTGGCCGGTGTCCGAGTTAAAAACATGCGACCAGTGCGACCCGTATCTCTGCTCTGGCTACTGCATGAACTTCAGTTTCTAGAGCCTAAATTGCTATCTGGAACTGCAAGTAAATTGCAGTGAGGTGTTACACGAAGCAATCCTTAAGGCAATTTCGTTGCAAGCAACAAAAGTTGCGTAGCTAGACCCAAACCGTCAGTACTGGCAATTCAAAGCAGTGGAGTTCTAGAACACTGGTTTGGAATTTTGAAAAAAAAAACATTCCAAAGGAACGTACTCCTCAGAGGGCCGGAGTCTCTCTCTAAGGCCGCACGCTGTTCTCCCTCCCCAGCCCGCAGTCCCATCTTTTCCCACCTCATCCTCTCGCTGCGCGGCCTGTGGACCATCCGCGCCTTCGGACGCCAGTCCTACTTCGAGACCCTGTTCCACAAGGCCCTCAACACCCACACCGCCACCTGGCACCTGTACCTGTCCACGCTCCGCTGGTTCCTCTTCCGCATCGACATCCTCTTCGTCCTCTTCTTCACCGCCACCGCCTTCATCGCCGTGGGGACCAACAGTAAGGACCCGCGCCCCCCGGTTCAATGTAACAGAACGATGAAAAGTCTGCAGACTGAGGACTGTGGCGGTGGGAGGTTATTTAGCTTTGCTTTGTAAGAAACTGTGGTCTCCATATTGGCTGGGAACAGGAAGAGTTCAGGCTCAGTGCAGCTGGAGTAGACTGTGAGGCAGGCCGTATGCTGAGGTTGTTTTTGTGGCCTTGCAGGGGACAAGCCCGGTGAGATCGGCATCATCATCGTCCTGGCCATGCTAATCCTGGGCACCTTCCAGTGGGCGGTCATCACCAGCATCACAGCGGACGGCCTGGTACATTCTGTTCCCAGATCCATTGGACTTCATTTCCCAGCATGCACTTTTTCCTGTGAACCAATCAAATTCAAGCATCAGTTACACATAGAGGGCAAATGATTATATTGACCGTTATAATTAATGTAATTACAAAGGGCTTGTTCCCTTTTAACACTTTAAGTACAGAGCAATGCAATGTATATGGAAGTTGGTACTGATATATACCAGTTCAGAGTAACACCTGCACTCTTTCTTAATATGGCACAGAGCAGAACAGGGGCAGCACATTTTCCAATTTATTCATTTTGCATTCATTTGAAGAGTAAAAAATTTAAGAAGGATAGAAGTAGCAAATCAGACTATATGACATTTTAATTCTTGGTAACCATTCAAAGAAAACAGTCCCCAAGTATTATTCATTGGCCCCGTTTACAAATATTCCAGTTCAGTGCTTGTACAGTAAGTAGAAGCCGTAAGAAGCACACATGGACCCAATCTTACCCGCGCACTGCAACATGTACAGTAAATCCACGCACATTTAAACAGACGGGCCAAGCATCATTTGGCAGCCCAAACAAACCTTCCCCTCGAGAGGGAACCCGATTAATGGCTGCGTTACCCCTGGCAACCCCATTTTCGCCCCGCTTCCAGATGCGATCCGTGGAGCGCGTCTTCAAGTTCATCGACCTGCCGTCGGAGGAGGCCAGGCCCGCGGGCCGGGGCAAGGACAAGGACAAGGACCTGGTCATCGAGAACCCGCACGTCCACGACACCTGGCCCTCCAGGGGTCAGATGGAGGTCAGGGACCTCACTGCCAAGTACACGGAGGCCGGGAGGGCCGTCCTGCAGAAGCTGTCCTTCAGCGTGGAGGGCGGGCAGACGGTAAGATGAAGGGCATGATGGGAAATTGTGTTTATAGTCCTCACTAAGTAGTTGAAACTCAGGTCCGGGTAACTCAAGTTTAGATGCAAAAATATTGGGGAGGTTTATAAACGATTTTCAGGTTCACAGCCTCAAATAATTTACCTTTTCAGGTAAGTAAATGGGTTCCTTTTCAGTGACTTAATCTCTTGCCTAGAAAATGGACAGACAGCATAGATTTCTATCAGAGATGGGTGATGCCAGCTGTTACAGACATTTAACTAATGAGCTGAAGTTCTCTGGAGCTTCTCCCTGGATGAGTTGCCTAGAGGAACCGCATCATGACATGCATGCTTCTAATAGGCTGAGATCATGTCACCTGACCTTGCTCCCAACCCCTTTTAGCTGTGGTTCCTCCAGTAGGCCCAGAGGCAGATGTGCGCTTGACGGTTTGAAAGCTGTTATCTTGTAGCCCGCTGATCCCAGGTCAGTGGTGTGGACGGGCAGCCCATTGGAGTGTGTGTCCTCGCCCTGCAGGTGGGCGTTCTGGGGCGGACGGGCTCGGGGAAGAGCACCCTGCTGGCGGCCCTGCTGCGGCTGGCCTCCACGGACGGAGAGATCTCCATCGACGGCGTCTCCTGGAGCTCTGTGCCCCTGCAGACCTGGAGGAAGGCTTTCGGCGTGGTTCCCCAGGTAACCAAACACCACCAGACGCATGCATGCACCCATGGATACAAACACACACACACACACAAACAGGCACACACTCACGGCTGCCCTTACCGTTCTTCATGCATTACTTGCCCTAAATGTCAGATCCA
This sequence comes from Anguilla pacifica, assembly GCA_039654925.1. Taxonomy (NCBI): domain Eukaryota; kingdom Metazoa; phylum Chordata; class Actinopteri; order Anguilliformes; family Anguillidae; genus Anguilla; species Anguilla pacifica. Next base: position 12,522,092 of record CM077302.1, read on the forward strand.
CTCATACGTCTCTTAAATCTCACAAATATCTCCATATGACTGTGTCTGGAACTGGAGATTAGAGCCAATCTGGACAATAAAGGGGAAAAAATTGTTACAGTCATGGAATAAAAACAAGTAACATTTGTTTCCAAAATGCTTCCTGAAAAAAATCATACTCTTGCAAAATCCCAACTCGTATAATTCAAACGTGCTGAGATTGGCAGGAGTAGGACTGCAAGATTACTGCTGATAATAACATCCTGATCCCATCTCCTCTTCCTGTTTTGTGCAGAAAATCTTCATTCTGACGGGGTCGTTTCGCATGAATCTGGACCCCTATCTCAAACACAGCGATGAGGAGCTCTGGAGAGTCGCAGAGGAGGTAAACCTTACGCCAAAAATCAGGTCTCTGTTTATCTGTGAGTCGTGATTAAAATGGCACCTCCAATTGAATGTTATATGATGTTCTGTGAGTATGCAGCTAACATACGTACATTTACTGCTGCCTTAAAGGCCATTTGACCATGCGTTTCAGTGTGACAACCTTACAGGTGGAAAGTCCAGGGGTCAGAAATTTGAAGTCCTGCCATGTGTTTCTTCCACACATGAACTCAGCCAGCTGATTTCAATAATTAGTTCTACCTCCTGGCTGAAGAATTGTGCTCATTAGCAAATCCAGGGGACTGGAACAAAATACTGGAGAGGATTTCACAGTCGGACCCTGGGTTCTCCACCTCTGCTTTTGCACCACAGGTGGGGCTGAAGTCGGTCATAGAGCAGTTCCCGGACAAGCTGGACTTCCAGCTGGAGGACGGCGGCTACGTCTTGAGCAACGGGCACAAGCAGCTGGTGTGCCTGGCCCGCTCCATCCTCAGCAAGGCCCGCATCCTGCTGCTGGACGAGCCCAGCGCCCACCTGGACCCCATGTGAGCACCCGCTGCCCCACCGCCCCACCATCTCCCCGCACCACACTCCAGCCAAGCCAGGCCTCCACGCTGCTGCTAACAGAGTCAGGAGCTAGGCCTGTGTGTGTGTGTCACGCAGCGCAAACACACACACATGGGGATTCACACAAACTCACTTCACTATATTCAACTGGCAAAACTCTGGCAACCACCTTGTGCAGACACTGCGGCCCATCAACACTGGAGTTTGACAACTCTGGCGTAGAGTGACTACAGTGGAGTAGTGCTGATGATGTCATTGCTTGTACCACCCAGAACGCTGCAGGTGCTGAGGAAGACTCTGAAGCACTCTTTCTCTGACTGCACCGTCATGCTCTCTGAGCACCACGTGGAGCCCCTGCTGGAGTGTCAGTCCTTCCTGGTCAGTATCCTGTCCTCTCGCCTGTCACTAAGCAACCTACTGTGCCGTTTTACTGGTGAAATTCTGTTTTTACTATAATGACTGGTATACCCCGTGAGGCATCCAACAATAAGAGTAATATCAAGGTTAATGGATGATAAGATGTGACCACAGAGTGCAAGTCTTTTAGTTTAAATTTGCATGTTACTTTTGCACGTTAATCACTTTTATTTTCTACAATTTACATGAAGGCTGCATGGGTAGTTTATGGAAAAAAACATTATCATGCTTTTTTTCAAACATCTTATGACTTGTTCTGGGTTTCCCCAGTGCATGCATATCTGGTCAGTACATACAGAAGAGTTTGAGCCAATCTGTTTGAAACTACATGCCTCCCTCTACTGGTTATGCTCAAGCATGGCACTCCTAAACCGTACATTACTGTTCCATTGAACATGTAGTCCGTCACTCTGCCTTGACCAAGCCACCCCTGCATCTGATCTGGCTATTGACCCTCTCTCTCTCTCCCCTTTTTCTAAAAATCATCTCCAAGATGATCGAGGGCAGCTCGCTGAAGACGTACGACTCAATCCAGAAGCTCATGAACGAGACCAGCCATCTGAAGCAAGCCATGAGCAGCCTGGACCGGCAGAAGCTCTTCCCCCTCAACCGCCGCGTCTCCAGCAAGCGCGGGGCTAAGCCAATCAGCTCCCTGCGGGAGGAGGCGGAGGACGAGGTCCACGACACCCGCCTCTGAAACCCCGCCCTCACCACGGCAACAGCAAGCCAGGCGCCCCCTTTGGATAAGCCTGATGAACAGTGGAGCCACGCCTCTCCTCCAATGACACCGCTACGTTTACACCGCAGTTCTAACAGTCGTCACACGCCCTACATTTGACCCATAACCTGACCTCCGTACCATTTGACGTGACGCACGCATGCACACCTCACGACACACGCATGATCTCATGCACGTCTCTTCAGAGGGAGACAACAGGCAACAGTCCCAAGATCATTCAGAACTTTGCGATGTAAGCTAGCAGGCCACTACAGCGCCGGTGTCTGTACGCTGTTCAGGCTACTGATGTCATTCACGTGCGTTGTGATATTCCTGTGATATTCCGCGGGTTCCTAAGGCCCGATCCAGGCCGTACAGGCACACCACAGGGGAGCTTCAAACGGGTGAACAGCACGCACGAGTGCGGTAGAAATTCGAACCGAAAAGATGAGATTGTTTTTATTTCTGTGCAGTTTAGACTTGCAATAAAACGGACGTGCAACGCGCAGGTCCACAAATCAGTTTTTATGTCACTCAATGACCAGTGTAATATAGTAGTAGTGTAAATCCTTAGTTTTCAATCGTAACCACAATTTTTTTTTTGTATATTGATTAATTTGGTGACTTGACGGGCAAAAGCTGGACACTTCAATACGTTGCTGTGCTCGTTTTCATGTCAATGCACTTTACATATCTATGGTACTTATTAGCTGTTGGGACTGTGTAAATCTGATGCCCATTGTCATAAACTGGAAATTCTATTTTCTAAGATAGATTATTTAATTTTGCGCAAAAACATGAAATGGTATACACTACCACAGAAATTACCTTTGTAATGTGGTAATTTGTCTATTATATGCATATTGAATGGACTTAATGTATAGTGTGTGTTAATGTTTCTTCCTTCCAAGGGTAAGGGGGTGCGATTTGTTTAGAGAGAAATGTGGATTTGTTTGGAGAATGACTGAAATAAATGTGAGAAGAAGGTTCTAGAAACTGGAGTGCAGTTTAATGCTTGTGCTTATGCAGAAAGCAGGACACTTCTTCAGCCCCCACTCGACAGATATTTAACGCTGGAACACAACAGAGGCCAGTCTGAACAATTCTTCCGTACATATGAACGTTTCAAATGAAGTAAAGTGGGAAAACGCAACACTGTTCTCAACAAAAATGTTTACACGCTTTCTGCTTTAATTCTGTGTGGGGGGGGGGGTTTATGAGGGGTTAGGCGGGTATGGGCAATGGCGTAAAGTTCAGTTGAGCGAGGGGAGGGACTGACTAACAGGACATTTTCTTTTTTTTTTTTAAATAATTGAGGGGGACACTAATGGTGATCACCCAATTAACTCCAGGCCTCCTTTGTGCTTGCACTAAATGGCAGTGCTCAGCCGAATGAGAAGTGTGCAGCATGGTTGATTGGCTAGTGAGGTGCTCTTCTGGCATATCCTATGTGTCACCATATCCCACAACATCCTAGCTTTCTTAATTTAAAAAAATAACTGTTACTTATCTAATGGGATCTTTCTCCCCCGGACTCTCTACTGACCGTCAGTCTACGTGGGGTGAAAGTCTATGCCCATACCATTACTGCTAAAACTATACATTCTGGGTTGACAGTAGTTTGTTGTTAAATTCAAACTTAGTGCTATTGATTGCTAGTGAACTTGCTAAAATAAAAAAATAAAAAATAAAAATTACTTTTTATAACCTTAGCCAGCAATTTAAATGCAACAGGAAAGAGAACATTCAGTGCAACATCCAACAAGCTGGCTAGCAGCAATAAGATGCCAGTAAAATGGCAGCTGCATGAAAAGCAACAAGAAAACTTGTAAATTTAAGGTTTACAATACTTGGCTACAAAACATTACCTAATAAACATTAACACTGCAATGGGGGGGAGGGGGGGCATTACATTAATTGCCTGTTTGGCAAACCACTGCATAGTTTTCTGGTTTCTTTCTGTGAGTGGACATTGCAGGGTATCCTTAGTTACCCGGCCAGCATGCTCATTCACTGATTGCCATCTAGCTAATCTATTCATTAAATGACAAAGGCTGCTATTTATACTGCAGGCAAGCTGGGCTACACGTATTGACCTTGTCAGGTGTCAACACAAAATGCTGTTTTTTTTTTTTAGTTTTTTTTTTTTTTTTTTTACAGCTGACGTTAGCTTGCACACTCACACAGTTAACGGGCTAGCCGCAAAAAGGAAATCACTTTTTTTCCCTCTACCACTGTGACTGACAGAGAACATCAAAGCACTAGTTTCTGACTGGTGACACACAGCATTTCTACTACAAATGGGAAGAGACGTCCACAGAACAAGCAACTCCTGCAATCATGCAAACTGTTGACTACATATTCTGTTTCTTTTTGTCTTTAAAATTATATATCCTCTTTGTGGTTTCATAAATAAGAGCTGTGCATCATGGTGGGTTAAACCATTATTAGTGGTGTGGGGCGGGGGGGGATATGTAATTGAATTTTATGTTAAAAGGAATTACATGGCGTTTTCTGCATAATCATATTTAACGGCAGTCATAGGGGAGGCACGTCCCCCCTCCCTACCCCCTATATTCCTACATTCTTGGATATGGCTAATTGAAATGTTTATTATGGCTTACGGTTGAAAGAAAATGTCCTGTGTTTTTAGTTATGATACTTATTGCCACGTTCCATTCACTTTGAAACAAGTGAACAATTACAAACCAAATAAATGTTAAAGTACAAACATATGTACAATATTTAAGATCTTCACTGTACAAGTTAAACACCACTGTCCATCTATATACTATATAAGTTTCTAGTTCCTATTTACACATTTGGTAAAACCCTGATTGATTGTAACAGTATTTAAAACAACCTTGCAACTATTTAAACATGGAACACTTATATTCTAAAAAAAAAAAAAAAAAAAAAAGCAATATCCAAAAAAATTGTCCTGTTGCTTTGATCCAAATTATTTTTTTTGTTTTGTTTTGCCAAAGGCTGGTTTAACATGTTGAGTTCTCCCCCACCTAAAACTCAATACACTATATAATAGAAGAGAACTATGGTCCCCATGTACACAATGTTATACATTGCATCAAGTACGGCTAACAAGAACAAATACGAAAAGCAGTCTCAGTTCTACTGTGACGAGGTGGAGAGAGAGAACAGAAAAAAGGGGGCGAGGCCTAGATTTCAATGCGGTTCTCTGTGCAGGATCCAGATCTCCTCTGGCGGTTTGTTTTTGGGCGACGACGTCTGCCTTGTTCTGCTGCGCGGGACGCTGCCGGGGGGCTGCAGGGTGCTGGCTGGGACGGGGAGCTGGGACCTGGGTTTGGGGGCCCTGCTTTTGCTGCCGGCGGGCCCAGGGGCGCTGAGGTTCGAGGGAGAGCGACCCACCTGCAGGTAGACAGCGGGTGTCTGTCAGTACATTTCCTGGAGGTTAACAGTGCATATTATAGGTTCTATTTATATCTCACTTAAAGGAAAGACTCCCTTACGTATTTTGAGGATTTTTAAATGAAATGCATTTTTGATGATATGCACCTTTAGACACATTTACTGGCACACATTTCTTTATATTGACCAAATACAGTGTCACCTAAGTTAAGAATATCACTGCCCATATTCATGTACTGACGCTTGCATTCATGCATTCCCTATATGTGGTAATGTAATGTTAATGTAATGTAATGTGAATTTTCTATGCATTTCTTTAGTTTCTTTCTGTCCTTGGTCCTCTTTCGGGGGGGCAGGGCTCTTACCTGACTGACGTCCGGCTCGGAGCGGCTGCTGCACATGGCCTGCAGCTCCTGAATGAGGTCATCTGAGCTCAGAGACAGCTGCACGTCCTCCCTGCCGAAGCAAACGCAAACGGATTTGAAACAGCACGCCTTCCGACAGCCTCGGCACCGCCACCCCAACACTAGCGCCTACCTCTGGCCACTGGAGTCAGTGCTGCACAGCAAACCTGCAATGGAGCCACAGGGATAGACAGAGAGAGAGAGAGAGAGAGAGAGAACGAACTTGATTTCCAAAGAGCCATTAAATATAAATATAAGAGCCATAAGGTCATTAAAGCAACCCCCCCTCCAAGGTCAATAAAGCAACCCCCCTTTGGGACCCCCCCTCACCCTCTCTGAGCGTGCCGCCGGCCCTCCAGGCGGGGGCGGGGCCGCCCTTCTTGCGCGGGCTGGTGCTAGCCTTCCGCCACCCGGCGGCGTCTCGCCCCTTCTTAGCTCCGCCCTTATTCGGGCTGAGTGACAGCAGGGGGAAGCCGCCGCCCTGGAACGCCGGCAGGTGCTCATCTATCTCTGCGTCAGAAAAAACCAAAAAAAAGTCTCAAAGGAAATGAAACTAGACATGAAGTGAACGCAGACCCAACCTCTGCGATTAGCTGTTACTATTCTTAACCCCCCCCCCCCCCCCCCGCCAAACATATGTAGCACTAGGCTACATAAAACAGAAGGCAACTGTGTCCTGCCAGAACACAGATTTTAATACATGTACTCCTGGGTTGAATAGTGAGGGTATAAGTACGCTAGGACACAGTAATGAGTGTGCAGTGTATACTTGAGGGCCATAACTGAGCATAGCTGTAGGAACCATAACTGCGTAGGGACCGTATTTGCTAAGGCAGAGCCAAGCCCTGTAAGTACCTGTGCGCTGCAGTGGACACCCCTGCAGGACGGCCTTGTTGACCAGGATGCTGAGGGCAGCCTTCACCACAGCCTGTTGCCTGGGACACAGGTTTTTGTTGCTGGGCGACTGGCGCTGGCCCGGAGACCGTTTGGCCGTCACCCTGGAGCCGATGGCTTCCTCCACGCGGGGGACCACCACCATGTTCCACAGCCTGGACAGCCACCTGATCGCACACACATCCGAAAATATCTTTTACCTAATGTTAAACCTCATGCAATATGGCCGCTCTGACTGTTTCTTACCCAGATAACCGCAGCGAGTGGGACTGTGGATTGCAATCGGCACAGGCGAGGGGAGACTTACTTGAGGACAGCCTGGGCCTGCTCTGGTACCACGGGGCACGAGAGGAACATCTGTGGCCCTATCAGGGCCTCCGGGGCCCCCAGGCGGGTCAGGCAGGAGTTGAGCTGCTGCCACACGGCGCACACCCAGGCCACGGTCCGACTCAGCACGTCCGAGGCGGGGGGCACCTGGCCTCTCATCTGCAGGGGGAACGGGGAATGTGTGTGACCAAGGGACACGGGTTCTGAAACAACAGTGTGCCCTTTAACACCGGCCACACATACAGCAACGATGTCACAGTGATGTCACTCTACACCTCAGGGATCTCAAATTGGATTTGGAATGTACTAAACCTGCTTTGGCTGTACCTTGGGGAAACTCCACACAGATTTTTGTCGACATTACAAACCCATGTCATGTCATTTTTCATTGCATCATTCTGTCATACAAATTAATCTACCTACTTCATGTGTTTTAAATTAGACATAATGCATAGAAACATATGGTTCATTGGTTTTTTCCATCAATGTTTCAGCTTACTGAACATGTGAAAGTTAATACCATAAAATCTGAATTTGTACTGAACATATAATGACATATAATGACCCATAAACCCGCCCCACCCCGTCTCTGACCTTGTGCACCAGCTTCCTGTTCAGGTGTCGGTTCAGGAGGCCAGACAGTGGTTCCGAGTCCCAGCGCAGCTGCACCCAGCGGAAGTGCTGCTGCAGCAGAAGCTCCGCCCCGTGTAGGCGGGGCTTGGAGAGCGTACCAATCAGAAAGCCGCCCTCGTGGAAGCGGTGCAGGCCGCAGCCGTCCTGAGCTGTCGAGAGACAGAGGTGGGCGGGGTCTTTAACCTCATTAACTCACCTCAAAGAAAAGTCAAGGAATGAGGTGCTACCCTAATCTAAACCTGAGGGGGATCAGCGGGATTAAGAACTGACTTTTCAACCCACAATCGTTTTTGGGAACATTAGAGTTCATATCCCTTGCTGTTCTGTGAGTTACAGCCTCCATGGAAACTAGAGAATAGCATCATATTCAAATTATACCGTACAGCAACTCCAGTCAATAATTTCACCCAACTCTTTATATAAATATCGAACGCCTGTGTTGGCGAGCAAACGTGTGAATGTCACCCTCAGCTTGTGTTGCGTGTGAAGCCGATGCCTGCTGAAGCTGATTTAAGTGCCCAGAGAGGAACGAACAGAGAACCAGAGCTCCCCCTGGCCACTGAGAGCAGGCCTCACCATAAAGCAGGGGCAGCGGGTACTCTGAGCCCCAGGGAACCAGAGCTCCCCTGGCCACTGAGAGCAGGCCTCACCATGAAGCAGGGGCAGCAGGTAGTCTGAGCCCCAGGGAACCAGAGCTCCCCCTGGCCACTGAGAGCAGGCCTCACCATGAAGCAGGGGCAGCGGGTAGGCCGAGCCCCGGTTCTCCAGCCCTTCGCACAGGTCCCCCAGCAGCTCCGACAGGGAGCGGGCTCTCTCCAGACCCTCCAGCAGCACCACCACGCTAGCACCGGTCACACACTGTCGCTCGGGGACCAGGAAGCCTGGAGAGAAACACAATGAGGACGGAAGAAGGGGGGAGGAGAGAAAAGAGGAGAGCAGTGATGCTCACCATCTTCATTTAAACCATGGACAAATGTAAATGTCCAGCAGCAGGCTGGGTGAGAAACACAGTGCACTCCCAAGACAGATGGGACAGCACTAGATCTGCACTGATGGGATGAATGAATGAATTTGACAATCTTAAAATGCATATAACATTGTACAGAAGTCATTGCGTTCATCTCAAATCATCAAGGAGAAAGAACACAGCAAAGCCAAGACGGCTCATTTCCTGAACACTGAACAGAAAAAATATGTACAGACAAGTGATGGAGGTAAATGTCTGTACCACAGTTGATGAAGGTCTCCACCAGCTGTTCCTTGGACATGGTCTCATCCACCTCCACTCTGATGATGTCACAGCAAACGCCCATAGCCTCCTGTTTGTGCTGAAGGAATGTTTTTTTTATTTAGACTGCATTAAAGACAGCCATTATCCCATATCACACCACACGTGTAACATTCAGCAAGAAATTTAATAGCTACGAGTGAAGTTTTATCTTGCACATTCCGCAGTGCAGATTTGGTTCTCTTTTATAAGCATCTGAAACAGGGTTTTAACCATTTCACTGTAATTGGTTAAGTCAGCCCCTTGTGACTGCAGTGTGCGCAGAGGGGGGTTTTGATTGGTGACAGTAAGCCCACCTTTATGCATCGGCAGATTTGATTGGCTATATAATCCTGGCAGCTTCCCTCTAAGCCATGGAAGATGATATTGCGATACTGTTCCACCTGGAGGGGAAATGGACATTCTGTTTTAAAAACCTACACCATCAGTGCATTAACAGCCAGAAGAATATCATTCATCCACAGCATGAGTCATGCATTTCACAGGGGGTGTGTGGCATGGTTGCAATTGCAGACCTGGGGGGGGGGGGGTGTTTCTATTTCTATCTGTGCATGTGGCAGTTGGCCAGGTACCACCTATAATATCTACAAGAGGACCCCCTATTGAAAACCAGAGTTATAAACAGGGGATTTATGTGCAGCATGGAGAACAGCAGGGTGGCTGCGTCTAGTTTTCACCTCAAAAATCAGCAGCCCCTTCTAAATGAAAAAGGCCAGTGTGAAGTGCATCAAACCGTTAAATCACTTGCTTTAATTCATCAAACATGAGCCCAGCAAAAACGAAAAGCAACACACCCAAAGGCTCTCCAGGAGCAGGGTTATAGACCCCCTGTTATAGACAGAGCTTATAAACATTCTGGCAGCAAGGCACAGGCACAAATCCAGCACAGCTACACGGTTTGCGTTTGAATGGAAACAGATCCCTGAGAGAGCTGATCTCAGCAAAATATACGTGTTCCACAAACCACCTGCAATGTCCCACAAGACCATATATATATATATATGAAAAATAAGCCAGACTTCTTTTGCACTGCTCAATTAAGGACTGGCCACAAGAGGGCCCACAAAGACTGAATCACGTCGGGAAAAAAATGCTAATGTCAGCTAGTCTGAACCGCCCACACATCCTGTACCCCCAGGTACAAAAAAAAAAAAAAAAAATGTAATTTAAAATTAAACAGAGAAGAGAGCTCAAGGTTCTTGTCAAAAATAATCTCCTGAATTACAGGGCAGGCACAGAGCTCTTTCTGATCGTCCTCCTGGCCCGAACAGTGAGTGACAGGAAGAGGCCCCGCCCCCCCCACACACCCCCCAACCCTCGTTAGCGCGCACGACCCCCCCCTCACCAGCCGGATGTAGTTCTGGAGCAGCTGCAGGGGGATCAGAGAATCATACACCAGCTCCTCCAGAGACGACTCCGACAGGCCTGTCAGGAGACAAACAGGGATTTGGGGGGGGGGAATGAGCAAAGACAGGAAGCAGCCCCTCCAGCCTATCACAGGTAGCCAATCATCCATCGATTCATAGTTATTTGTGACATGAGCGCAGAGAAGGTTCCGGAAGGTTGGGGAGCGGGCGCACGCTCGGTTGGGATTGGCCAGCGCACCTTTCAGCCTGACGGTCAGGTGCTGACAGTGACGCTTCCTGATCAGGTCCCACGGCGACGGGGAGAGTGGCTGGCCAGGGTGCCAAACAGCATCACCTAAAAAAAAAAAAAAACAGAAGCACAACAGATCAGAACACAGCAAGGGCAGATAATACCGGCTCATGGCTGCGTAAAAAGGAACACTGTGTAAATGTGATTCCGCTCGGCAGGAGTGGGGGGAGGGAGGAGAGAGGATGAGAAGGGGGGATGGGGGAGAGGGAAACAGACAGCGATTCTCTGATTCAGGGGAGAGAAGCTCCAGGAGGACGGAACGATCTGTGCATTTCTTTAATTGTACCGCACTAAGTAGCCTCTGCCACTCTCTCTCTCTCTCAATCTCTGTCCGTCGCTCTCTCTCTCTCTTGCATAATGCATTCGCTTCCTGCTGTCCGTTTCATCTATTCCATCAACCGATTTTTCCGAATTCGCCCAGTCGCCCCCCCCCCCCCTCCTTTCTCGCCGTGTGTGTGAATCAGCCTCTGCATGTTTCCACCAGCGGGGGCGGACCCAGGTCCTGCAAGGTTAGCTCGTTTTACCGAGAGCCGGATTTAACCTTCACACACTCTGCACTGCAGTGTAATAAAATGACAGCTGAAGGCATAAACACATTTTATTTACCAGGGCGGAATTTACGATCCTGCTTTCCTCTATGCTTTGGGTGGCCTGATCTACCCACCCAGCTGATTGGACGGGTCACGTGTCACTCATCCTGTACTTTGTGACCATTCACCAATGGAAAACACAGCAAACCTTGCAAAAGTACTTCAGAATTCCTAGTGAAGGCATAACAAGTGTGAGCACATTGAAACTGGTCTGCCGGGCAGTAGGTGGAATATGCAGGGTCATGTGACGCTGAAGTGGCTCACCTATGAGGACGGAGGAGACGCTGTCGGCGCTGAGCCCCAGAGAAGCCCCGCCCCCGCTCAACAGGAGGAAGTGAGCGGACAGGGCCCGGGTCAGACTGTGGGACAGCTCCGCCCAGCCGGTGGCCCTGCGCACCGTTACCATGCCGACGGTGAGCCCGTCCTCCAGCATGTCCACGGTGCAGACCCGCTCCTCCGAGCCTCTCTGGATCCGGATCAGAACCCTGTAGGAGTCTGAGGGGCACAGGATGGTGGGGACAGCGGGTGAGAGGAGCGAGACCACCGGCAGGCTCGCTACACCGGCACGGCCAACAACGCACCGGCGCTAAGCAACAGGGCCACAACATCACCGAGTTTACAAGAGTTCCTGCGAGTCGCTCTCGCGTGACGCACGTTGTCGCTCCCTGAGGCACACAGAAACAGGGCTGAACCCAACCTTTACGGGGCACACAGAAACAGGGCTGAACCCAACCTTTACGGGGCACACAGAAACAGGGCTGAACCCAACCTTTACGGGGCATTAAAAGCCCACATATGACAGCGGGGGCTCCACAACGACAGACCCCCCCACCCCCCCCTCCCCCCGCACGTCAGAGGCATGAACGGGCCCCGTTCTTCCAGCCTTCCAGCAGATGCATATTTACACCGAACAGTTGGTGATCTCATGAAAATGTAACGGCACTCTTTATGACGTGCTGAAGAATTCTCTCTCGGACATGTTCCGGAAGACAAAGAGCATTATCAGAGCCCCGGCAGCGAACTCCAGCGTAAGAGCGAGAGAGTGTACAGTGGCAGTGTATCGTGGGTTAAAAAAAAAAAAATTCTTGACCCAGATGGCAGACTCAATGACTCCCTTTCATAAGCAACCCTGTGACATGCTGAGCTCCTCCATCACTGACAGAGTCGAGGATTTCTCAAGGACAACCGTCACAGTTTCCAAGGCTGTTATTTGAGTGAATTCCATAAAACCTAAAATCCATGGTCTGCAACCCCATAAAGACAAAGCACAGCCAAAGTGTACCCAGGGCGACAAACCCTAACAAATTCATATAGGACAAATAAAGGGAGCGTGAACACACACGCACACACACACACGCAGATGCGCGCACACACACACACACACACACACCCACCCAGGTTCTCCAGCAGGTCTTTGCAGTCGTCGGTGGCCACGTCATGGATAGTCCGGTTGCACTTGTCCCTTTTCTCAATGTCCAGATCGCTGTGGCCACACAGCACCTCCAGACAATTCTGAAAGGCACACAGATCCGTGTCAGAACAACCCTGTGTGTATGGCATGTGTGTATATCTGCATGTGTGTAAGTGTGTGTGTGTGTGTGAAAGAGATTGTGTGTGTGTGTGTGTGTGTGAGAAAGAGATTGTGTGTGTGACTGACAGGCCGGGCTGAGGGACCTTGAAGCCTTTGGATGCAGCGATGTGGGCGGGGGTCCAGCCGTCCCTGTTGCAGTGGTTGAGGAGGGCGCTGGGCAGGAGGGGGGCGGCGGTCACGGCAGCAGGGGGGGCGGGGTCGGCGCTGGGGGGCGGGTGGTGGAGGAGGAGCTCCAGGCTGAAGGCGTTGCCCGCGCTGGCCGCGGCGTGTAGGGTCGTCCAGCCGTCCTGCGAACGACGCAAACACCCGCGCGGGTTCAGGAGCTGCCCCTCGAATCTGCACCCCCTGGGGCAGCAGAGCACCCTGTATCTGCCCCGCCCAGGTCAATAAACCACTCACATCTGCCCCATCTCTATCCCTCCTACTACTCCTCCTACTACTCCTCGCTGTGCAGAGTCATGAGATTACCACTAGAGAAACAGCACAGCCAATCAGCTCCCCACCACCCCTCAGTAAGGGACCAATGACAAATGAGGCGGCTAGATTGTTCCCGTTGCCATGGGAACACCGGCGAGCACCCTTTTACGGCGCTGGGTTTTTTGGGGTCTCACCGCGGCGACGAGGGTGCGGTCGGCCCCGGCGTCCAGCAGGGCCCTGACACTCTCGGGGCTCCCGCTCCCGCACGCCAGGAAGAGCGCGGTCCGCCCGTCCGCCGCCGCGTGGTCGACGTCCACGGCCACGCCCGCCAGCTCCTCCACGCACCTGCACACGCACGCGCCAGACACACAGGAGCCGCCGCTCAGTCGCCCCCGCCAACCGAGTCCGACTGACAGGGAGGGGGCCGGGCAAGTGGAGACAGACACTGTGTGCCTGCACACTGTACACAGCAGGGCACTCAAACTAAGCTCTCTGTGGAAATTGCAGAATTGAAAGGCCAACGTAAACAGGAAAGATAAAGCAAACTCCACCGGGGAGAAGCGTCAAAGGACTAAAGCACGACTCCGATTTAGTTTGCGTATAAGAAACACCAGAATGCACAGGAGTACCTCAGGCGCTGAGCAACAGTGAGCGCCTCTCTCGCTTGCTCTCTCGCTCTTGCTCGCTCTCTCTCACCTGGGCTTGCCGTGGGCGGCAGCAGTGTGCAGAGGCGTAAAGCCCTTTTTATCTGGAACTTCAGCGGCAACACCTGCAGCCAGCAGCAGCTTCACACATTCTGTGAGAGAGAGAGAGAGAAAGAGAGAGAGAGAGAGAGAGAGAGAGAGACTTTTGTAATTTACTCTGGATAAATGCATCGGCCAACTGCCTAAATGTAAATATCAAGAAATCTATTATCTATATCAAGTTATCTATAAAAGACATCCCACATGCAAATGTTCTCCACAGTGGTTAGCAGTTCTAATAAAATGACCACTCATTCCATCCTAGGTATGGCAAACTACAGTAAACACACACTGTTCACCAAAAAAAAAAAAAATAGCTGGGACCTAAAATGGAAACCAGGGGCCCCTCACCTGTGTGTCCGTTTTGAGCAGCAGAATACAAGGCAGCGGCGCCTCCCTCGCTGGGGCTGAGCAGCACGGAGAGCAAAGTGACGTTTCCCTGGGCGGCAGCGAGGAGGAGGAGGGTGCGCCCGTCGACCAGGGGGACGGGGCCCCCGCAGGCTGGCGGGGGGGCTACGGACGCACACCAGCCTGGGAGTTAAAAGTCACATGGTTTAGAGGGAGGAAGCGAAGGCGCCGCTGCGCCGCGCCAACACCCGCCCCCCCCCGGGCGCGCCAGTGTTCCACCACCACGCGATGGGGGCAGGAGGGGGGGAGGGGGGCTGGGGAAGGAGGAGGAGGAGAAAGGGGTGGTGACTACAGTTATAAACCAACCAGATCTTTCAGCTCCAAACACAGGGGGGACCAGTATTTATGGAACACACCCCCTGCCCTCTGAACATTCACTGAACGCGTGTCTCAGTCTGCCACACTTCCAGTCTCGCCTGTGAATGGAGCCACAGCTCGTCAGCTTCAAGCACGGCCACTGCTTCCAATTCACAGCAATCTACCGATGCTACTCTTCGCTGGTGCACTGGTTGTGACTGAATGGATCTTTAAGGAGTGATTCTGCATTGGAAGGCGACTGAGCGTCATTCAGTGCACGTCGTATCTGGAGCGACCAGTCTGGGTGACAGGTAACGGAACACAGGTGTTCAAACCCCGCCAAGGGTGACGCCTCATTGGCTCCTCATCCAATCAATCAATCAAACCCACTTCAATTTAAATGCAATCAGTCTGACCTCTCCACCTGTCCGGCACATCAAAACTTAAGTTAAGTGTTACTTGTCAGTACGGGAACATTTTAGGCAAACTGTAAGCAAAGACCATGTTGGTTCATACAAATTAAGAGGTAAGAAAGTAATCGGATTAACATCTGTAGAGGCAGTGGAAAAAAACTGCTATTAATTATTATATTCTCATAAGCTTTTTGTAAAGCACAAGTTGGTTTCTTATTATTCCTCCCAGCCACATGGGGGCAGTGCTGGAATTGCATTAGATCGCTGGGAGGGAGAAAGGGGTCAGAGTCAGTAGAGTGGCGGCGTTATTTGGTGCTCTTGGAGGACAGGCGGTTAAGCGCGTGGACTTTACTGTACAAAGAACAGAAGACCTTGCGAGCAGGACCCCGCCTCAACAACTGAAAAAGGAGACAGAGAGAGAGAGGGGCCTTTTAAAATGAATTCTGTGGCAGAGGCCGGTCTGTTGAGTTCCAGCACTACTAATGCAGGTTTTTTGACTGGGCAAACGGGTGTTTTCTTCTTCTTAGATGCGAGAGAAGCTTTCTGAAAGGAAAAACTGCCATTACTGCAGGAAGACCTGCTCAACATTGCTCCCTTCCCTTCAACAACTCCCAGCACACCTTTACAGACAAGAGTTGTGTTACAACTGCAGTAAGCTGAAAAATTAGGTGAATGGATCTGAGAATCAGTAAAATCAATCTGCATACAGTAGAGAGAGGGTTTTTTTAGATTTAGAAAGTGTGTCAATGCAAATGAGGCTTTTTTTGGCATTTCCTTGCACTGGCGTGAGTTGTCCCACAATCATGACAAAAAATAAAACTGAAATATAATTTCTTAAACGGAAATACTTAAACAGAAGAATAGTATATCCATCATATATTTAGATGGTACTAAATTAAGATTGGAGAAATACACTTGGTTAGCATCTTGCGTAAATAACTTTTAAAAATTAAACATGGGAAGTTGCCAACGGTCAGAAAGGTGTCAGTGAACAGGAAGCATCACATGCCATTAATAGCCAAACTTCACACGCAAGAGAAAAACAGGCAGGAAAGACAGCAGCCAAACTGTATTAGAGCCTGTGTCAGCTATTTAACAAGCCTCAAAACTGGAATCATTCAAACAAAATATAATCCCTGGCCCCCAAGACAAACCATTTTGTAATGCAGCTAATTTTCCAGGAAGAGACTTTTCACAAAGGGCACCTAGGGCTTTTGATTACATAACTGTTAACAACGATCTTACATTAGATTTCAAAAATAATATCAAACTCTAATGAAGATATCAAACTATAGCAATTATACAGACTTGGGAGTGAACTGAGAAGAGTTTATAAGTACTTGGGGAAGTACAGACGGTGTTCACCAGCAGTCAAAGCTCACACAGTCAATGCTGAGGGCCTTGTTTCCCCTCCATCTTAAATTTCTCACTCATCCTAGGCGCCTTTTTAAACAGTTTGACGCGTCGCTCTGGTTATCCACACTTTTTACACAACACAACAGGAGCCGAGAACACAGCTTACTTACTGCTGGCCGGACGAAAGCCAGGACGTGACTACAGACACAGGGTAAGAGACGCAGGGAGGCGGGGTTAGGGACACAGGGGTGGGAGGGGTTAGAGAGATCGGGGTGCGGGGTCAGGGAAGACGGGGGCGGGGTCAGGGGAGACGTGCGCGGCATGCGACAGCGAAGGGGGGTCAGAAAGGGGACAGAGCAGCCTCCGGCATCAGCTTCAGGGAGGAGACGGTTACTCACAGGAAACCCCAGAACCTGAGAATCGGCGGGTCCGACCTCGCCTGCGGGAGCGGCGCTGGGTCGCTCGGCGCACGCGGGGGAACGAGATCCGGGAGAAGCGGGCGGAAATGGGGGGGGAGATGAGAGAAAGCGGCCATTCACAGGAGGATGAAATCTAGAGAAGCACCATCTCCTCTGGAGTCAATAAGCATAAAGACACGGGTTCGTTTGTTCTGAGAGCATTAACTCGACTAATTAGCCTTTAGCTGTGCAAAACCGTATCTTCTTAAGGGTGACCCGCCCCCCCCGCCTCCCCCACCCACAGCTATGGCCTTCAGTGCAAAGAAATGATCACAGAGAGCCAGCGAAGGAGGCGGGCCTTGAGCTGACTGGCAGCGTCTGTGAGTGTGGCGGGAGGAGAGAGCGAGAGAGGAGGAGAGAGAGGTGCGGGCGGGCGGGCGGGGGCCAGGTGTTTTACCTGAGGCTGCTGCCGGGAGGCTGTCTGACCCACAGGCGCTACGGGACGCGGCGCTAGCGGGGGGGGCGGGGGAGCTAGGGGAACACCCTGCGCATGCGGGCCGGTGGGGCCCCCGCTCCGGGGCGGGGCCGGCACCCACCTGAGTCGCTGTCAAGGCTGGGACGGGACAGCCGCCCCCCCGGCCCGCCAGGTCGATGACGGGCTTGGGCGGGAGCTGGGGCGTGGCCGGTTTGGGCAGTCCCCCCGCGCCAGGGGCCGGGGGCCTGACGCCTTCCCCCGACACCTTCATGCCGGGGTGGGGCGGGGAGGGCGTCTGAGAGAGGCCCGGTTTTTTGGGCGGGATGGGCGGCGGGTTGCCGCGGTCGATCCGCCCCGGCGTGGGGGACTTGAGGCCGACGTGCGGGCCCAGCCGGCCGGGGACGGGACCCCCCCCCTCGGGGGCGGGGTGGGGCGGGCCGGGCCGGAGGCCGCCGCCCGCGGGCGGGCTGGTGAAGCGGGACAGGACCTGGGTGACGGTGTGCCGGGCCTGCTGCCGGGCGGCGAAGCTGTCCCGGTTGTTGGGGGACAGGTCCCGGGAGGGGGGGCTGGGCGCGGCCGTGCCGTTTTGGTCCTGCTCCGCGGGGGCCTGGAACTTGTAGCGGGCGGCCTGGACCCGTGGGCTGATCCCGGTGGGGTGGGGCGGTGGAGAGGGGTCGGGCCCCCCCGGGCCGTTCTCGGACTGGGGGAGCCCCCGCGCCCCGCGGCTCACGCCCGCGTAGCTGCCGGGGGACGGTTTGGCGGGGAGAGCGAGGGGCGCCTTCCTCAGCCCCTCCACGCCGATTTCCGCCACGGGCGGGTCGGTCTGACACACCGCCACCCGGCAGGTCACGTGATCGGTCCCCACGCCGACGGAGACCGTGGCCACCTTGTCCGCGGAGGGTGCGGCTTCGTCCGCAGGGGGCGGGGCCACAGCTGCAGGAGGCGCGGCCGTAGCTTCGGGGGGCGGGGCCTCCCTCTCAGTCCTCAGCTCCTCCACCTGCCGGCGCAGCGCCTCGCTCTCCTCCCTCAGCTCGGCCCCGCGCGCCTCCTCCCGGCCCAGCCGCGCCCGCAGCTGCTCCCGCTCCGTGTCCAGCTCCCACAGCTGCTTCTCCATGGCCGCCTCCGCCTGCTGCCCCTTCTGCCGCTCCGCCCGCAGCTCCTCCCCCAGCCGGCCCGAGGCCCGCGCCTCCTCCTCCAGCTGGGCGGAGAGCTCCTGGCAGCGGCGCGCCTCCTCGGCCGCCCGGGCGCTCAGCTGCTTGCACTCGCGCACCAGCATGCTGACCATGTGCTTGCCCTTCTCCCGCTCCTCCCTCAGCTGCGCCGACAGCCGCCGCTGCTCCTGCTGCAGGCCCTGCAGCTGCGCCTTCTCCTGCTCCAGCTGCGGAAAGACAGCGTCACTGCACACCTGCGCCTCTCCCCTTGCACCTGCACAGCACTCAATGCACACCTGCGCCTGTGCTGTCACTCACTCCCACCTGCACAGTGCTCATCAATGCACACCTGCGCCTGTGCTGTCACTCACTCTCACCCACACAGCACACTTACATGCAGAACAGTACATATACAATAATACAACAAGACATACAAGTATTTTTAAGAGACTTATGTGAAAGTAATCTGGTTGTGCACTAACACATGCTAATTTTAATGAGGAGTTTGGGTACGTCATTGTAAAAGGGCATCATTTTGCGCAACTGGGTGTCGCTACGGTTTCGGGAGGGGTGACTGACGATGATGTCACTTCCTCCAGCTGCTTTCTCCCGTGACGGCAGCGCAGCTTTTACGGCGGGGCGGTAATTCGGCACCGGGGGGGGGGGGGGGAAACACAACCTCGCCCCCGGACCCCGGATCCGCGGGCATGGAGAGCCACGGTCTCCAGAGCTGAAATACTCGTGACAGCAGGTGTCCCGCACTGCGGGTTCCAGCCCGTTAGAGTTTAGAGCCGCTCGCAGTCACGGAGGGGTCCCGTGCGAGGCTGTTTAAAAGGGTATCCGGGGCAACCCCGCCAACGACACTCGCTGTGCTTATCGCGGCCGTTAACAGCAGCTAGGAAGCAACGTAAGCCCAAACTGTCCGAGCTCACGGCCTACTTACTGCGCAGATGCATTTTCTGAGACCCTAGTGCTGATTAAAATTAGCCTGGCACAGGTCAAATAAGGAGCTATTTCCACATAGGTCAGAACGGGTGAATCCATAACTAGGGCAGGGGTTTTATTTGGCTGGTGTGACTGGCAATGTGACGTGTGCATTTTACAGTAAAATAGTTTTTTTTTCAAGTGTATTGTGAGAGCCACCTCAGTCCCTCCCATGATGCACTGGGACTAATGCTGGGATGGGTGAGTAACTCTCAAATACCTCGTACGTCCAACCAAACACTATCCCCGAGTTTCCTCCTCACAGGCCTCAGCGCCAGAGCTGAACTGAAGCAGCTTCCCTCAGCTCCCTCCCCCTCCCGCGTGCAGTGGAGGGGGGAAATAATTTGGGGCAGGCACAAGAACGGCCACCCGAACTGAGGGGGGGGGTGTCACTGTGTGTGATGTAATCGTGGGCGGGGCCTACCTTCTTCTGCCGGGCGTCGGCGTCGGCGAGCTGCGCGGTCATCCGCTCCTGCATCCTCCTGCAGTGCGCCATGACGACCTCCAGCACGGCCAGGGGGCTGGCGCAGGGCGCCCGCCGCGCCTTGGCCCCGCCCCCTGACTCGAAGTCCCGCTGCAGCGCCAGGAAGGGGTCCGACAGGTTGAAGTGGCCGTAGCGCTCCTGGATGAAGGCCTCGTTCCGGGGGGCCTGAGGAAGAGGAGGAGGAGGAGGGGGGTGAGCTCGGACAGGCGGTCATTCTCCCGAGTGCGTTTGGCACCGCAGCACACACACATTTAACCTCCCAGGGCTATCCCAGCATGCCGCTGGACTGCCCCACAGCCGCTCAGCGGGGCACAAGCTGGCACCCGCTGCCCCCTTCTGTCCGTGCCCGTGCTTCTTCTAAAGGTGCCCAGCCTGTAACCCAAACCACATCGAGCCGGTCTGATGAACGTGATGCACACAGAGACGGATCACGTTTCCTCCTGCGTGCAGTAGGAGAATCTAATCTTTCAGCAGTATCCATCAGAGCATAACAAACACAGACAGACTGAGGGGGAAATGGAGTTACTCAGGAGTAATGAAGCTGCTTTGGGGATCTGGGGATCACAGGTTTACAGCAGACAGACAGACAGACAGACAGGCAGAGACAGACAGACAGACAGGCAGAGACAGACAGGCAGACAGACAGACAGACAGATAGGCAGAGACAGACAAGGCCTGAGGGAACAGATTCAGCTCCTCTAGATCATCGAGCAGAGAAAAAATCCCCAGCCTGTGAGGGCGTGGAGAATAAGAGAGAACACTGGGGCCTCTTGTACTTTGCTAGGCACCATTAATTCCTACACAACTGAAAAAACATATACAAGATAATTAGGACAAGTCTGCAGAACGGACTCTACCCCCCCTTTTTTATTGCTAAGCAACACGGTCGTTCATTTAAGCCGTATGTGTCAGCACTTGACTTGCGTGTAGGAAAATGCATTGTGGGAAGTGCACCGTTTGATTGGCTGACTTATTGACTGACACAGTCAGTTCACTGTAGGACAGGGAAAACAGATCCAACAGTGTTGTAAGTGAACATGTTAGATGAGTAAATGAGTTAGATGAGTAGGTGCTTTGTCCGTGTGAAAGGGGGGGGGGGCTGTCTGTGTTCTTGCGGGCAGTGCTGTTCGCCAACGAAGGAAACAATCAATTTTTCTACATAAATAAATATGAAGGGACTGCAGGGCCAAATTCCATTAGACCGCTCTTAGAAATATCTAAACAACCGTGCTGAGCACATCACCATAAGGCCATCAATGACAGTGCCAGGACACACAAACCTAGACAGGAATGAGGAGAGAGGGAGGGAGAGAGAAAGAGAGGGAGAGAGAAAGAGCTGCAGCATAGTGAGTCAGGCATCTGCAGCTCTTTCTCCAAGCATCCAAATCCAGCACCCCCCCCACCCCACCCCAAAACACCCCCCTCCGCCACTCCCGAGGTTGG
Source organism: Anguilla pacifica (assembly GCA_039654925.1). Lineage (NCBI taxonomy): Eukaryota > Metazoa > Chordata > Actinopteri > Anguilliformes > Anguillidae > Anguilla > Anguilla pacifica. Next base: position 12,543,496 of record CM077302.1, read on the forward strand.
ACACCACAAACAGCCAGTGGGGAACCCCAAATAATCCTCTCTTCACTGATCAAAATCACACAGCGGGTTACTCAGGGATGGCTGGGTGCAGCTCTCCGGCTCTATCAGCAGGGGGCAGAAGGGAGGCGAAAGGTCTCCCCCTGAATCTGAGGAACACAAACATGGCTGCGCTCCTCTCCATGAGTGTTTACACAGGAGAGACGGCAAGAGACATCCTCCAGCACTCTTAACGCGCACTTTCCACTGTGTCAAATGCCTTTAAAAGGCGTTGAGAACCTTAAGGAGCGCCACACAGCGAAGACGGATGACACAGGAAATGAAACGGTGCTAAAACTGTGTTCACCTTTTTAGAGGCATATAGGGGGACAACCCAAACCCCCTATAAGCTGCACGATGGGTGTGCAGGGTTAGAGGCGATGAGGGAAACTGCTTTCTGTCAGTATCCTTCAAATCACATTCAGTCAACATCCCCTCTGTCCATGAAGGATATCAGAGGATTCATGTTGGACAGCAGGACATACACAGGGATTAAATATCAGGGTCATAAAGCAGACGCAGGGGGTCGAAGCGGTTCTGTACAGGCAGCCATTAGTCACAGTCACAGTCACACCCGCCGCCCGGGCCGACACAACGTCAGACATGATTCATTCATCTGTCAGTCAAAGTGACGGACAGCAACACCGGCTCCGGCAAAAAAAAAAAAAAAAAAAAAAAAGTGTGAAAAGAAACAACACTACAGGACACCAGTGACCTTTCGACCAATAAAAAAACCGCACCCAAATTCTCACATTTTGGAGAACGCACGATGCCATGAAGGCGAGCAGTGTTTCCATGGCACCCAACCCTCACAGCTGCAGTGCAGATGATGGCATGGGGAAGAAGAGGAGGGGGGGGTGGGGGCTTTTTAAAAGCTGACCTGGAGTCAACCACACCTCAGATCGGCTCTCCACTCCCCAACAGGGTGGCCAGAGAGGACCACGCTGAACTAGGTTCTGTTTGTAGCATGGTGGAATGATCAACTTTGGAGAGTTAAATTCGCTTCTAATCTATCGCGCACTACACGCCTCTACCTACACACTGCCCCCAAACGCAGAACCGTGCAGTCTCACATTCGGTGTGTCACACAGCGTAGCATCACACACTCGTGCACACTCTTAGGAGGACACACTGTTTACACGGTACTGGGCCCCCTGGATCGGTTCTACAAACAAGCGACCACCTGGGGTTGTTACTTGCGTAACATTAAGAGCATCAGGTCACAGGTGCTGTTTGTTTACACCGGTCAAGTGCTGCTGCATACTGCTAGTGTCAACCTACAGGAATACACCACTGAGCAGGAGGTCTTCTTCAGAGCCAGCCAAGTGTGTGTGTGTGTGTGTGTGTGTGTGTGTGTGTGTGTGTGTGTGTGTGTGTGTGTGTGTGTGTGTGTGTGTGTGTGTGTGTGTGAGTGAGTGAGTGAGTGAGTGAGTGAGTGAGTGAGTGAGAGAGAGAGAGAGAGAGAGAGCATGTGTGTGCATATCTGTGTGTGAGTGTTAGTGCGTGTGCGTGAGACAGAGGAGGAGGGACGAAGAGAGCGATGAGTTTTGAAAGAGAGAAGTGGCAGAAAGAGGGAGGGAGAGAAAGACAGCAAGAAAAGGGGGGAGGAGAGAGGGGGAGGAAGAATACAAACCCTGACTCTCCCGACAGCTGCACTGAAAGCACTGAGCACGTAAAATCCACAGCCAAGAAAAGCCCCCCCTGCCCCCCCACCCCACCCGATCCATTATTTAAGGCCCCGATAATTACACATTTATGAGCATCTGAATTTCACATCGGCTGGACAGATTTCCGTCGCTCACGCGGCCGAGCCTCGCTCAACGTGACGAGCAGTCCAGTCCAGTGCTCACTGTGATGTGCTGCCCAGCGGCATACACAAACTCAGCTGGCCCCGTAAAACGGACGCAGCATTTACCATTTCAGACTTCACACGACTGCGCAGAGCGGCCCCCGCATTCGCAACGCATTAAACGCGCAGCGCTTCTGCATCACAGCTGCGCAGCTGACCCTAATGACATAATAAATATATATGTATATATATAATTTTTATATTTTATTTATTTATTTATTTTTTAAAGGCATCGCTTTCCCGCTGTGACCAGTGGGACGTACCGCCCAGGCCCCTGCCCAGCTCGGGGCCGTTTCCATGCGGTCTTATTGGGGATTCTGACAGCCCCAGGATGGTGACCCAGTTCAGAGGAGTCACACGGACTAGAGCCCCAGAAACCGCGGTGACATTCAGATAAATGAATGCCTCCCTTTGGCCACTGGGACGCCACATCTCAGACAGTATCACCCCGTTAAGGATGGCAGGAGGCTAATTACAGCACACAGTTACAGCGTGTAATTAATCGTAGTGGACAGCAAGTAGTTAAATGCACTGCATAGCTTGAATAGTTCATTACAGCATGCATGCAATTAAAGAACATATTTAATTACAACATGTGGTTAATTACAGCATATACAGGTAGTTACAGCATGCAATTATGGCATAGATCATGCAGCTAAATGCAGCACAGTTAATTGCAGCACCAGGTTAATTGCAGAATGCTCGTTACATAATTAACAAGCGCGTATGGTCACGGTGCTGCGAGAGCCTCAGAGAGGACAGGATCTGCTACTTCCTGTCCCTGACTAAAGCGTGACCCCCCCCCCCCCCCTGCTGGGAATACCTCAGCTACAAACAGGAACTTCCTGGAAGCCATTAAAAGGATGGACAGTGTGGATTGATTTCATTAAAAAAAGTATCCTCTCCGCTCACTGAAATAAACGGTTCCACCACGGCGCTTCTGGTTACATGCGGTCCCCGGGGCCCGGTAGGCCCAAAGCCGTCGGATCAATACGCGTATCTGTCAAGTGCCTGTATCCTCCACCTCATCAATCACAGTCCCCACCCGGCCACCTCCAGCCCCCCCTGCTCCAATGCAACCCACGTTCCGGAAGGAGGGTCCAGGGGTTCCGGAATGTGGGGGGGGGGGGTTCGGTGCACCTGCAGCAGCCGTCTGTCTGACCGGCACTGAGGGGACAGCCTCACTGTGGGGCTTTGTGCACAGAGCCTGGATGGAACAAGGAGCTTTTCAACCACACACACACACACACACACACACACACACACACACAGACACACAGACACACAGACACACAGACACACAGCACCCTTTGTAGGTACCAGACTGGACCTCCCCCTCTCTGCCTCTCTCTCCCTCTCCTTCTCTCTCTCTCTCATTCTCTTTCTCTCTCCCTACCTCTCTCACTCTCCCCTTCTCTCTCTCTCTCTCTCTCTCTCTCTCTCTCTCTCTCTCTCTCCCTCTCTCCCTACCTCTCTCTCTCTCTCCCTCTCTCTCCACACAAAGCCGGAGTGGTAGGGAGCCAGGATCACGGACCTCACAGAGTTTCCGGAAAACTCTGCCGTTGGGACAAGCGAGGCCAGAGCGGAATGTTGACTCACTCCGAAACCGTGGCGACCAGAAAGGCCACTGGCGGGGTCACGCCCACGCCCCACGGGCCACTAGGGGGAGCCGGGCCAACTGCCCCTCTGCGGCGTGGGCCGCACGAATTACATGAATGAAGAAAAAGAAATGAAAAAAAACAAAAAAACAAAACAGGGAACGCGTTGTGTTCTTTAAACCAACACCCGACGCCTCCAAGGATCACCGTGTATCGAACAAGACAAATCTCTTAAGGTGTTATGTAATAAGTGTGAAACATGTACAGTTAGTTTTTTTTGGTTTTTGTTTTTTAAAGCAGACTGGAGACGTCCTTCCAGAGATAATGAGAGGCAGGACTCGCAGAGCGCCCGGTAGTGGGCGGGTGAGTGGTGTGGGGAAATTACCCCACCATTAGCGACAGATGGGAGACTGTGCGGAACAGCCCTCTGACACAGAGGGTCATATTGTGCAGGATATCAATGCCCCGGCCTGTACGGTCGCCATGGGCGGATCATGTGACCCAGTGACGGGCAGGCCGCTGTCCTGACGAAGTACGTCTCTCCCGCAGGCTACGTGGGAGTCGGCATTTTCTCTCTCCAGAACCGCAAGGCTGTTTTTTAGGCCGCTCGGGTGTGCCGGTTCACTGCGAAAGCCATGGAGCTGGGAACAACAGCCCCAGTGTTATCCCAGTACCGCTGGGACAATGGGAACTCCGCTGAGACGCTGGTGTTGAATATTGCACCACACAAAGTCTGGCCTGGAGTATGGAAGCTAGGTAATGTACTGGAATACAACGTATAACTGTCATGTACTGTGTTCATTTTTTGGGGTTTTTTTTTTGTTGTTGTTGTTGCTTTTTTCCCCAATAAGTAGCCCCATCATAGCCTTAGCCCTTCAAGGCCCTCCATCATGTCGCTCCCTAATAAGGATTTGAACCTGCAAGCCCCAAGCAACAGCTACAGCTCCCAGAGCAGTCCAGTGCACAGCTGGCCACAGACCGACCTCACTCAACCAAGCCCCTGGAGCTGAAAGATCAGAGCAACTGTGCCACGTCCAGCTGTTCTGCACGTCACGGGGGCAAATCATCAGGGAAACGGAACAAACAGTTGATAAGGGCGAAGATCATGGTGTAGAGAAGGGGGGGGGGGCGGAGCCTGTCAGTTGAGCCTTAGTCCCAGGAGGTGCCCCATGCAGGATCAGTGGGGAGAGGATTAGGGTGGCCCTCCAATCAAACGCACACGGGACAGGGCCCTCCAGATCCACTGCCTACACACAGCTGGGGGGGGGGGGGGGGGGGGGCGAGGGGAGGACACATGACACAGTAGAGAGAGACACACACACACACACTCACACACAGACACACACACAATCTAATGGCCCAGCCAGGAGGAGGAGCCCAACAGTGCTCAGGTTATTTACCTTCAGTTCCAGACTCACACATACAGACACACGCGCGTGTACATACGTCACACACATATGCACACAAGTGTACTCTCATGAACAAACAGCCCCTAAATTAGCAGGTAATTCAGCTTCGATTTCCCTGCTGTCATGGCGACAGTGACTGGATGACCCATCGTGGCCCCGCCCCCAACTGCCAACTGTCACTTTTGTAAACGGTGAGGCGGCAGAAGCTCAGTTCAGCTCAGCAATGGTAAAGGCAAGGTTGTGGCAATAAGACCACATGAGTTTTTCCACACTAACCTGCTAAGAACAACATGGGACTGTACACCACCCTGAAACAGAAACCATTTGGAAAGTTCTGGCCACACAACCAGGAAATCAGTCTTTCTTAGATGACAAGCATTTCCCAGAATCCCCCTCTGCGGAGGTCAGCTGAAGGCTCAATAGTAAAACTGATGAGGCACCAGCCGTGGCCACGCGTTCATCCAGGAGGACTCAGGAATGATTTGTTTTAAGGATAAACAGCGTGCAGCTGCATACTTCGCAGATGCCAAGAGTAGCAGCTTAGAGACGCCACACATGTCATTGCACCTAACTCACAATGCAAAGGCTCACAGGCTCAAAACATTTTTATCTGAAATTAAAGGCACCACAGTACAGAACATCACAACCGAACTCATCTTGAGCGTGTGTGCCATATCAGAGGGTCATTATGCGCTTAATTCCATGCCTTCTGAAGCCTGGAGTAAAATTAATGTGGCTGTTGTTGGCTCATTTTGGGGATGCAGTCACATACACTTTTATTTGTCCTGGTGATGAAAATGCAGCGCAGAGCTTCGCGAACAACCTCACAAAAAAGGCACCACTCAGAGAGAGCAGCTGACACACAGCCAAACAGCTGACAGGCGAAACCAGGCCAGGAGAACGGATCGCTCAGGCCAGCGGCCCTGCCGCGCGGCGGAGGCCGCGATCGACCCGAGCCAGACGCACCGAGGCGCTGGCAGCCGTTAGCGTTTACCCCAGCGAATCGCCAGCACGCATCACAGCTACAGGGTTCAGCAGAGACGGGCACATCCCATGACGGCACCTGCCACACTGCCCCGGTGCGCGACGCGGGCGGATTAAAAATGCCACCGCGTACACGGGCCTCGTCACAGCATCGCATGCCCCGCGTCTTCTGGAGTTAGCGTGTTCGCTAATTAGCGTCTCTCTTACTCAGTTTTCACACCAAACGGCAGGGCAGGACAGGACAGGGCAGGGCAGGACAGGGCAGGACAGGGCAGGGCAGGGCAGGGCAGGAGACAATGCAGCAATGCTGCAGGCGACGGAGGGGATAATACAACACCGGCCCGATTTCTGACGCGTACAGGAACCATTCTGGCTCCGATGCCTCCCCGTCGCCGCGGGGATCGGCCAGAGGAACGGACTCGTGAATCGCCCGGCCTCGTCGCTGACGAGCTCCCCGCGCGTCGCTCAAGAGACGGCCGTCCAGCGAGAGCCACCGTGGGTCTCCGGGCTTTTAAATACGTCCCCTCCCCCAGACGGGCGGGATTTAGCCCAAACCGCCGGGGCGGGTGTCGTGAGTGACGGGTTGGTTTCGGTAACGGCCCGCGGCCGCAGACCGCTGAGCACACGGGGGGGGCAGCCCGAAGGAAAACACCGCGCAGGCCTGGCCCTCCTCCACAGGAATGCACCGCAGGCCGCCGACTCCTGTGAGCGCCAGCGGGACGGAAAACAGGCCGGGTCCTTCAGCACACCGCGTCTCTTACACACGAGAAACGTCCTTTTAAAACACGCCGCGTCCTTCTAAAACAAGGCTTGAAAAACAAGCTGTGTCCTCTCAAAGTAAGCTATGTTCTTTAAATCGTACTATGTTCTTTAAAACATGCTATGTTCCTCAAAAACGAGCTATGTTCTTTAGAACATGCTATGTTCTTTTAAACGTGTTCTTTTAAAACATACTATGCTTAAAACATGCCGCCATCTTTAAAAACAAGCTACAGCTGTACGCTCCTTAATAACACGCTCAGTTCTTCCAAAACAGTCGACAGCTGAAAAGTGTCGGTTGATGAAATAATTAAACAGGCAGACGGCTCCAAACAAAGCCACTGAGGCATCGGCGATGCCAGGAGCCCTGGTGAAATTACAAACGCCTCACTGGCACAACACCTGCCCACTCAACAGGTCTGCCCGGGGGGGGGGGGCGAGTCTGTACCCAATCTGGGGGGGTGGTTACGGATCACAGAATCCTATCAGCTCAGAGCAAGCTCCCCTCCGTGCCAGCCCAGCCATCAGCACAGGCAAGGCCACCAGCCTTATCGATGCGGAACGGAACAGGAAATAAAAATCTGGGCGAACCATTCTGGGTGCCTCCCCCTCCCCCCTTTTTCTCTAAAATTGGAACGCTCCATGGTATCAACCCTGCGTTCTCCTCTGCCAATCTGAGGGGGCACAGACACGCACAGGTGCTCTCCTCCCAAAACACAAGCTGCTGCTCCAACTCACTCTGCAGCCCACCAGCAGAGCGGAGTGCAAGAGGTCAAAGGTCACAGCTGGGTACCACAAGCACAGCAGTCATCTGTGTTCAGACCCAGAGAAGTGTGAAATGGGGGGGGGCAAGGGGGGGTTGATAAGATTTAATATAAAACAAACCCTCACACATGGTCGGCAGTCATGGCGACTGTGACGCAGTGTCGTGATGTAATACAGCAAGCGATAGTTTCCCCACAGGCCCCATTCTCAGGTATACAGTGATGTTCGGACTCAAGACTCCTCCATGGCTCAACCGTGAGAGTTTCTCTCTCTCTTTTTTAGGGGAGGAGCGAGCGGTACAGGGGCAGCGGTATAACGCTTCAACCGTGAACGAAGGGAAGCCGCGCGCGGGACCCGTACGCATGCCCTACAACCAGCTGCGGGTCGCCGGGGCGACGGGGCACCGATCCACATGGACCCGGGCCAGCGGTCCAACGGCACTGAACCGCCATCCCGCCGTATCCGCACACAGCTGATCTCCAGCGCAGGCTTCAAAGGGGAACTCCGCGATGTCCAGAACTCATCCGACGCTGGTTCTTTTATTCTGTTCACGGACGCCGTCGCCGGTCTGAGAGACGGCAGGCCCAGCTGCGGCCGACACGAGCAGCAGACCGGTACAGCCAGGCAGACGCACAGACGGACGGACAGACAGACCCAGCGCACTCTCACGTGGATGACTACCCACCCTGTTGAGTAGACCGGCGTCTAAGTGGGTGCGTCCAAGTTGCTCAATCCCAAGCTTGCCGTTTTTGTTACGATGAAACCCGATCAAAGTACTTTTCTTTTTCAATGTTCAAAGCACCTCCCAAAGAGCACAAAAACCAGTACAAAGGGGGAAAAAAATAATAGCAATAGATATAAATATCTTATTTCAATAGTTCAAAGACTATCATCACAACAGCAACTGTGGCCATTATGAATTAATGGTCCTGTGACGACAATGACCGGTTAAAGTCAGTCATAAAAAAAGCAAAAAAAAATTTGTTTTCCCCACGCTGTACCACAGTTCAAATACTAGGCAAATCTGCCCATCGATGCTGTCATCACTCTCGTCAACATAAGTCATTATCCTCATCACTACTGTCCGAGAGTCGTGTACCGCAAACATACCAGGTTTCCTGCATAACACAGTTCTCCTCAGAGAGAGAGAGAGAAAAATGTGAAACCATCATTAAGTCAAAATGAGAGAGCTGGTATAGATGCATGAATAAATTATCAGCAGTACTTGACCGCTTCACATATTCGCATCAGTGGAACTACGATAATTTTCACAGACCCACTTTCCAGCCGTGCGCATACGTCCCCGCTGCTGTTCAGCCAATCGGAATCTCGCATTAATCCAACTCGGCCAATCAGGGCCGCGCATTAATCCAGGCCCACCTCACGACCCTCCAGCATGCAACCCAACAGCTTTAGAGATGACAGCTGGACATGGGACAAATGAAAATACCCCCCTCTGCCTCCCTGGTATGAGAGCACAGGTTGAATTTTTCAGACATATTTGTGAGGGAAAATGGGAGAAGAGTGGCAGTATAGAAGGCAAATAACACCCTTCTCCCCCCCCCCCACAAAAACAGCCTCACACCCAGGAGCCCCCGTCGCAGGCACCCACGCAGAGCCGAGCGGGAGGGAGAGGAGAATTAAGCGTTTTAGCGCGTTAGCTCGGCCACGGGGCTCAGAGAACAAGCGAGCGCAGAGACGCTCCGCACACTTCCTGTCTGAGGAGGAGGAGAGCGAGCCTCAGACGGCACAAGGCCCTCCATTCACAGGCTCAGACATCTGGGCCTTTCAGAGGCACCGGCGGGGAGAGCAGGGGAACAGAGCTCATCAGAACACACGCACGCGCACACACACGCGCGCGCGCACACACACACAAACACACACTCATACTCACACACATACAGATCGGTCTCCTGGGTTCAGGGGACCGATGGACTCAGTCACGCTCGTTTTGGCATCGAAGACGGTCACATCACCTCAGCCGAAACACACCTTTCTCCTCTCTCGAACACATTTTTTAATCGCTTAAAAAATGACAGGATCTGAATATCAGCAGCTCAGGATCCTGTAAATAAGAGAAGAGGGCTCTGGAGAAGCAGGTGACGGAGCTCAGGCCGGGGTACTCCGCCCGTTCTCCTCCACTCTTTCATATGAAAAGTGATGCGCCAACTCACCAGGCTCTTCCAGCAGGCTAATTAATCGCTGAAAGCAAGAAAGCCTCTTAATAACTCACAATAACATTAAACAACAGCGCCGTGTCCAGAGGCAAGCCTGCCCAGTTTCAAACACCATATTAAACTTCCTCGACTCTGTACGACTGTGAAATTTCTAAGATCACTTCAAAAAATGTTTATTTAACTAATATTAAAAGTGAACTAAATGTATCAATAAGCACATAGTCCGGACACTAAAACGTATGTCCTTGCTGCCCACTTATGCAAGGCAGAGGGCCTTTCAGCATTGTGTACTAATCCCCCCCCACCCCACCCGCCCCCATCCCCGACTTCATTCTCCCTGAAAACTAGGAACAAGTTCATCTCGCTCTTTTTCCAATCCCGAAATATCCTGGATCATACAGAAAGCAGGCCAGAAACAGCAGCGCTTTTGTCTTCGGGGGGGGGGTCTTATCGCGGGGCGAAGCGCACATTTCGGAGAGCGGCGATATCCCTGGAGGAAAAGAACCGGCTAAGAAACACAGCCAAACTGACACAACAGCCCGGGATAAGCTGCTCGCGCACCCAGCCCTCAGCCCCCCTCCAATAAACCCACAGGCACTCTGGAGTGTGCCTGCCTGACCCCCCCCCCCCCAATCATTCGCTTCATCTGGGGTGTACTGGACATTTTCAAACACTTACTGACATGTTCCAGAACACTACATTAACTTCAGATCACGATGCCAGCGTGCGCACAAAACGCAGCCCCTTCTGTGTCCGCAGTTCAGCGGACCGGACCGTTTCGTCCAATCGGGCGGCCTCTCCAAAATCAGCTGTGCGCTCGCTCGACGCGCGTCCATTTCCCCCCTCGCGTATTTCTGGAATCCGCGCCGTGGCAACAGACGCGCATTCTGCTGAGCTGATGCGCCCGGCGAGCCGTGAACCTTTAAAAATGTCAGCCCGCGTTACGCAATCCAATCAGCTCCCAGCGTACGGAATTCCAGCGCTATTTTTAGCCCGGCCCGGGAGGCCTACGGCATACGGTAAGGCCACTGCAATACACTAATCCCTGTGATGAAATCACCGTACAACAGCAGCACCAGCATTACCACGAGGGCCATGACGGTTGCCTAAATGTTAACCGAGGCCAAACGTTGTTTTCCCCAGTGCTCAGGATTGTACCTGAACACTGGTGCTCAGAGCATGAAGTCCTACAGCCAGGAAGAAGGGGTGTTAAGTCGCCGGCAGAAGGAGATTCTCGCTTGACAGAACACAGGACTCCGCCACCCAGATGGCCCATAAATAAAGTTTCTCAGCGACAGTAGGCTTTGGGGGGGGGTGGGGCGGAAACTCAACACCGGCACACGCCCGCAACCATGATACCCTTAACCTCTCCAGCCTTCTGGGAGGCAAAAAGGGCACCCCTGTGTCGATGAAGCTGGCCGGTCAGTGTGTGGTCAGTGTGCGGCCAGTGTGTGGTCAGTGCACGGTCAGTAACTCACCCTAAGAGCCTCGATAACCAGGTCCCGTGCCTCCAGCTCGCCTTCCATGATGCTGAGCAGAGTCAGAAGCTCGGGCTTGCTCAGGTTGTCCATGTTGAACTCACATTTCTGCAAGACAAACACAATGCTGAACTCCCATTCCTGTGAACCAAAGGCACCATGAAACTACAACACAGTTACAGTGCGCTTGTATTACCAAGACAAAAAGGAGAGGGCCTCTGGAGAACTGAACTGGACAAATGTTGCAGTATCTAATGCTAAACAGGTTTTGCTGACAAACCCTTTTAAAACATTCATTTTGAAACAGGTGAGACAGAGCAAACACACTGTCCAGCTGAAAAATAAAAAAATAATTTCAATAAAAATAAACGTTACTCACGGTGGCTGCACCGAGAAGCCATTAAGCTCAATTACAATTAACGGGCTCGTTAAAATGCTGATTCTTTAAGTGGAACCTACACAGCAGGCAATAATGGTGATGGTAATTTCAAGTGACCAAACCACTTTGCCACTTAAACGAATTAAAAGCCCCCCTCCCCTCCCCTCCCCTCCCCTCCCAACAGCATTAAAAATAGTCAGGAGCTCAATGTTTATTTTCCACTTTCAGCCCTCAACACAGTCGCTGCTCTGTCAACATTCCAAATTCCGCACTCCTGACTGGCTGACCAGAGAGAGGAAACGGATTCTGATTGGAGCTGGAAATCAGCCCGAAAAGGATGACTTGTTCACTGACATCCCCCATCTTAGAGAGGGCATCATCTCTGAAGTCTCTCATCACTGGGGGGAAAAAAAAAACCAAAACGCTGTTGTGACAGGTGCAGGGTGAAAAGGTTATGCAACGGTTTCTTTCATTTTTTCTTTCAGTATGATGGCCCAATCCAGCTGCAGTCAGCATTCTCCATAACGGAATAAAGAAATGGCAAACAAGACATCTTGTCCGCACTCGGCACGTGTGTCACAGTCTGTACTGTCGGCCATGAGAAAAGGGGAAATCTCCTCATCTTCTCATTCGTTGTCAGGACCAAAGCACAATGAGATTAGATCCAATCTGAGTAAGCGTCAACCCGTTTGATCAAACTAGCAGTGCAATTCAGTGGCGACCACAGCTTTTGCACACACTCATGGCATACGGCTCAACGTCTTTTTGGAAACACCGTTTAATTCCACGATTGTTTTTCTCCTTCTGGGATCACGGGAGACGTTGCGATATCGGATTTTATTAAGCCAAGGGGAAGCGTATCGCTTGGACTGCAGCAGGCCATTCTCTTCAAAAGGTCAGCCCAACCTGATCAATGGCATTTCAGCTCCAATGAAAAACAGCTCTGGGCAGTGTGACGGACAGAAAAGAGCAAGTTATTGATCCTCAATTCCGATCCATTGATCGGATACTTTTGTTGTAATATGGTCAATGCAAAAAAAAAAAAAAAAAATTTTTTTTTTAATTCTAATTTTAACCCCATGTGCACGCATCTGTATGACTGGAGCTAAATCATTACAGCCGAGGAGGGTAACTTATTGCTTCCACCGGTGAGCTGAATTGTGTTTCTGTGCTTGGCGTGGGAGTGGGGGGTGGGGGTTGGGGGGTGGGGAGCTGAAATGCTGGGGACAGTTTATATGCTGCTCTCTGTTTAAAGGGCAACAAAAACTGGACGTTTATACGTTCACTGATAATACAGTAAAATAAAAAAATAAGACAAAGAAATTGGAATATGCCAATCTTCGAGATGAGTCTCCCACCGTGGAAAAAGGTTTTCAACTGATGCAATTTAGCATCACTGAGGCATGGCCACTGTCAATGCGTTAAAGATAAACAGCTCAATCAAAGAGGTGTGTTCTGGACGCAGGGCACGGCAGGTAAGACGTCTAGACAGCCACAGCATAGTAAAACGTGATTTATTTCAACCTTCCGACAGCAGACAGATCAATAAAACACAACAGCACTCAATAACTGTGACATTTCCCTTTAATATAGTCCGTCTCTCTTAGTTCACATCCCCACACGCGAGGTTTTTACCATCGGAACACTTTAAGACGGCTGAAATTGAGTTTACACATCACAACAATAGCACAAGGCTTCCTCCCCTCTGATTTAAGTGATCTCTGCAACAGGACCGCCCCACTGGTACTGACAAAAAGGGAAGGCATGGGGATGTGCAGAATTAGCCACGTGAACTGAACCAGGACGACATGGCCGCCCTGTAACATCTGTCCCCCCGTAAAACAAGGGGCACAGCTCTGCATCTGAAACAGCTGGGAAAAACCTGGGACCGGAGTCCTGTCCACGGTCACTGGAGGACACGGAAAGGGAGCCTGAGGTAAATCACTGGAACAGCATGCCGTGTTCCTCACAGCAAACCGGGAATCCCGCTTTAAAGGTCTGTGGTCTTTAACCCTTTAAAGGGGTAATGTCACACATACGTGATCAGAATGTTAACTGAACATTCTAATTCAGTTAAGAACAGTCTAATGTTCCAATGCTTGAATGTTCTTCACTGAACATTCTCACGCTTATGTAACAATTGTTACTGGTAAGTGTGAGCAATGGAGTTCTAGAATACTGATTGAGAATATTTGAAAAATAAATAAATAACATTCCCCAAAAAAAGAACTCCTCTTCAACGGGTTAAGTCAGGGTAAGCTGGGTAATTCAGTACTCTAAGCAGCGCAAGACTAGCCAATGAAATCAAGATAAAATTAGAAAGGTATCGAGTGATCGGGCACCCTTACCACTACCTCCATGGTGTCAGAAACATGGTGCCACCACATTCCAGAGGATCCGCGTGTGCCCAGGCTCCCAAAAACATTCCTCCTTATTAACACACACATAAAAACCTGCAGATAAAATAAAATGAGAATATACTGGGCTGTGCCAGCGAATAAGCTCTGTACAGGAAGAGACCGTTTCAGTACAACTGGCTCCAGGGAGTACAGTCTGTTACATGGCACCTACCCAAGGGGTGTCTGATTAATTCATTATCACACAAGGGGAGCCAGAGAGTTCTGGCACATTGCGTTGCATCCCACGACCAGCTCGTGTAAAAACTCCCCGACAGGTGAAGAAAGGAGGGGAAATCGTATGGGCCAACTGGAGGAAAAATAAGCACTTACAAATTTTTATTTTTTATTTTATTTCAATCAGTAGCCCAATTCGATAAATCGTGTGATATGTGCGTGGGACGACAGAGACGACGTTTTACACGAGGAACATACCACTTAACTCATTTTTCTCCCAAAAAACACAAAACCCATACAGATCTTAAACCGTGATTACTCATGTCTGATAGTTTAATTGCTATCCATTTAGTCTTAACGCAAAAAGGGAATGTCCTTTTTAAAATACCAAACGCAGAGACTGTCTCTTTTCATGAAAGATGGTTTAAATTAAACTGAACGTGTCTTTATGAAATGGTGAAATGCATTAAAAGACAATAAGCCACAAAACACCCTTTCTGACCAAAGGTATCTTAAGAACTGATGACTGCGCGTCGCCAACTCCGCAAATTCTCCACAATTGGAACTCGTAGCATTTTACGTTCCGTGTTTACACGCGGTCTCTGGATAATAATAATATTATAATTTAAAATAATACATTCCCATCATAGATTTTCCAAATAACTTAGGCTATACATCCGCTTTAACAAACAAACATTCGACGTCACGGTATATACATTGTCGTGACGTTAAATGTAAAAACAAGATTTAACCATCTGTATTCCAAACAAATGTGAACAAAATATTTAGTAATGCCCTGCAACTGGCTCCACCAAATTCAGCCAGCACAACCGCAAATCACGGCATATAGCCATATTTTGGTGAAATACCCAAACAATTGCTTTTGGCATACAAAGACTGCTTTGCACATATCTACGGGTTACCAGCTAGGCTATTTCAGAGCATGCTTATAAATGGAATCTCTTTCTCGGCTGTGCTGGATACGGCATTTTTATAAATACAAAGTGCACCTCCAAAGAACTTGTGCAGTTGGCTGGTTTGCTTGCTTGGTTAGTTTGTTTGCTTGCTTGCTCGCTTGCATCACCCCAAAAAATAACACCTCTATCTTCCGAGCCGCTCGATCAGCCAAGGAGTCCGACAGAAAAACGATTTGCGCGTTCTTTGTCCGACTGCGCAGCAAAAATGAACCACACGCGTAAATATAATTTGCATTTCATCTTTTACTCAACGCGTCTTACCATTTCGACGCTTCCACACACAGCGGTTGTCAGCGTTTGGATCTGAGAAGGCTGCTCCCCACCCGCTCCGTCCGTCGCCATCTTCTCACTGTAGCGTTCTGGTGAAGCGAGAGCACCACACAGATCAGAAAACAACGCATTCGGCACAGTTTTAACTATTGAGCTGCTGAACGTGAATTGAGATGATTAACGAGCCCCCCCATACGACAGTGTGCCTCTGTGCACCGGGCAATGCACAGAACACCCTCATTTGCATACGGATAAAATGTTCCAGCGGTGGCACGGCCTTAGATCAGACACTCACTCTGTGGTTCTGAAAGGAGGTGCCCGCCTACCCGGGTACACTGGGACATTCAAATACTAACTCTCCAGTGGGGGAATATATGCAATTATTTCACACTGTTTCGATTTATGAGGGACACGCTCCGTGACTGTAAGAATTACAGCAATATTATTAAGACAATTAACAATATTACCACAGTTAGGTACAAACATAAATGTACGGTTTTCGACCTGATACTTGATTTTTGTAGGGTCAATGAACCCGAAGTACTTGTCTCAACATTGTCCGAAACATAAGTTAGAATTTTTTTAAGCCGTCTATTTTGTGGTAGTTTTTTGTCGAAGCATTTCAGTTTCCACTTAGAAAAGGATACTCTCTCTCTCGTTTTTAATGCAAATAAAATTGTGTCAGCAATGTAGGTTACTGTCCCTGCTCCAACACACCTGATTCAAATGAATGGGTTGTCATCAAGCTCGGCAAGCTCCATTTTAGCGGGGAGGGAGGGTGGTGCTGTTAGGAGGGGTTAGGATGGGAGATGTGGCCTGAATCCGTGCCAAATCCAGTTAATTACGTTTGGTGAAATTGACCGGCCTTCAAAGAAAGAAAAGAAAAAATCTATCTGAGCAGAAGCAGATTGGAAGTGAGAGTCAACGGAAGGACATACAGTCACCAGGACAAAAATCGCATTACACTCCACACGCATCTGCTCGCACGAGCACGTGAACGCTGGTGTAATCAGATCTGTACACTGTAATGAACATGGCTCGGCGTAAGAGCGTCGGGGGTGTAATTCAGTTAACAGTGGAGTTCAATGAGGCGGACAAGTTTTAAACAACTTTGAAGTTTAGTAGCTTTATGCAACGTCATCTGCCATGTTTCATAGCATGCACGAGAGCATTAGAGGCTGACTGAATAATGACAAAGTAAAATTTGTGTGTTCTGCTAGGACTTGAAAACTAGGAGGGTTATTTTGTCACTAATAAGTAAAACCATTACCTTTCGTTTTTATATCACTGTATGTTTTAAAGTTTGTTATTATTTTGATGAAATTCAAATGTTACTAATTAGGGTGCTGATAACATTATTGATAACAACAACAAAACAAATAATAATAATAATAATAATATACATTTTAATTAATATTCAGATTAATATTATATTACAAACCTGTTGACAAGGGGTTGTAATGTGAACTTCATGCACCTATAAAGATGAAACTGTAGAATGTAAAATGTCAAAAAATGTAATTATCATGCGTAATTCAAAAGAAATGTGAGCTGCCCTGCTGGACTGTGATTAGAGAGGCCCTTCAGATATACCCCACCCCCCACCCATACCCCATTCATGTCAACTTGGCTCTGGTTGACTCAGCCATTGTTGGGGGCAGCGGTGGCAGTGGTGTCCTGTTCAGAGGGCCAGAGGGCTGTATCCACACAAGGCCCCTCCAGTGTGCTTCCTCAGGCAGGCAGGGGGGAGAAGAGTGACCCCCGGATCCCCTGTCCCGGCCCTGCTCCAAATCTGCAGCCGCTGCAACCCCCTCCAGTGCGGATCCGGCCCGCTGCGTAGGGGGGGTGGTCAGGGGGCCTGGAGTGTGTCTCTTCCTGTTGACTGTGCTGTGTCACGTGACATAGGGCTCCTATTCAGCAGTAGAGGCAACAACCAACCAGAGCAGAATTTGACTGAAGCGGCTCAGTGATCTCTTGCCATTACACAGGGACTCACTTTTATTTGCTCTGACAGTCGTTTCATAGACATAGACGCACAAGCAGGACATCAGGGGCCAATTGTACTTAGCTGGAGTTTAAACCTCAGCTTTAAACCTCTAGACCACATAACTGCATTTCAACTGGAGCAGCTAATCCTTATTCCACAGTTTAGGATAGCTGCTCCAGTTGTTGCAGTTTTGTGGTATAGAGGTTCAAACCTGAGGTTTAACGTTCAGCTAAGTGCACTGCAAGTTCATTTTACAATGGAAAACATGCGGTCCTCAAATCATTTTGTGTTCTTAATACAGTAAGGAATTTTTTAATTGATTGTTGCAGCTTTCTATCTTTATTCTTATCTCTACTAGAAGAACTGAAACAATTTTCCTACTATTGACTGATATAAAAACACACTTTACCTTGCTTTTCCCGGCATGATCGTGTGTGTGTGTGTGTGTGTGTGCGTGTGTGTGGGAGGTTTTGCTTCAAGGCAGTTGATTCAGAGTTTTTTTTTCTTCTTTCTCTCTTCCTCTAAGTCCACAGAGATCCGAATGCACCTACATTATGATTTGCTTCCTACTATTAAATACATCATACGCCATATCTCGCCTGACACAAGATAATAATTTAGTCACGGGAAAGCAATGTAACTTCAAGAAACTATAACGCATAACTGAGCCTCTGAGGCTCAGCAGGCAGCCGTACTGCTTTTCAATATTTACACTGACAGCCCTCTGCAGAGCATTAGAAAGGAAAAGAAACGAGCTCTGATGACTGCTCACACAGATTTATGGTGCTATATCGCCACCCAGTGGCCTTTTGTATTTCTGTCTGCGGACCAAGACGCAGAGAAGTACGAACACACATTTTCACTACAGCTGGTTCAGTGGGAACACCTGTGTATGCTGGCTTTCATTCCAATCATAATTAAAATCCCACAATTTTGCATGCCATGAAGAACAAAAGTCCCATATTTACACTGTGAGTATATATAGTATATATTGCGAACAATGACATAAAAAGAGGTTAAAAAACGTTTTTTAACTGATCAAATTAGACTGAGGTGACTCAGTAGGTTGCTGATTGGTGAAAGTGTGAACACCTGGCCACTAAAACTAACTAATTGCTAGACAATGAAGGATTCAAGGACAGCCCAAATGACAACGAGCCAAACCTGCATTGTGTTAAGAAAATTAAGAGAGAAAATAATGGAAGAATGTGAACACACGTGTCCAACAGCCTTAAAGGAGTAAGAGGTTGGCTGTAACAAAATCCAGCAAACACAGGGGTGCCCCAGTACTAATTTTGAGACTGCTGTAGATTCAACCGCTTCACCAAGCCCTTCCTCTGACATTCTGCGCTTGTTTTGTGAATCGATGAGGTGATTTAGAAGAGGACGACTGATGAGGAGGAGGGGCTGAGCCTGAATGAGGACAAGGGTATTTTTGTATAACCTTAACACAGAGGTGCACAACAAGGGGCTGATCCGTTTCAGGATTTTGTGCCCACTTCTCTTCTTAATTATTCAATTAGCTCAATCATATCTTGATCTGAAAATTGCATAAGCACCAGCTACAGCTGCTCACTGCAAGCATATCCTAAAGAGTTTACTGTGCTCAAGTCCAGGAGTTAACCAGCCTAGTTTATAGAGCTGTCAAAAAACTAAAACTAAGGTAATTGGTTGGAACAAAGACCAGCATGCACACTGGCCCCCCAGGACTGGAGTTGCGCACCCCTGCCTTAACACAAAATGAAAGGCATTCAGACATAACTGCAAAGTTTGTCTGTTCTTTTTCTGTTAGTGCCTCCACCGGCAATCGCTCCAACCTTGACAAATGTGGCAGGTAGACGAGAGGCACATGCCAAATGTCAAATCGGGTCTGGGCAGTGGACTCATCAGACTTATCAGTCGTGCAATAGCACTAGACTGAAAATCTAATTTTTCTAAATTATATGTCAGAAAGTTCTGAAGCCATGAAAAATACCTTTTACCAGTTTAAAGCTGGTTCTGCCTTGTGTCCTGGCTTCTTGGAAAATGAGCATAATAGCCAACAGCAACGTCATGAACAGCAAGGCCTATAAACATGAAACTTGATGCACCTTGTCTATGGACACACATTTTCACATTGACTGGAGGGTGTTCACATTGACACAAACTCTGGAATTACTGCTGAAAGGTACATTTGCCTCAATCTTTCTTCTGGACTGTTTATTTTACTTTATCACACAGACTCAGTGGAGGAGCTGTTGTGACTGTGTGGGTAGACGTGACGCGTTTGCCCAGAAGCAACGGCCAGTTTCTCCAGTAGCCGCACTGGGTCGTGCACCGGGTCCCAAACGCAGACTGAGAGAAGTGGCCCCCTCCAACAGCCATTTTATGAGCAATTTCTGACGGGCCCCACCGAGTGAAACTGACCTCATTCTCCAGCAGATGGCGACATCATTCCAACTGCGTATCCCGGGAGACCTAAGCCTGAAGAATGAACAGGCCTCTCTAGACCAGCCGAAATAAAACAGGGAAAAAATAGACCCATGATAGAGCATGCGATACCGTACACGAGCGTGTTTACTCAGTGCTAACACACACTCTAAAGCCAGTTTCATTGTGTGTTTACCTTTTAATATTTTATTCAAACACAACCGGCACCAGAGGATCTACCTGCAGCACATCTCAATGAAAGGGGAGCTGTCGGCCTCCAAGCACCCTCCTGATGAAGGCATGTTTACTGTATAGAGCTGTGGAAATGTTTCAGTGAATGATCCGGGTGTATTCTGTCAGTTGAACAGGAGCGTATGAAAAACATCTCTATGGTTACCTCTCATATTCAGCCTATGAGATAAGCCATGTTGTGGCTGTAAGCTATAAATGCTGGGCTCTGTCTGGTTCTGCACATAAAATTTCTGCACCTTCCTTACGACATGCAACAAATGGCATAATCTCCCACGCCCTTAAAGAAGTTTTCAGAAAACAGACACCACAAACAATTCAGATTAGTTGCATATTTTTAATGTGTTCAGCACAATGTCAGTTTGAGCAGTAAAAAGCAGGGATAGGAAATTCCATATATAAAACATGACCTTTTTTTTTTTAGCTGAAAGACGCGTTCAAGAAGCACTATTATCATTTTCAAAGACAAACGGTTCACACAAATGCAACAGTATGAAATGGTGAGATTATGTCATTATAATATATTCCCCCATTCCAGTGTGAGGGGAGGGACCCTTTAGCTTTATAACAGGTCCTCACCAGCGTCCGTAGCAGTGCGCCAGACCTGGGGCAAATACCTATTTGTTTTGGATTCCAATACTTTTCTGCGCTCTGTTGATCTTGCCTGGTGTAAGTGAGCCAGCCAATATGACCAGAATACGGCTTTAGCACTTTTTGAAAGTATTTAATTGGTTCAAATACACCAGACAAGATCAGCAAAGCACAGAACAGTGTTTGAATCCAAAACAAATGCGTATTTGACCCAGATCTGCAGTGCGCTAAGCAATAAGGATTATGTCACAGATCGCCACGCAAGATTACTATTAAAGGCACTTAGGGATGCTCTTAAAAATAAAATAAAAATCACTACAATTTGTACTCAATATTTCGGTACATTAAATCATTTGAATATATTTTTTTAAACAAAAAAGAAAATAAATTCTGCATGAGACAATTAACCCCAGAGGAAGTCAGTAGTTGAGTGTACCACGTAAACACAGTCAGTGGACCTCAAAAGAAGGATTTATAAATTTTTGGCACTTTGTGCACTACCAGTCCCTTTCCTCTGGGTTTGGCATTCTCACAGAACACCTCTACGTGCCTCTTTAAATACAACCACAGGGCTGTCGGGCTCCAGGCCTGCAGAGCTGCAGAGTCTGTCAGCGTTTGTCTCATTTCACCTCTAAAGGGATGCCTTTAAGTCACTGAACAGATGAGTCTACACACCTCGCATTCAAAGGCCTACACTGACTACCGGTCGAAGGGGAGACCCCGAACCCTGCAGACGCCGCAGCAGTCCAGAACTCGAGCCAGACGGCCGAGTGCCACAAAAAATGATGTCGAGACGCTAGGACGCTAGCCTGTACAGCAGCTGTTAAAGCTCAGTAAACCACAGCTAAACAAATCTCACACGTTTTCTTCACTTTCAGAGAGAAAAGCAGGATTTTTTCTTATGCTTGACAGTGACATGCGCACATATCTAGAAGTGCTCAGCCTTCATAACTGAAGAGGGCCTTTTTAAGTACGTTTTAAGTTCCAGGTGTGTGGCTGCATACTTCAAGTGACATTTTTTTTTTTCACGGGGCGGAAAATACTAAAATTAGACCATTCGCGGCCACGTTCTCAGTGGTGTGCTCCTCTGGAAGGAGGGGACAGCCACTGCAGACCCAGGGGGACCCCCCGCCCCCAGAGGAACAGACGGAGCAGGGGGGTTTAAGGATGCTGGAATGTTCTTTCGGCTGTGCGTCTGTCCATCCGGTCACATGGGGGAGGGTGGGGTAAGCAAGCATACAGCAGCAGGCCGAAACGAACGCACCTTTTTCGTCAGGCGACCGTCTGACAGAGCTTTCCGGGTTTGGTGGCATAGGCACCCCTCCCTGGCAACCCCCCTCCGGACAAACCCCCCACCCACTGACCCTGGTCCCCAAAACCCGGCAAACCCCAGTTTTTAGGACATCAAACATAATGATAGGGAGGGCACTTCCTACCCTTTCAAGAACAATGGAATGAACAATGTGGGGGAGGAACAAAACAAACAAACAAACAAACAAAAAAAGCAGGACCGCCCATTCTGATAGGCCAGCATAGTCCTGCAGCAGGAATAAAATCTAACAGGAAAAAAGGAATGAAAGGAGGTGGGGTCATAGGCCCCACCCACCCCACATAGCCACGCCCCCTCCCTCTAGACAATTTCTCATTTCCTGATGTTCTGGTCGTGATTTTCTTGGCTCTGAGGTCCCTCCATCCCCCCAACCTCCCAACCTCCCCCCAACCTTCTTCCCCCCCGCCCCCCCCTCCTCCTCCTCCTCCTCCTCCTCCTCCTCCTACACCTCCTTGGTGGTGCGCACACGGATGCTGCTGAAGCACTTGCCCACGGCCTCGAAGAAGGGGTCGCAGAAGGTGTGGATGCAGATGGAGTAGACCCGGCTCAGGCAGTGGATCTCGATCAGGTAGCTCTTGACGCACGGCACCACGGCCCAGATGTGCAGGAAGGAGAGGATGGCGAAGAAGATGCCCCACACCAGCGCCAGCGGGATGCCCACCAGCGCCGTCAGCAGCCGGTAGAACCAGTACTTGGTCACGGTGAAGGTGGTGAAGCTGGCCTTCCACACGCCGTCGAAACTGTACGTCCCCGGGGGCTCTGCGATCACGTCCTCGAAGTCCACCTGGGGCGTGTGTGTGTGTGTGTGTGTGTGTGTGTGTGTGTGTGTGCGTGTGTGTGAATGCATGCATATGAAAGTGTGTGTGTGAAACAGTGTACATGTGTTTATGTCACAGCATGTATGGGAGACAGTAAGTGTGTGAGTGAGTGTGTGTGTGTGTGTGTGTGTGCGTGTGCATGAATGCATGCATATGAAAGTGTGTGTGTGAGACAGTGTACATGTGTGTATGTCACAGTATGTGTGGGAGACAGTAAGTGTGGGAGTGTGCAGGTATGTATGTGTGTGTGTGTGTGTGTGTGTGTGTGTGTGTGTGTGAGAGAGAGAGACGGGGGGGGGGGGGTCAAGAAATGAGAGACATATTTTCAGCATTTCATCATTCTTACTAAACATTTTAATTTGGCCTTTAAAGAACTCAACAAATCATAGAGCAGCACAGACCCTGCAGCTCCACTGCAGGTCACAACACAGAACCCCAGCTGCAGCGTGGAGCCCTGGCTGCCATAGCAACGCTGCAGGCACACAGGCTAAGGAGCCAGGCTACAGCGCTTGTGCAGACCCACAGTGCCACACTGCCATTTCAGGACATACAGAATAGCGCACATTTATTTTAGTTTGTCACCAGGCAGAGACCTATATAATGTGTCGGATGTTTTATTTGAACTTGCATCTTTGTGTTTTTGTCTTGGAAACTTCCTAATTTCTAAGGTACTCGCTATTTCTCATCCGGGCATTGATTTTAGGGAGCAAACTATCACTGTCGAGCGAGCTCTGGCGGGGTGAAGAAGCTAAACTTGCTTCGGTTTTGAGGACAAAGCGTTCTGCGGGCCGGCCGGATCCTGGCAGGCCTCGTCCTTCACAAACGTAAACGCTGGGTCTTTAAGCAAACACACCTCACCGAGTATCAACATTTGCTCTCTCTTGCGAGCATTTGCCCATGACTTCACTGCTACTGAGGGCATGATGGCACAGTGGAAAAAACACACACACACACACACACACACGCACACACACACACACGCACACACACACATATACTGGGCAAAGAAGGACTTTCCAATGGCTTTCCAAATCATATGTATGCATTTACTCCATGACTAAACGGACATCTGCCATTGATTAGCAAATACAATGAGTGTGTTCTTCAAATGATTAAAAAAAGAAATACAATCGGGACTGTGGGAATGGAAAGACATTATTTTCTTCTTTCCAAATAAACACTCACTATATATAGTATGTGTGCGTGTGTGTGTGTGTGTGCTGTATTCCCATACAATTTTACAGGATGCAGGAAATTCAATCAAGAACAAGTTTCATCCAAGACTCAATGGAATCGGGGGGGCTGGGGGGGGGGCATTTTCAGCTAAAGCAAATCTGCAATCCTCATCAAATGAGAAGACTGTTGATAACACAGATTCTGTGATTAAGTTCTTTTTTCCCCCCTGTTGAAACCCTGTATTTAAAAAAATACCACATCCATAATGAAAGACTCAACCCACTATGAGAGCAGAGGTTTGGCTCTGCCAGTGTCACACTGCATTCAGGCCACCAGGGGGTCCCCGCTTTATTACAGAAACACCAACTCTGATGCTTTGGGTAGGTGTTCCTCCCAGAGAGAGAGAGAGAGAGAGAGGGAGAGAAAGAGAGAGAGAGGCGATATCAGTGACAGCATTCCACAGCATTACGAGACTGCAGAGTAACAATGCCCCTCTCCTTGCCAACACCAGTCATCCAGGGGAAGCTGGTTCACTCCCAGCGCACAGCATGGATCCTGGGAGTGTTTTATTACGGACAAATGACCCACTCAAAACTCCACCCTGCTGGGAAGGGTTTCTACTTTACCCCCCTCTTGGGTGCCTTAACCCCCTCTCCCCCCCCACCACCACCACCAGCGCCAGCACCACTCCTCAAGAGATTGCAGTACTGTCCCACTGTGTTATTAAAAGAATGTAGTCTATGAGAGGAGTACATCTATTGTAGGGGAAAGTGTATTTTTGTAGCAAGCTCTTTGATGTGGTGGCAGGGCTGTTTGCAGAGTGAGTGCAGCTGGGTTTCTCTGAAATGCAGCGGTCAAGTTTGGTAGAGAGCGCACTGTACATTCCAGAGGTATTCCCCGTGTGCCACACGTACGGGAGGGGAAACTGCCTGAGAGAGGTTAGCCCAGGTTTCAATAAGCTGCAGCTAACATTCTTGTCATAGGGTGTGTCCGTTTATGACCATAAACGCCAATAAACAGGCCAATAGGAGCTTGCACACATACAAGGTGCACTGTGGTGTATTCTAAGAAAGCTGATCCTGTTGCGGTCACCTCAGAACTTCAAACAATGCACATTCTATTCCATTTTAACTGTCATCCCCTTCCACTTCAGTCTAGTGCCTCTACATTTGTTCTAGTCCTAGAAGAGCCACCTCTTATATTCTATCTGCTGTTATAACTCAATGCCCTTGTGTCCAAAGTGCTCTCCACTCTGTTCCAAGTGCTGTTCTAAGAAATTCTGCGCTATGATTCAGAGCCACGGTGTGGACCAGAGCGGATCTCCGGGGACAGTCAGACTGTCCTCTCGTTTCCCGTGCCATCCATCGGGAAGGGGGGGTGGGGGGTTCTGAGCATGTGCGAGATCCCCACATTCCGGCTCCGCCCCTCTCACCCAGACGCAAGGGCGTTCCCGCCTCCCACCAGGCCAAGGCCACCACTTCAAAATGCCAAATTAACCTCGCAGGGGAAATATTCAACATAGGGGAAAGGAGTCGGAGATCGGCCAGATGGGCAACAAATGTGACTCCCTTAAAACGCTTTAGCTTGTGTATTTTTAGTTTGGGGGCCAGCTGATTAAAAAGACACACCTATGAAAGTTGCTCCCCCCCCCCCCCCCCACCACAGACACACACACACACCCCACACTGTCCTCAGATACACTGGCCATACTGAAAACGACTTAATTTAAGACAGATGTCCAAATATATAAGAAGAGATTTCTGTGAAGCATTCTTTGAAGTTTACATGTATGACCAAACTGAATACAGTTGAAAATAAGCCATTTGCAAATCTTGCACTTGTTGCACCTTGACAGCACTCGATTGATGCATTTATAGCTTCAGAGTACACGTCACAACTAAAAAAAAAAGAAAAGAAAGAAAGTGTTCAAGCGGAATTAAACGTAACAATTGGACACTGTGCGTGCAAGCGTTCTGACTAAGGATGGAACAGGCACGAGGCAGTTTGGAGTACCTTTTTTCTCGGTTGCTTACAAAGCAGAAATCAGTGGCGTGTTGGATCGCAGGGCATTTTCACGCACGAATTACGTTCAGCTTTCAGACACATATGGTCAGATGACAAGTCATTGGCGGACTGAATGGTCTTTATTGACATGCGTAAACCATGCGTAAAAGTCCAGCGCTTTAACGTGACAATATAGCTGTATTTCATTAATAATTTTAAAAGTATAATTTGAGGAACTAAAACTCAAACTAGCATAACGCTCAATCCGTGTCAAGTTTAACGTTTGTGTTAAAATAACAGGCATTTTACTGACGCACCTCGCACAAGAAGCTGCCCTTTCCTGCGACAAATCAAAATGCACGCAGTTTATTAAATGGTCACAAATTAAAAACTCTGTCACATTTTGCACAGCATATATGAAATATTACAATTTTCCTGAGCATCATCAAAGACACATACTTCAATTTTAAGGTCCAAAGCCGGCGGTAGTGTATGGAGCTGTGGATTTCCACTTACCTTTACAACCTCGTCGTTTAAGTGCTTGGGGTCCCGATTGACCAGGTCGATTTCCTTCGTGTGAACATCTTCAAATGCCTTCTCGTTGATACCGTCGTCATCCATACTTTTGTTGTTTGGTTTGTAAATATTCCCTTGTTTCCTAATGAATGGCGAGTGTACGTATTCCTAGTAGTCCAATAAGAACGAAAATAAAGTTAAGTGCGGCAGAGTACGAGCTTGCAGCCTGTCCCAGCCTGGGGTGGTTTTAAATGGATTTAAATGGTTTGTACCACACCCCTCTGAAACAGTGTTCTCACTCTCACCACAAGGGGGGACTACAAAATTCTCCTCCCTAGCCACAAAGAGCACGCACATACAACCACCTTTTCAGCGTGTCCACAGCTTGCATTGAATTTCACACCTGACTTTTCAGTCCTTTGGTCAACATAGCAACGCCAAAAACAGACAAGTATAATACTTGAATTAGACTCAAATAGCAATTGGGAAATTTTTCTAGTTCATAAATTCAAAATAAAAATGCATGGTAGTCTATTGATAAATGCACATAACTAACTGTAACATGAAGACAGAATGTGCCAATTGTGCGTAATTGTAGTTCGTCTTAGAATATAGCTTGTTTTTCTCCATTGGCATAACCATAAATGATAATATGAGAAGCCAAGTCAAGTAGACAAACGGTTAAACAAATAGGCACGCACATTCCGTTAGGGTGATGATAAACTTAAAGTGTGAAAAGCAGTTACTGTAGGCTCACGATGACTTCAGTTAGAAATCTGTGTAGTCTTTCAGACATAGGTCGCCACACTTTAATTGATTGCACAATTATAGATCCACGAAACATCACTTTCAAAGCACAACGCCGTCTGGAAATGCGCGCGTCCGACACAGGCAACCGCTGTAATCTTGAAGTAAGTGAAAACACCAGTTAAGTACGGACGAGACGGGAACATACCTCCGTTCCCTCGTCCTTAAGTCCTCCAGTCATTCTGTCTCTACTATGAAGAGCGATACGATAATGTCTGTCGAGGCAGTACGGAACTTTTCAGGGGCGATACAGAACCCAAAATGGGAGGCGTGGGGACTTAAATTATCCAGTTTAAGGGGAAGCGTAGTTAGGCTGACATCAAGTCCTGTCACGTAATATTTCCGCGTTGCTCTCGAAGTACAGTGTAATGCTTGTTAGAGACACGGTGCGACTTGCTCTGTAATACAGTGCGCCTTAGTCGCCAGGTAACCACGACTGCAAGATTATGTATAAAAACCGAAAAACATAAAACAATAACGCACATAAATTTTAATTATAAAATACATTGCTGTGGTCGTTACTATTATTATTATTGTCGTTGTGAGTTTATTGTTATTAATGTCATCTGTTGTATTGTTCATGGAAAATGTGTATTGCGTGCGTGTAAACCCATATTTGTATATCTATACAGCTGCAAACCCAACTCATTGTGTTGCTTTTCACAGTTGAGCTTTTAGCCAAATAGGTTTTACACAGCTATGCATTTTCAGTTAACCACCTGAAAAGGAATGGATTTGTTGTGTTTAATGGTATTTCAATTCATTTTCTGTTCATTTTTGCCACTTGAATGAATTGCTGCTTATACAAATAATGTAGAATTTATTTTCAGTAATTTGTTATATGACCCTAAGAAATATATTAGCCATATTAAATGGAATTGCAGCAGCTGTCCCGATGGGCAGATCAAAATCAAAATAAGTTTTCTCTGTCCCAACTAAGAATGCAGATCTGACACTTTGTTACAGGTATACACCTACTAGCAATATAAAGCAAAATAAATTAAGTTTACCAATCTGTTAACCATTTAAGTTGAGCACTCGAGAGCGGTATGAACAGAAATGAGAGCATGATCCCCAGGGATAGGATTAGCAAACCTGTGGACTCTGCTAGTGGATCCCGTGTGTGTGTGTGAAAAGCCTTGTTTTGTGAAGGCAAGGCCACAGCAGGTCAGAGATAATGCAAAAGCAAGCAAAGATACAGCTGTCAAAGCAGGCAGTAGTCTATGGCAAAGGTTTTTCTTTGTTTTGTTTGAATACGAAGGCAACACACACAAAGGCGCACAAATTACTCGCACGACGATGTGTAGAATCTGTCACTGCTTTTCACAGGGGAGATGCGCTCTGAGTGGTATGCATGATCCAGGACCACTGCAAATCAGCTGATTTTGAATAACTGTCACTCCCAAGATCTTGTCATACTGCAAAAGACTACACATTTCAAACTCCAGGATAATAAAAGGAGCGTGTAGTAATCTTGACACATTTCCTTGACTAGTCACTTCCCTTACCAATCCATGCATATCAATCTACGATCCTCCTGAAGTTTAGTCATGAATAACTCCTAGGTACATTAACATTCAGTTGTTATTATTACACACACAAGTGCTAGCCTACTGGTGAGGTGTTAACAGTTAAAACATTTTAGGGCACTAGCTACTTGATGGAAAATGGCTCTTTTTCAAGAACAGAGTGTAATTTACAACATATAGCAGCCACAGATGATTTGAATCAGCAAACTAATAGTCAGGTCTGCAGCAGTTCTCCACTGGGCATTTTCTTACGTAACACTGTGGAATCTATGATTTACACGTAGCCCCGAGCCTGCATAGCAGAGTGAGTGTGAATATAGTCTTCATGGCTTCATTAAATGGGAATGCACTGCACACAAACCATGACTTAACACGTATCCCTTATGAGGCAAGGCTAATGTGATTTTTTTCCAAAGACTGAAATACATGTTCGCTACCCGCCGAACGGGTTGGCACTGTGTTGAATGGTACATCCGGGCAAAGTAATGTTTTATTTACCACTCCTTAAATGCATACCACTAAAGCTTTGCCTACAAAAGCAAGGCTGTTATTAAAAGCACAGTGAGATCAATGCAGTTGCAGCAAAAAGTTTTATTTGGCCTTACTGCATATCTGTGTGTTTTTGTGTAAATATGCACATTATATTATATCTTTTAATAAATCGGACTCTAAATGGTCCACTTTTGAACAATATATTCAATAATTTAAAAACCAGTCCAGTATTGCATTGCACAGTCATGTAACGTCTTACCAAACCCATCTGAGGCTAACTTTACTGCAGCTCCCATTGCATTGATCCCATAGAACCGTGTGGACAAAATGGCGTCTGACTCAGGAGACGACGTGGAACGAGAGGAAGACATCTGGTCGCGAACGGAAGGCTTTCCTCGTCTCGCGGCGTTCGTCTCGCCGTCTCAGTTTTCCAGGACCTTGGCGTCGACGGCGGACATACACGTGCCCGCGCTGTGGAAGAGCGGGTCGACGAACCTGTCCGTCAAACTCCGCCAGACGGTCCGGAGGGGGGGCAGGACCATCAAGAGGCTTCGGATCGCGGGCATCACCACCCTGCCAAAGAGGAACGGAGGGCCCTGTGTGCTGTTTCACTTCACTTAGGCCAGGGGTGTCCAATCTTATCCAAAAGAAAAAGGGCCGGTGTGGGTGCAGGTTTTTGTTCTAGCCCAGCGCTAAGACACCTGATTCTACTTATTGAGGCCTTGATTGAGGACCATGACCACTTAATTGACTGAATCAGGTGTTGTAGTGCTGGGCTAAAACAAGAACCTGCATCCACAGTTTTGGATAAGATTGGACAACCCTAACTTGGACTAATATATTTATCATACACTTTCCATTTTTTCATTGTTATTGAACTTTTCAGCAAGTCGGAAGAAGGCACAACCTAAATTACATCAAGTCGTACCAAAGTTGCTTAGGGCACACTGAATTGCATTGGGTAAGATCAAAGTTTCTGGATGTGCACTAAATTATATTAGGTTATATCAAAGTTGCTTAGAGCATACACAATAATTCACTGTTGTCTCATAATAAGCAATGCTATGGGGAAAAAATGGTTAACATATGGAAATATTACGCATTACGCAAATATTTCACAGTCATCCATGCAAACGCTAAAGCGTCGCTCTGTGACCTCTTGAACGAATTCTTGGAACGTTCAAACAAGAATTCGGTGGAAAATGTGTTGCTGTAAGGCAGCTGAGAACGATGACAATTTAACAGGAATTGTGCGATCATCTATCTTCTACTGCTAGTCATATCTGCACGTAAACACATGGTGTGAACATAACACCTTTTTGGTAATTCAGGTTTTGAGTATCCCATCTGTCTGGTTTGGGACTCTGACATAGACAGTGATACAAACGCTTAAGCGAGTTATTAAAAATATATTAAGTGGCCAGAGAAGAAAACGCTATGAACACTGGTAATTCATTGGCAGTTGATTTGGACAACATCGAGTTATGGCAAGGCTATAACAAACACGACAGCATGTAAACGCACGGTGAAGGATTCATACCAAATATGTACGCAGCTGAGGACCGCAAAGGCAACCCCGGCAACAAATGACAGTGGGATGGCCAGTACCGTGGTCAGCAGCCGGTACAGTACATATTTAACCAGTTCGAACACCGCGTGACTTCCGATCCACACGTTGTCGAAGCTGTGAGCTGTGCCGGGCTCGCCGACGACATCCTCGAAGCTAACCTGTGGAGCAAGATTGGCACTGTTTCAAAACGACGCAAAAGCTGGGTAAACCGCACTTGAGCATGGGCTTGATACGCCTCGTACTGTTTTGTCGCTGAAAAAGAGCTGACTGCAAGCGCATGTGCGGACAGTGGTCGGTTTAGCTTCTGGTCGACAAGCGCATGCCATGGACATAAATGTGTCTGAACAAAAACGCAAGCTACATAAATTAGATGGAATCCACACAATGGTAGGCAAAAGCAAGATACTCTTGATAGTTGGATTAAAATATTGTACAAGCTAAAGCTTTCAGCCCGACAAGTAGTTTTATTTGGTTTAGCACTGCTAAAGTCTCCATTTACCTTTAAGATTCCATTTGTGTCTTGCGGGTCTCTATCTGGCGTCTCCGGAAATACTTTATCTTTCTTGTTTAGAATAGGTTCAACAGATCTATTGAACTCGTCTTCGTCCAAGATAATGCTCGTCTCGGATTTCTCATTTTCGAATCCCATTTTCAGCCCGCAGTCGCTTCAGTGTGGAGTGCGCTGAGCGCGCGCATAGTAACTGGACGGTAAAACGCACCAAGAAAAGACTCACGCCCCCGTTCGCAAAGCAGCGCACCATGGCGTTGACACAGCATTGCTTCTGTAGTCACGTCTTGGGTGACAGTCCTCATAATTTATGCATTGCAATGTAAATGTATGAACTTTGATTTAAACATTTATTTAAAACGAAATTACGCATGGAAACTGTTTATGCTTAACAGTGGGTAGTTCTCACGGAAAATGGGTACCCTGAAATAATTAAATCTACTAAAGCCATGAAATGTTTCAGTTTGTCCCGCATTCCTTAAAGCTCTGGCCTCTGTGAATGAGACCAAAGGGTTTATTGGGTGTAACAATTAAAGCAAGCTAAACCGTTTCAAAACCCGTACAAAAGAACTCTGCAAAAAACAGTCGTCAATCTTCCTACTTTCCGATTTTGGAATGGGAACCCTTTTAATTTTCTTAGTTTGTGACTGGAATTGAGTCTGCAAATAAACCAGTGCAGCATGGGTGGTGTCATACATGTCTTCAAGACACAGGCCAGTAGCCTTGAAAGATTATACATTAATTACAGAGTCTATAAAAGATAATGAAAGAAAGCTGCAAATGCATTCTTCAGACCACAGTATCTATAGCAGGGAGGAGCTGTTGTGAAAAGGGTTCCTTGCAGCATTTAGACTTTGTCCCTTGTTTTCCTGAGAGAATCTCTAAACCTGATTTCAATTGAAATCATAAATGTGAACCTTTCACACAGATCGTATGGTAACTGAAGCTACCGGGGCTCGAGGGTGCGGCAGCTGTGTCACGAGCGAGATTCAAACCCGCGACCCCCCGGTCACCGTTCCGCTTTGCTGCAGTCTGCCTGGCGCTGCTGTCTGTGAATGGGAAAAGCGAGCTGTGTGGATCGAGCGTGGCTCTGTGCCGCGCTGGTAAGGCTCTCCCGCCACACTAAGGTTCAGGGGGGAGCCGTGTGGTGAGAGAGATTACAGTGTAGCACCGAGGGCGGGCCCTCCGGCGTGCCTCCACACTGCCAGCGCAGAAGCACCAGCGTACCAAACTACCAACACACACGGAGGTGCCGCTCAGCACACCGTCCCCTGCCCTCTGACATCACACGCTGAGGGAGTCTAACAGGCAAAAACACCGTGTGTGTGTGCATTTGGCACAGTGTGTGCGTGTGTGTGTGTGTGTGTGTGTGTGTGTGTGTGCATTTGGCACAGTGTGTGCACTTGCTTGTGTGTGCTTGGCACATTGTGTACATGACTACGCGTGTAGATTTGTGTGTGCTTGGCACAGTGTGTGCCCATGTATAAATGTGGCCATGGCCTAAATGTGGATGTGGAGCACTAGAAGGGAAATTTAGCATATGGCCAAGGTCTTGTTTTTTGCTCTTTCTGTGGCACTAAAAGGGATGCTTGGCTGCTGTGTCATCACAGTCATCTGTACTTCTGTTCCACAGCCTCTTCCTAGCATCTAGTTTCATAACATGCCTGGAAAAAACACGTACGGCTGCCTGTTTTGTCACGGATTAGCTTACTGTTGGGAAAAATGGTGGCATTACAAAAGTGAAAATCCCAGTTTTTGTTTGGAATTCACACTCAGGGCTACACTGGGCAGTGTACAGCACAGCAGCAAGCTGTCTATGGGGCAAGATCCCAAAGTCATCCGACTATTCAGCATGACCATTTCAGGTGATGGGCAATCGCCTTCTCAATAGATGTTATTTTCCTGCCTCAAATGTATAACGATGAGTCAGGTACTTTAACTTCCCTGTGGGTGTCTGACTAACAATGAAACATTAACTTGAAAAACATTATTATGACTGGTTCATAGCAGATGGTCTAACTATGCAGCTGTGTTATTATTCAATCATCAGACCCACAAAAGATAAAAAAATCTACCTTCCCGTGAATACCGTGGGATTTGTTTTTACTGGAACATTCCAGGTACAGAACCCTTACTCCAGGGTCCAGAGCTAGGACACCATGCTGGGATTGAATACCTGCAGTGAAGCCTCTGGGTCCTCTGTCGCAGCACTTTTTTTTTTTTTAAAAAGAGGCATACCTACACGTATGTGAACCGCAGGCCAGTGTGGAAAAAATGTCCCATTAAGACGTGTAGCTGAGGAATCTGTCAACGCCGCGGAGCTTTTTATCCATCCCCAGGCATTAATGAGTGTTCACACCCCCCTAGCTGTGTGGCGGCGGACTTTCAGACCGCTTTCAGTGGCCTGGTGGTGCAGGTTTGTCCTCTGCTCGCAAACTGCGAAGCATTGAAAAGTCATCGAGAGCATTTCGTTTGGAGCCATTTCGTTTGGAGCCAGTATCCCAGCTTCTCTCAGTCGCCCTCCTCGTGACGGATGCTGCTCTTCACCGGAACGTGATGTTTGCCCAGAGTCGACTCGCCGAGGTGCCATTTTAAACTTGAAAGCGGAAGGTCGCTCGACGGAAAGCAGGCGACATAAAGGCCGCTTTGTTAAGAGTACGTCTCACCCGCCGCTCACAAAACACGCCCTCAGAGAAGTGTTTTCCTGATGAAACTGCCTTGTTTCTCCCCTCAAAACTCCTGCCTACACTCCCCCAAAAATGTGGAATCTGCCCCTTCACTCCAGTGTTCTCTGGAAAGTTTTGGGGACGGCAAATACAGCATGTGCAACCTCCAAAAATAAACTTTGACCTGGTCGATGGCTCAGTTGCCGTGGCATTACAGAACATTCTGGTCTCCCGTAAGACAGTTGTCTTTAGCATGCGAATGACTCCACATTGGCAATGCGTTGCATTATCATTCTGTTCGTGTGTTCATACATTGTGCAGGCGACAGAGTTCAATATCAAAGATGATGATGTCACAATGTAGTGATATCCATCAGGCAATCATGCATGTACACCGGCCTTGACACTGGCACTGTACTGGCCATGGGAGTGTGGCAGGGGTCTCCGGACTTGCCCTGAGGGCATAGGAGAGAATGCCCGCTGCTGGTTTCCATAGCCGCGAATCTGGGGGAAGCCCGCCCCCCCGTCTGACGTGAGAGGCGGAGCCAGGGGGCCTCCGGCGGGAGTCGTACCCGGGCCGCGGCGCCGCGTGGGGCAATGTGAGGGTGTGTCGCGGTAAGACCCGCCATTCCCACAGGTGGTTTGGCCCTCTCGTTCCCCCCGGCCCCGCCCCCGGCCCCGCCCCCCAGGGATGGGGCCGGGTGCTGCGAGACAGCGGACGAGCCTCACCTCTGTGAACGCGAGCGAACGCACGTGGCGTGCGCCTGGCTCACCCCAAAACACGAAGGTGCGGCTTCGGGGAACGTGACTGAACAAAAACACCCGTCAATCATCTGAGAGAGAGAGAGAGAGAGAGAGAACAGGAGGGCACTGGGCCAAGAAGCTAAAACTGCAATACCGGAAGAAAAAAAAACAAGAATTTTAAAAAACATACCGTGGTTTTAAATGCTTGTGTTGGTCAAAAATAGTACCTATTTTTAAGAGTCTCAATTGAGGCAGAACGCTAAAAGGATAAGTACCACTTAAAGTAAAGGGAATTATTGGTGAAAATACAGAGAGCTTTAAGACCA
This sequence comes from Anguilla pacifica, assembly GCA_039654925.1. Lineage (NCBI taxonomy): Eukaryota > Metazoa > Chordata > Actinopteri > Anguilliformes > Anguillidae > Anguilla > Anguilla pacifica. The sequence continues at coordinate 12,578,471 of CM077302.1, forward strand.
GATTACTTTGGCAAAATATCAAAACATCATTTCCCTTGCAAAAAAAAAAATGACAGACTATAGTGCTGAGTTCTAACAGGTCTAGTGAAACTGTAACTTCAGTTGTGCCCCTTATGCATTGCACATGTGCGTGTCCTCTTGTGCAGTAGAAACTACTGATGTTTGCGGCATATCTCAGCTGTTCAGTGTTAGCGGTAAAGACAGCCGCTCTTTGCTGTTTGCCTGTCAGAGCGATGTTTGTACAGCGAGGGGGGGGGGGAAGTTCCTGAGAGGAGGGAGGCCTTCGAGTACATCCTGTCTGCCAAAGCTGCTGTTTTCCACTCGCTGACCGCTCTGGGGTCGAGAAACGTTCCAGTGTTGACTCATTAGCCTGGCTCCCTGGCACTAATGACTAATCAAAGCAGGGCCTTTGGCTTGGAAGGCAGGCGGCTGGGGCTCCAGCTTCTTCTTCCTTCTGGCCTTTTAGGATTGCGGTACGTGAAACCTGACAACATTTTTTTTTTTTAATTAATTTGGAAAAAAAAATTTTTTCCCCGCGCAGGTTAGAAGTGCCATTTGTGCTGTTCACGTCACCGATTCTCCCGCCACCCACCCAGGTCACAGCGTTGCTCTGGTGACTGTGTGGCTCGCTGCAGAGTTCTGCGGTGCTCTAAGAAACGCATCCCCTGCTGACGACGCCTGCTCACCTGCAGACTTCCGGCACGTTCTCCTGCGGCGGATCGTGCAACGGTAACCCTAGAAACCTTGGACAACCGTAACCCAAATGGCTCGATCTGGGGAGCCCAGCCTGGAACTCACAAGATCAAAGCCGTAGGGCCATCCAGCAGAACCATATTAACGATGAGGGTGAGACTGTTTGGAAGATTTAAAGCTTGCAATGAATAAAACTTTATCATGTGTGCATCAATAGAAAAGAAAACAAACGTCAGTCCATATTTACCCACAAAAGGGCGCTTGTTCTCCCGCTGAGAAGACATTCTGCGTATGGCAGTCCTTAGAAAGAAAGAGCCGCTCCTTAGAAAACAACCAGTCAACAACAGCAAGCCCAAGCAAGGGAGGACAGGACAGGCAGCTCGAGTAGCGCTCTCAGCCGGTGTCGTCATTGACGCAGGTACGGCCTTTCCGTTTGCGGGCGAAAGCAAAAAAAAGGTGTCTCCTGTCTGCCTGGCAGGAGAGGAAAGAGAACAGCGTTCTGGGCACGGTGCCTGACCCCTGTTTAGAAGGGTTCATCCCTTCATCTCGCTAAACGGCACAAGGTAGGACACATCGACCTCAGCTTACCATTCCCAGGTAAGCACACCTGGGAGCCACGCCTTGCAGCCCCGGGTGCCGTAACCTGAGCGCTATAGACACCTTTCATATGTTTACCTGGTAAACATCCCAGACTATGGAGAACCTCACTGGCCGAGGCTCGGCGGATCTTCGCTCTAAAACCCTGAAGAGCTCTGTCCAGAGGTCACTCCCGGCGGAGCACTGATACAGCCACTGAGTGGCCTTCCTTAGTGTGCAACGGAAAATTTGGCGCGCACAGTTCTTGGCATGGAAAACAGATCAAATGTTTGAAGGGAAATACTCAACAGCACGCTTCTTACTGGCTAAACAATTACGCTATTAGAGTTTTATGAACTGAGCATTCTAATGCTGATGTAACAATCACCTACTGGTAGCTGAACGCAATGGAGTTCTAGAACACTGACGTAGAATTTTGAAAAAAAAAAAAAAAACTTCTAAAAGAAACCTACTCTTCAAAGGGTTAACCAGCTTTCCTCTGCGACACAGCAAGCGTGCTTGTGGTCAGCTGGAGATACTGTGTCCATATTTAGACGGGAGTAGATAGCTTCTGTGTCTGCTATCAATGGCTGCTAGAAATATAATCAGAAAAAAATCAATGAGAGCTTTGTGTTTGGCCATTTACCAGCAGCAGGAAATATACAGTTTTAAGGAGAAAGAATGTCTGCGTACGATATGTAAGATAAGTAAGATAAGGCATAGCTGAATTCTTTCGAAACATCAAGCGAGACGCCTCTATATCTGTTGAATCAAATCTAAGGTGGGGCATTGCTATAGTCTAACATACTGTTTGGTACTTCAGCTATATCTGTTCAGTAAACACCCATGGCGGGTACACTGTGTAATTTACTTGGGATACGTGTGCTTGCAAAGTGAATAAATCAGAAAGAATGTCATCCTACTTTACTTTCATCTTCAAAAACAAAGAAAAACAGTCCCTGGGTCAACATTTTAAAATCTGTTTGTACTTGTTCTTTTGTGCTAGTAACAAAAAACAGTGAGCGATCTGCCTTTTCTGATTCAAGACTTATGCACAATGAAATGTAGCCTGCTGGTGCATGTCTATTCATGTACGGAGCCAGCGACTAAAAATCTATTTATTTAACGTTCAGTGGACACAAAGTGCAGCGAGCATGCGAAGATGGCCTTTGTGTTTATTGGTTGTTCAAAAAATGTATCAGGGTTCCGGCCAATGGGAGGGGCCTCAGATACTCGATGGCAGAGGATGCAGGACAGAGTGGCTAAGCGATGTTCCCTTGGTGATACAAAGTTCTCGGCTATGCTCAAACACGAGTTACATGCCAGCTGCCACAGCAAGCTCCGCCTTCCCCACAGCAAGCCCCGCCTCCCCCACATCTTCTGTCACTGCCAGCCCCTCGGGATTCGCTGAGGGTACCCACAGGAAATCTCACTTAAATAGAAAAAAATATCATGGATTATGTTCACAATGTTGGCTTTCAAGAACAGAAGGGCCGAGTGATAGGCAATGCTGACCTCTAGGTGTTCTCCATATTTAAACATCCTACCGCCTTCCTCGATGATTTATAAATGCTCACGATCAGTTCTTTTCCGCAATTTTGTCTTAAACAAGAAAAATGGTTGACAATACGTCACGGTAGTCACACAGTTCACAGGAATCGCTAAACTTGGATGCTCACATTCCATTCTGACCAAAATCCGGAGATTTAGTAGTACAAACTTTAGCAATTTAAAAAATGTATAATTGCTTCCTCAAACCTGCAAACACATTCCATGCGCTCCACCAACCCTTCTGTGCTTATCGATTAGTTCTATCAGGTGTACTTAAGGCAGAACACACCAAATACCTGGATTCCATGAGTATTTGTGCACAGTAGGGCCAGGCACATTTCTGTGTGTGCATGTGTTTGTGCACACCCGCATACATATGTGTTACATACATTACTACATTATTATACTTCTGTTTCTGTCGTCTTTCTCTCTTTACCAAACTGGAAGAAAAAATAATAATAATAGTTTTCCCAGCGATGGGAGAATGTGAAGGCAGGCCAGGGAGAATCCGCAGCAGCGAAGACAACAGCGCTCCCAGTTCCCCAGGCCAACGAGAGCGGCGTTCCCAGCGCTCCGGCCCGGCATTCCCAGATTTTTCCTTATGTGGGCAGCGCGGGGAAAAATGATGGCTCGCAGCGAACGTTGCCCTGGAAACGCTCATGCCTCGCATTCTGATGCCGTGACTGAGCTCCAGTGTGTTTGCGTGTTTACAGTACGAGTACGTATCTGCGTATCTCCAGATCTCCAGATCTCCTGCATTGCATCTGAATTCCGGTTTGGATGGAAACAGCACAGCCTTGTGAAACTTTACACTTGGGTTTATTATTACTTAGAATCAGGATGCTTGTGTGAATGGAACCGTCGAATTAACATTGTTTTCTTTGCCATGTTTTATGTAACTGATACTTTCATTGCATCTTTTCAAGGCGATGTATATTATATCAAGGTGACCTTGCTCTGATCGTTTTGTCTGACAGAAGAATGTGAAGTATCACTTTTAATACTCCCTCTCTGACAGATTTTCAGTCCTCTCCCTCACATTTTTCTGCTTTACTGCATCAGTCACGAACCCCCATGAAAAAATAGAACGATGCAGAAAAGCTGCTGCAGCCAATTCTTGTTTCCTTTTTTGTACTTTTTTTTTTGGTCAGTCGTACCCTTAGGAATAGAAAACTAAAATAACCATGATCTTAACAACCTTAAAAATAGTTTTGCCATTGACGTGTTGTGCTTGTTCTTGTGATATATTGTTCTTAATGTTAGGCAACAGTGAAACCATTTTTGTGAGGGGCTTCTATCTGTTCCACAGAGAGTCTCTGTGCACACTGAAGACGTCAGTGAGACACCTAAAAAAAGGAAAGACCACACCTCTTAGGCAAATTCTGGGTTGTGTTAAGGATTGGAAAATAAAATCTGTTTACAATTTAGGAAAATTGCACGTTTCTCTTCTCTCTCTCAGTGAGAGAACGCGGCTGGAAGCAGGACTCGCAGGAGTCGAGACGTAGACCCCCCCCCCCCCCGCCCCCGAACCCGAACCCCCCCGCTCCCGCGTGAGTCACAGGGTTCCCCGTGTGGGGTTCCCTCTCTGAGCCCAGCACAGAGTCGCGTCGGCCTCTAATCAGCGTCCCGCACGGCCTCCCCTCTCACTTACCTAATGACAGGGAGAGAGAGGCGAGCTGTTCTGGGCCGCCCCTCTGGACACTGCCCCGCTCTGTTACCCTCCGGCCCGTGATTGATTAAGTAGCGCCCCCCGGTTATTTTTAGGGTCCCGCTCGGCAAACATCTAATCTGATCCTGGAGATCTGGAAATAACCCCCCCCCTCCCCATTTGCCTGCCTCCTGCATGTGCCATAAGTCGTGTTCTTTCACTAAAGTATGCCTGTTTCCACTCCCTGGCAATAGGCACCCAGACCTTCCCAGTGTATGCTCTCAGGAAGGTAAACCCAGCCAAGTGCAAACATTTAAAGTCATTTGCGCTGTTTTTGGTTTTTTTTTTTTTTTTTTACATTTAGAGCTCCACCATCACAATGTTTTTTAGGACTTTTTTTCTTTTTTTTTTAACTGGCTCCAAATATCTAATTTAAAACAAAGACCATGAGTCTCAAGGTTGACATGCAGTCCGATTCAGTAGTAGCTTTGTGCCTTCGCTTCCTAAAGCACTGAGTCCCTCTTCCTCATCCTCCTCCTCTTCCTCCTCCGCCTCCCCCTCCTCCTCCTCATCCTGTGCAATGCTCAGGTCTCCCTCCAGGTGTGTGTGTCCGCGTGCATGCATGCGGGTGTGTGTATATGTGTTTGTGTGTGTATGTGCCTGGGCGCATGTCTGTGTAGCGAGGTAGGGAAGTATTTTTAAGATCACCAGGGGCTGGGAGTTTTATTCTGGATCTTGTAGTCTGTTGGGACTACAGATATCAGGGACTCAGTCAGCAAATGAGAAACTTCACCCACAAAGGCAGGATGAAGACAAGAATGCACACGCTGCAGGCCACATTCCTCTAGCAGCTGGAAATACATTTACACCTGCTTAATAAAAAAAGTACAATGCATAAAAAAAGTACAATGAAGTCACCGAGGGCCACAGAACACTTCCATAGAACACAGATCATTACTTCCTTTGTCATCATGTCTGCCCTTCGCATTTTTTTTGTGTTAAAATATACATGCCGTACGTTCCCATGTTTATAAAAAAAAAAACTATTATACACATTTAAGCCTCGTGAGATTATTGCTTGGTGTGGTACTGAACGTGTATACAAGTGCAGCCTCTGTTGAAAGTATGCAGTGTTGATTCTGCTAGCTTCTGAATGTGATATTTATAACTCATCTTAAAGCCAAACTTGCACACTTGGTTGCAACAAACTTTCATGTTTAACTAAAAAAAAAGAAAAAAAGGGTGATTCATCTCATCAGAATGCCACTGTGATGCGTGAGAAGGAACTCGACCAAAACGCACATATTTTGTGCCTCCGTCCGCCCAAATAAGGGGATTAAGCTCCGCTGTAAAGCCACAGCGTAAGTGCGTACAGAGGTGCACTCAGCCTAATCGGCCCACAGCAACCGACTGAGAGGACAGGTCAGCCGGTTCTGAAGGGCGAGGCCGTTTCGGTCCGGCCATTTCAGGAAGAGGTGTGGAAAGTACGGAGGAGGCACTGACGCGAAAAAAAACCGCGAAAACGCGTCGCCGCGTGACGACCCGGACGCCTCTGATTGGTTAACCGGCCCCAGAAGGGGCGTGTCCCTCGGCAGAAAGGGGCGCACAACCTAAGACGTGTGACGCGGCTGTCTCATCATATCACTTTCTACCAATAAAAAGGGCCGTCTGAAAATACGGTCAGAGATGCGATTTGCTGCTATGGAGAGCACTGCTCTAGAACATGAAAGCTGAGTGAAATTTAAGTTTGTATTAAGGCTGGCGGGTGCTAAATTAAGCAAGCGATTTACAGTTTATGGTTTGGTTTGGTTTGTCAGACACTTTTAGCCGAGGGACTTTTATCCAAAGCGCATTTCCCGTGTTAGGCAAATAACACTCGAGCTAGAGACTGGCCAAGATACAGCTGAATGAGTGCCACTGTCAGGGTGCACTAATGCCTCACAACCTGCTACAGGAAGGCAGGAACACTGAGGTGAAAAGGTGGGTGACACAATAACAGAAGGCCTACAGATAACATTTAACATTTAACAGATAACATTTTGGTCCCACATTCCTGAGTCAAGTCGGACCAAATGTTATCTGTTAAGAGATGAATGAACACTGTTAGAGTTGATTTAACACCAGACATTTTACATTCTACTAAGATCTCCACTCTCATGGCTTGAAGCTACCATAAATATACTTCTCCCTGTGCCTCAACAGGTAGATAGCTCAGTGGGAGATAGGGAGTCTCTGTATCAGGATTTCCAGCTGTAAATCAGTGGTTACATTAGAGGAGATTTTAGTAGTTCGATGAATCCATAATGGGGGCAGGGCTGGAAAGTCCCCTGTCCTAAACCAAACTCTTTGTGCCCCCCCCCCCCCCCCCCCTCCCCACACACACACACACACACACAGTGTTTGTTTGTCAGCCTTTGCTCATATGATCAGCATCATAAAACCCCATACCCATGTGTTACAGTTGCCCTGGCAACACCCTAAGTTCAAAACACAACGCTCCCGATTTTTAAAAAAATAAAATTTTTAAAGGCTGCTGTCAGTTTGTCATGTCAACCAATTACAGGTGAGCATTCCTCTGTGAGTAATCAACAATTCCCGCATTCCACAGAACAGTCTTCTTTCACTAACGATGTGTCTAAATAGCAAGGAAAGGACCAGCTTAGCGGGAGAAGCAAAAACAAACAAAATTTTTGCCTTCGGCATTGAGTTACTGGGCTGCTTTGAATTTATTTTATGGTACTTTTCCTGTTCCCCAAAGCCTAAGAAAGCTGTTTATTTCAGCGCCGAGCTGAATTTGCTGGATGTCATTCCAGGTCACCGTTTGCAAAATGCCACCGTTGTTTCCCTGGATCTTTTTTTTTTTTTACAAGTTTCTCAAATGTATTCACATTTGAGAAAAATGACTCGTGAAATGTTTATGCAAGATATGCAATCCCCTCCTCAGCTGGTAAAACAGACGCATCACTTTTGTTTTTAACCCCTTCAGAATCTGGTCTTTGCTGTTCATGTGAACTGTCCTGCAGGGTTTTTGTTTCAACCCTAATTCGGCACGCCTGACTCTCCTAGCCTGACTCTGACTCTCTCACAGCTCTGCAGCTGTGGGCTGAGGTGAGCTTTGCTGGCTTGCAGTGAAATCGAGTGGACGGTAGATCTCCAGGACCAGGGCTGGGCCGCGCTGCGTTGGAACAATGTTTTCCCCTCTGCTGCAGAGACGCTGAGGGACGCTCCAGTGCCGGAACTGCTTCCTGCATCAGCTCATGATTTCGGCATGCTTAAATATTTTTAGAAATATTTGAGGATGTTGTGTCCTCGTAAGACAGCGGGGCCGGTCAGGTTAAGGGGTCAGGGCGAACAAAAGGGGGGCGGGGGCGGGGGCGGGGGCGGGGGGGGGGGGGGTGGGGGGGGGCCCACGAGGATGCGATGACGGGATGGGGAACATGTCAAACCCAGAAACGTGACACGGGGATAGACTTTGGCCGCCAATCAAGCAGGGCCCGGAAAGGCTTTTGTTTTTGTTGTGTGAAATGACGGCCTTATCTCCGTCCGCCAGGCCCCTGAGAGGCCCACAACCAACCGACAGAATTATGCAGGCAATCACAGCCCCATCACCAGCCTTAATGGGGGGGGGCTAAGTGCTTCTCTGTCTGTGAGAGGGCTGTACCTGACCAAATGCACGTTAATAATGAGACCCCCCCCCCCCCCCCCGGACACTTTCTGCATAGCTCTCTCTCCTTCTCTCCTCCTCTCCCAGTCTCACTTTCTCTCACTCTCTCTCTATCTCTTAATCTCTCCTTCTCTCACTCTCTCCTTCGATCTCCTCTTTCACTCTCTCTCTGTTTCTCTCCTTCTGTCTCTCTCTCCTTCTCTCTGTCTCTCTCTCTCCCCCAGTTTACACTAGGAAGACGGCAGCTTTACACAGAAGAAGGTGTTTGAGGGAGCGTGTCTATATAAAGCTCCAGGCACTGCAGGCCAGTCGGCTCTTGCCATAGTCTTCCCACAGTCCTCGCTGCCAAGCCCAGAGCACTTTTTCCTGGCTGCGGTTCAGGAAAGTGCTGCTTGAAGCAGGAGTGTGGAAACTCCGGGCTGCCTCTGCCTGGATACTATAAAACACACGCACACATTCACACACGAACATGCACGCACGCACACACACACACATGCACACACACACATTCACGCACACATACACACACATAAGAACACACACACACAGACGCATTCACACACAAACATATACACACACACACACATTCACACATGCACACACACACCCACACACATTCACACACAAGCACACATACACACATTCACACATACACACACATACACACATTCACACACAAGCACACACACACATTCACACATACACACACACACACACACATTCACACACAGACATACACACACACACACACACACACACACACACCCACACGTCCCCGTTATCAGAGCTTCATGTGGCTCCCCCCGTACAAGCCGCCATCCAGGCAAACCCCTGCCGTCCGCGTCCTGCAGTTAAACACACAGAGAGCCAAAGCCAACAGGCACTCGAGCTCCCTTTCCTTTCCTGACGCACTACAGAGAAAAGAGCAAAGTGTGATTCGTTTTCATTCTTCCTGCGCAGGAATGAGTGAGTCAGTTTCGCCCCTTGAAAAAAAAAAAAGGTTTCCCTGCCGCAAGAGAGCTCAGCGCTGACTTCCGTACAGACGCTCCCAGCTAATTTATTATCCATAAAGCGTGTGGGTTTGTGTTCATTTTTGAAACCGTGTGAATGGACTCATTCTGCTCAGGCAAACTAAAATGGAGGCAGGACTCAGAGCAGTACATACCTTCTCAAAGATAGCGAATGAAACAGGATAAATGTCACACTAATGGGAAATGAGTGTCCCGGGCTTGCAGTCTACAGTCCCAAAGCTAACCAAGGGAGGTGAAATGAGCTTGTCTGTCACATCCACATCACTGAGGGGAAATAGTTTATCAGTGTGGTGTAATGTACAGCTGCTTCTTTTAAGGCCTGCATTACAAACCGCCTGGCTGGGTTCGACATCCCCCCCCCCTTCCCCCTTCCCCCTCATCATTTCAACAGGCTGTTGTACAGTAATGAGTCCATGCAGGCAAACTGTTTCCATGGTGACTGCAAACTCAAAGCCTGGCTTGACTTTTCCAGTATGTGTGTGTGTGTGTGTGTGTGTGTGTGTCTGTGTGTTTTGGGGTGGCCGGGATGACGTAAACACTGCCTCCCTAAAACTGCCACCCACCCCCATCTTCAAAAAAACTCTGCCAGTGTTACCATGGCAGCACAGAATGAATACCACAATGCCTGTTATTTTCTTTGGTTACACAGCTTAATGCAGAATATGTGCATGTTTTATGGGCACAACACACACACTGTGTGTGTGTGTGCTACCGTAAGTGAATAGACATTTCATTGTTCACCTTTTGTTTCTTGAGATGCATTAGAAACCACATCAACCAAACAAAGACGAGATAATGGGACGTGGTTTTGATGACACTGAAACATGTCAGATGCACTTTCCGATAGACACTATCCTCACTGTATGTCACTCACTATAGAGTATGTCACTGCAGAGGAAAAAAAAAGGCAAACAAACTCATACTTCAAGCAGAACTTTCCGGTGTTTTCTATCCCTTGTCCGTAAGGTGTGAGGCTGACGGTTATGCTTCCTGTTGTGGATAGAGCCCATGGACTGTGTGCCGGCCAATCACAGGTAGGAAATTCCCAAGTCACTGACAGCTACTCGAGTGGCAGGTAAAATGAGTAAACTTGCTACAACAGAGGGCCCTTACAATATTAACAGCTCAAATACCCACCCAATATTGATAAGAGATTCAAATATTCAGGTGACTAGGAACTGGAGTTCTATGGCACCAGGCCAATCAGTTACTAGAACTCTGCAGGATGAGCCCTGTTCAGCCTTATTTTCATTGGCTGCCTCGGCAGTGTTGTCCTCCTGATGACAACAGAACTGGGTCAGTAAATAGCCAAAGCACTTTGATGAATATCGATATACTTTCTCACTGAAAGAATAATCTGCATTGTAAGAGATGCTAAAGAGGCATTCTGAGAGGAGCGTGTGGGGGACTGAGGGAAGCAGAGAGAGAGAGAGAGAGGGAGAGAGAGGGAGGAGAGAGAGAGAGGGAGAGAGGGAGAGAGAGACAGACAGAGAGAGAGAGAGAGAGACAGACAGAGAGAGAGAGAGAGAGAGGGAGAGAGAGAGAGAGAGAGAGAGAGAGAGAGAGAGAGAGAGAGGAGGAGAGAGAGAGAGAGAGAGAGAGAGAGAGAGAGAGGGAGGAGAGAGAGAGAGAGAGAGAGAGAGAGAGAGAGAGAGAGAGGGAGGAGAGAGAGAGAGTCCTGTCAACAGCATGCGAAACATTTGACAACCTCACAAACATCTGGCCTGGAACAGGAGCTCTTCAGCCCACGCGCCAAACCATCCGTTCTTTGTGGAAAAAAACGGATGCTTGTCTTGGTGCAGAGTGACTTGGGGGGGGGCTAGGGGGAATGTTGGGGGGGGGGGTTGTAAGTGGAGCAGAGGACATCCCTGGCGCTGAGCGGGGGCGTCGGCGATCCTGGGATTTCCTCCACCGCTCGCTGAGGGCCACCCAGCCAAAAAAGAGAGAGAGAAGAATGGAGCGATGGCGGTTTGGCGGGAGCGGCGCGTTCTCTCAGCGGCGTGATCTCGCCTCGCGGGGGGGGGGGGGGGGGGGGGCATTGTGTTTTCGGTAGCCGGAGGAAATCCCGCGTTCTTGTTCTTGGGCCCCGGCGTATCAACACCCCCGTGCTCCAGGGAGGGGGGGGGGGGGGGGGTGGGTTCTTCCGCGCGGAACTGCTTTCGCCTGACAGCATCCGGCCATTGATTCTGGGTGGCAGGACTCACCTTGCGCTGTAGAATCAAGGGTTCTGAAGAGGTGGGTGAAAAGTGAGGGTGAGAAAAAAATTCAGGGGCAGGGGAGAAGAATTTGGAGGGTTGGAGGGCGTGGTGGGAGAACAGATGCAGGACAAAAGAGTCAGAGAGGTGGTGGAGGAGGAGGAGGAGAAGGAGGAGTGCGTGTGAGGAAGGCACAGGTGTCAAGTCACGGTTGGGGAGGCGAGGGTCAGGTTACCTGCGGTTGACCTGCAGCAGGCGTCCGGGAAGTGCAGGTGTCCGCCTGCAGTACAGAGCTCAGCCAGCAGAGGGCAGAGCATTTTGGGGACTGGCACAGCACGTTTTGGAGGAGAGTGCAACGTGCCAGTCTGTGATTTACAAACCTGCAGATCACCGAATAAAGATGAAAAATGGGCGATGGAACATAAAAGAAATTAAATTTTTTATAAAGGCAGTGGAGACAAGGGGGAGGGGCCTCGCCCTGGTAGACCAAAGCGAGGGAGGTGGTTGGACGCTCTCCAGGGACGGTGCCAGGACAGGTGGAGGCTAGCAGCGGTTGGACGCTAGCCTGAGAGCGATTAAGCAGCCCTTTTATGCCAACGTGTCTGAAGCAGAGGCTGTCTCCCGCGGAACAGCCTTTATATTACCACAGTAAATCTCCTGTGACAAAGAGCTGTCTGCTGCGCCTGTGGTTGGATTTCAAACTCAAACTGCCGCAGCTGGAGAGGAGGCAAGGCTGCTCTGTTCACCCCGCCATTGCAGAGCTGCCTCTGAATGATCAGTGTCTGTTTGGCAGGCTGCGGGCCTACCCGAAAACTACCACTGCCACTCTGCCCTCAGGCCTCAGGTCTCCACAGTAACGCCCACCCTTGCCTAGGAGCAATGCAAATATCAACCCCCCCACCCCACCCCGTCACCCCCCCCCCCCATTCAAATTTCTCAAACCACCCCTTTTGTTTAAAAAAAGGTGATGTTCAAGGCACATCTGCCACAGTCAGACACTTTGCCCATCATGCAACTGGAAACACCTCCTAAAAGGCTACGGGAACAATAAGCCTGTCGGTCCCATGGCAACAGGGTTTTTGAAACCGTTTTTATTGGGGTTTTTTTAAGCTGTAATTTGGTGAATGCGGCTAGGCTTTGTGGATCATGGCGGCACAGTGGTTTAGAGTAGACTCATGCTTAAAATATGTATTCAATAATACCTGGCTCTTTTTCTGTATATCTTTCCTCCTGCCCAACCCCTCCTTTGAAAGGGGGTGAGTCTCATATCCAGATCCATCTCGGGTATAATTCATTCATTTTCCAAGAAGGAACCCATCAAGATCAAAGTGAAACGCAGGCAATACTCCCAGGGATTCCTCCAAGCGTCCACTCTTCCCATGTGCGGTCCGGATGTCCACAGCAGAACGAGCACACGGTGGACTGGTGCATCGTAGGAACATCTGAAATGCTCATAAAATGCGGTTGAGCTTCATGTCGTGGCAACTGGATGTGGACTGGGATCCTAGACGAGGTATTCCTGCCCAGTTGGACCATCAGGGTCTTCTAGATTTGTGGAACATCATCCTAATGCATTTCCTGAAAACAGTATGTTGTATGTATGTAGGTATGTATGTATGTTTTTGTAAGGGAAACCTGACTAAATAATTGTAACAGTGTTCTACACAGTAGCCCCGCTATAGACAAGGATGAGTGGGAGAGGATCAGTGTACAGTTAAGGAATGAGGCGATAATCCTCAGCAGGAGTCCGTCCACCCCGCCCTGCGGCAGGGGAGGGGTATAGCTCAGCCCCCCTTCCCCCTGGTGACCCCCAACCACAGCCCAGCCCAAACCCCAACCCTCCAGCTGAGCACAAGCATGCTGGCCTCACCCGGAACACAGTGGAAAGGTTAGCGTTAGCGCTAGCATCAGCGTGCTTCCACTGGGTGTGTCCGGGAGGACTGTGCAGGGCATGTTTGTGGACACACACACACACACACACATGCACGCACACACAGAAACACACACAGACACACATGCTCACTCACTCACTCACTTGACACACTTGACAGTACACTCCCAAAGACTGCAGGCTGACCAGTTAAAAAATGTGACCCTTGATTCCCATCAGTACTCCTCGATTTACAGTTTCAAGAAGCTCAAATTTACTACTGACAAAGGATGGAAATATTCCTCCCCCGCCCGCCCCACAACTGTCACCACACCCCATCATCAAGTCAAGGTTTGTTCGGCTGAACATTTGAACAAAACAGAACCGGTGTCTCATAATTCAAAACCACAAGTACAGTCCACCGCAGGTTTTTTGGAACAATGCAGTTCCGCGGGGAAGGAAATTCACAGCTTTGCATTTTAGCCAAAGTATTTTTCACTCGCAAAACCCGGCGGACTGACAGAAGGATCCTGCAGGGCGAGGATCATTACTACGACATCGTCCGGATTTAAACAGCAGGTGCTTGTTTGCCTCTTATCTGTGTGAATGGCCCTTGAGCTTGTTTGGGCAGCTGTTCTTTTGCTCTGTCCAAAAAACACAAAGCAGAGACCAAACTGCTCCCTCCCTTCTGAAACGCAGCGCGCTACAACGCACTGTGAAATAAAACACATTATCAATTTCAGAAGAGATACGGCAACACTTATGTTGTGCAAGGCGTGGGCGAACACAAAAATATTTACAGATTTTCCGGTATTGAAATGTATTTCTTTTAAGCTGTGAAAGATATTGTAATACATGCTGCATGCACCGTATTGCATGTGGTCCGGGCGCGGGTCTCTTTTTGGGCGTACCCACGCCCCTGTCGGTGGGACTGGACCTCTGTTTGGACCGGGTCCAGCAGGCAGCGGCTCTGATTCAGGCCGGGGGAATGCACACACCCCGGAATGGCGCTGTCAGAGCACAGGTCACATTCCTGGACCAGGGGGGCCAGTCGCTCCCTCCCTCCCAAAACTGGGAGGGCGAGGGAACACCTTTTTAAAGAAAAGCACGGCTCTGAGGAATTTTCCCGACTGTCCGGTTTCTCCGATTGTTACCTACAGCCCCTCTTGCGTACGTTGTGTGGTCCAACAAGCTCCGGTAGCCATGTCCAGCTGTGCGGACTCTTCTGGGGCTTGTAGAAGAGGGGGTTCTCAGTTCTGACAGACATCGGCTCGCTCCTGCAAACTGGCAGTTGAAAAACGGCAGTTGGAACGATCGCAGTGATTTGTTGCCGGGGCGCCGCGCGGGAGGGCGATTGAAAAAGAGTGTTCCGAGCGCCAGAAAGGCTCCTGGGATTGGCTGAGCACCGCCAGGCCTCTCCCCGTCTGGGGCGGAGGTCACAGTGTAAGAGGGGACCGTGGGCACGTGCAGAGGGGGGCGGCTTCGGGTGCCCCTCTTGCCCCGTGTGCCCGATGCGCGCGTGTGTGTGTGTGTATGCGTGTGTTTTCGTGTACGCGTGCGCATGCATGACAGAGAGAAAAGCAGCTACAATCTCCCTCCCTTCAGTTCAAATGCAGTGTTCTCCTCATCAGGCATCAGTGACAGGTTCCACAGTTCTACTGGAGACCTGGAACGAACTCCTAGTCCAAAAAAAAAAAAAACAGGACATAAAAAGGCAGGCTCAGTCCTCCCTACCATTACCTTACAAGGCAACTATGCATTCCTACCCAGGAAATTCATTGGCTCTGTTTTGAGCAGCTCTGCCAAACTGTTGTCTGGAGCTGGAGCAATTCTTACCTTGCCATTTTAAGGGGCGAGGGAGAGTGAGAGAGAGCGAGGGAAGGGGGAGTGTGTACACAGGCTCATTTGGACAATCGGAGGAAAGTGGTTTTCAGTGAAATTAGCTTTGGTGGTGCAGAAAAGTGGTTCCTTCTCTTGTACTGGGATAACGTGTCACCGTATCCCACGGCAACTGCCCCCACCCCAGCAGGTCCTCCACGTATTGACTCACACATCACTGGCAGAGTGAAGCTCGGAGGCCAAACAAAGGAGCAAAGATTCCTGCCAAGCAGAATTTGTCAGGAAGCAGAACTAAACCAAAGGGATTTTTTTTCGTCAATTGGGCATCTGCGCCATGTTGCTATTTCGTTGCAGATTGTGACAGTTGTGCTGGCGCACGGAAGCAGTTGATCTCTCTGGTGACCGGATTACATCTGCTTCCAATGAGACGGTTACACTGTTCTGTCAGACAGAAGGGAAACCGTGACAAAAGTCATCCCCGCGTTAAGCAAGAGAGCAACTTGAAGGGACCTATTTAAATTGTGAAAGGACAGCGTTCGTAAGGTTTGGTAACCCTGACTCTGTAAACACACCCCAAAATCACGACTGATCGGGTGTTAAGCTCTCTTAACGGTAGCTTTGCTACAACATACACCTGCTAAAGAACAAAATATGCTGCCAGATCTGTGTGTGGACATTTTACTTTTAAAATCACTGGGCTTCCAAGTCAGCAGACCTGATTTGAGAAGTTGCCTTAAACTGCATTATTTTCCTGAAATCACAAAATCTCATCCATCCCCACGTTGCGACAGCTCCTTTACGGGAAGCCCATCCCCCAGGGGTCTGCTAAAAGTGTTGGGTGCCATTTTGCTACCAGAATACTCTATTGTGTTCTCTGTTTCCATCAAGGTTTAAGAGAGTGGGCTAAAGTGGCTACTATCCACAGTCCTCAGAGCTAATAATAATAATATAAAATATAGGTTAAAATACGTTTAAAAATGAAGATGGAGAAGGGATCTGTTTTTGAGAGGGGGGGGCAGGCTACTCTCTGCTCAACAATGACAGGAAACGGAAACTGCGAGGAGCGCCCAGTAGCAGGCCCTCATGTTACCAGGGCAACAATCATCAGCGGAACTCGGAGGGTAAAAAGAGCTTGCATCACTGTGCTGCAGTGTAGGAACCAGCTGTCCTCTCACAGCCATTTTCCACATGATAGCGGGTTTCCTGGTCACACTCAACATGTGTTTTAAACGTTAACAAATACAAGAGATTTCTCCCCGCTAATCCTCCAGTAGAATGGATTCGGTTATGCGTGGACATGCGTAGCATTTTTGCCACCTTGGCGTTGTTATTTTTATATTGTAGGGTGACCATGTACAGTATTGGCTTTTAAAAAGAGGACAGAAGCAGGTGGGCATCATGAACATAATACTGGGCTATTAGTTTATGTGCAGTCTATGGAACAATCTGAAAGAGGAAATGTCGTGGATGAAGAGACCATCTGGTCAGCCTATTATATTGCTCTTTACATATTTACTTTTCTTGCTGTGCCACAGTTCAGAGTCAATCTTCCAGACTTTGCAATACCATCCCAGTTTCCTTTGGCTGAACAATCCAGTGAATTGTAATTAAAAATGGCTGAATAAATAATCTTTCTATGTACATGTCCATACGCAGGAAAACTGCTCTGTCCTGCCCTGAGCAAAAATGCCGGGGGAAAGCCTGTGTTTTGTCAGATAGGAATTTATAAATCAACTCTGTTAGAACAAGCAGTCCTTATCTGAGGCTTATTTACTTGTTATGTTCCAGTGAGATATGAGTGTTAAATATTAATGTGAAAGTAAGCATCTGTTTAGTTTTTATTCCAGGGATGACCAGTAGGGGGCAGGTGTGAACCGTCACACAGGACTGCACTCGTAGAGCCATACAGGTTCCAGAGTGCAGCTCCACCTTCATTAAGCAGCCTGACCCGGGCTCAGAGTGCCATTTACCCCACTCCACTCCAGAGCCTGGCCCAAATCAGCGCACTTGCCTACTACTGAGTATACAAGTGGCATACGACTTGTATACTCAACAGTAGGCAAGTGTGCTGATTCAGACATAGCCCAGGTTTCCTCCAGCTAAACTGGTGTGACTGGTGAGCTCACAAAAATGGAAGAAAGAGTCGTTTTGTCTGATAACCATCCAAAAGTTGTTTTTTAAGGACAATTAAGCATACAAAAAATGTATAATCAATTTTTAAAATGATATATATATATATAATGTAATGTTTTGTTGTTGTTTGTTTATTTCAGGCCACCTAAAAGGTAGTTAGAACAGTTCTTCTCTTTCTTCAGTTTTCTGGTTCAGTGAGGTTGGTACATCCATCCATCACATCATTCCATTGTGAATCAAAAGAATCTTGAAGCCATGCATTCCATTGCACATTGCAACAGGCATGTGTGTCCCCGGGGGGGCCTCTCTTCTGCTTGGCAGAGGGTTCGACCGCTTATCGTATCAGCCAGAGAGAGAGAGGGAGAGAGGGAGGGAGAGAGAGAGAGAGAGAGAGGAGGGGAACGAGGAGAAAGGGCGTGAAGATAAAAAAAGAGGAAAAGCAAGTGAGCAGAGAAATAGGAAGAAGCCAAAGAAATCAGAGACGAAGGGGGTTGTGAGGGGGAGTGGCCAATCCTTCAGCTGGCAGCTCACCTTGTGAAAATACAACAGGTGATACCTCTCATACACTGCCAAGGAGTCTGGGACCTATCACACTCAGTTTAGGAGCCAGTGTGGTATTACACAGGAAGAAGGGGTGGAGGGGTGATCCTGGCTCGAGCACCCACACGGGGCGGTTCAGTCAAATGAAGAACGTGAACATTCTGCCAAATGAAAACTGGTCAAACGCGCTGCACGCAAAGTGAGATTTACCTGTTTGCATGGAACCCCTGGGGAAACAGCTGACAGTCCGCGGGAGTTTCTTTCATGGTACAAATCAAAATTATTTTCTTTCCATTGCTGAGTCTGTCACAAAAGAGAAGTGTATTTATTACATTTGCAGTATGTTTTTAATTCTTTTCCAGTACAGTGGTATGGTTTCATAGATTTAGGAAATATTCCAGCAAAAATGACTGAAAAGACTTTTTTCTCTAACTTTTCCCAAACTCAGTTTCTTGAAAATGAAATCTCCCACAATGCATTTGATTCTATCCTTCTTGCAAACGACAGAACAGAACACTGCAGTCGGGGAAAATGAATGACAGGAGACTATGAAAAACATAATTTAGACAGCAGCAGGCCTACCTATCCTAGAGATTGATGGCTTGTTTAAATGAATAGCTTCCATTCATAGCTTACAACTGCAGTCCTTCCACCGACATTCCACAGAAATGACCCTGTCCTCCAAAAAGATTGTTGCTGTTATCTGTGCTTTTGGCGAGCAACGTGTATGAAATGTCTGCCGTCCCTGTTTGCTGTATATCAGCTCAATGCCTAATTTTGCTTTAATAGGCTTATTCCACTTCAGTCGTTACACGTCTGAGTCTATAGACAATAACGGTAACTGCCATTCAAATGCTGCTCTGAGTTCATGAACTTGAGTTTATGATGTTACTAGAAATTAGAATTATACAGTATATGTCGAAATAACAGGCTGTCCACTATTTTTGTACCTTGTATTTATATTTTCATGTCAATGTATTAATATACTAACTTGCAATAACCTGATACAGACCAACTACCGTACTTGTAATGAGTATCAAGGACCAAAGATGTGCTTAGTGCAATCCCAAGTGGAATGGTTTGGAATTGCATGAAAATTACCTCATTGTGAAAGAAGGACAATTCCAGGGTTGCCTGCTATTTATCGTAATGTATAATATTCTGCGTGCTGTGTATTTCAACAAAAGATGTTTTAAATGTATAAAAGCCACATCAGTCACACATGGTGATTATGATGATTCCAATGGCCCTGACTGACAGGGATCCTCAAAAACTTGTGATGTAATGGCACAGGGATGGGGCGACCTGATATGGTGGGGCCCAATGTGAGATCTTTTCATGGGGCCCAAAATCCCTAGTGGGGCACTTGCAGATAGGCATGGAGACACAGGAACGGGATAGGCCAGTCACCCTGAGGTCACAGATTAGAGCAGAGAGATCAGCATGGTGTGTGGGGTTTGAATAATTAGTGCAGAAGATTAATATATAATAGATTAAAAGATTAACACGATTGCTTGAACATGCTTGTGTTTAGGCAATCTCAGGCATAACATCCTCTGCGAATATCCAAAGAATCAACTTCTTCTGCTTAGTATGTTAACATGCGGTGACATTGCAGTCCTAAATTTAGTCGAATCTCATTTAAAAACTGCGCTTCGCTTGACTGTGGAAACGAAGAAACGATGAACTCAATTTCGTCCTTTAGACACTCGTTCGCTTTGCGTTTGGTGTACTGAACGTCCACAAGGGGGAACCCTCAGCCTAACGAACGACCACTCGAAGCTGCGGAGAGAGCATGTGCACTTCCATTCTGCGGTTACAGATTAATGGGTGTGCATCTGCCTTGTGTCACCGCCGTTCTATTCCTGACATACCTTGAGTGCCAGCAGGAGGATGGAAAACCATTTATCACCGATTTCAGCCAAACGGCCACCAGTGGGCCCAATATGATCTGTGCGTATTTGCCAGTGTGCGTCCTTTTCCATTATTTTCTCACTGGGTTTCTTGCTTTAGTGGTTGTTTTTGCATTGCTTACATTGTGAATGGCACCATTATATTATTGATCGTTATCAAGTTTAACTAGAGACAGTCTTATCGCTCTGGAAGGAAGCTTAAACCGTGAACCCTGAATGACCCTACCAACAATCGAAAATCTGGCAGCTCATCAGAGACTGCTGTATCTAAAATACCCTTCATTGCACATGAAAACACGCACAAAAATACACATGTGCTAAAACAGAAAAAAAGCCCAGAGAATTATTGTTCAAAAACTAGCAGTAATATGACATAAAGACAATGCACTTCCTGGCGAAATAACGATATATGGAAGCTATGGGGTGTGAATATTCTTGACTTTAATGTCTCAGAAATGACACTATGTGGACAAGCCTACAATTCTGAGCCTTTCGTGATTCATTCAGTCTTCATTTACTTTATTCATTTGCTTCTCTGTTTGTTTCTAGCATCCTAACCTCCATTGGATCCTGAGGCCCTGTCCTGCTGTTTTACCACACTGCCCCCCCCCCCTCCCCCTTTCCCCTTCACCCGTGACGCGTTGCCCCTGTCCGAAAACTCCGCGCTGCGCTATTTCGGACCGCCCCCGGGCCGGGGTGCTGAGGTGTCCCGGCCCGGCCTGCTCGGGTTTCATCACCTCCGTCTCTCGGCACGTCTGGGCCCCGGCGGGGCCTCCCGTCTAGGCTTTCAGCGCCGGTTCTGTTCATTCTTTATTTACCCGCCTTCTCGCTTTCGCTCGCCCCTGCCCCGCCCCGCCCCGCGCGCACCTCCGACCCGCTCCTGCGGCCCACCTGTTCACATGACGCCTCCTCCCTGAACTCCCTGCGGGAGCAACACCTCCTATTTATCCATGCTGAGGCTGGACTCCCTGCTCTCAACAAGGAGGGCTTCGGTATGGCTCCAGGTGATGATACAGACAGTGGATAATATAGACAGTGGATGACAGGCAGTGGATGATATGGACAGTGGATGACAGGCAGTGGATGATATGGACAGTGGATGACAGGCAGTGGATGATATGGACAGTGGATGACACGCAGTGGATGATATGGACAGTGGATGACAGACAGTGGATGATATAGACAGTGGATGACAGACAGTGGATAGTATAGACAGTGGATGACAGACAGTGGATGATATAGACAGTGGATGACAGACAGTGGATGATATAGACAGTGGATAATATAGACAGTGGATGACAGACAGTGGATGATATAGACAGTGGATGACAGACAGTGGATGATATAGACAGTGGATAATATAGACAGTGGATGACAGACAGTGGATGATATGGACAGTGGATGACAGACAGTGGATGATATGGACAGTGGATGACAGACAGCGGATGATATGGACAGTGGATGACAGGCAGTGGATGATATGGACAGTGGATGACAGGCAGTGGATGATATGGACAGTGGATGATATGGACAGTAGTTTCACATGTATCAAATCCTCACACAACCTACCGGTGGGTTCCGACCCACGGTTTGAGGACCACTGCTGTTGGAGCATCAGCAGAGCAGCATCACCAATGTGCAGTCTGGAGAGAGATTGCTCAGTACAGACCGTGGCATTCAAGGTCCAAGAACTGATGTTCTGGTTTTCCATCCTCCCTTTACCTGGGAGTCAGGTGTGAATGTAGTCTGGCCAATCAGGAGCACTAACTGTTCAGTTAATCACCTGGCCGGAAAAAAAAAAAAACGGATTCGGATTCGAGGTCCAGATCTGAGTATCCGTGGTCTAGACGGGGGTGGATGGTGGCATTTTCATTTGGACGGTGGGTGAAGATGGCATCTCGGGTCATGCCCGCTGGGGGCCTGCTGGCGGGGGTTTCGCGGCCGGGCTGTGGAAAATGGCCCCGATGCCACGTGGACCCGGGCCAGGGGGGGCCGTGCCAACCCCCCCGACTCTCTCCAGGGCTAAAAGCGTCCCCCGCTGACCCCGAGCCGGGGGCACACGCTGCGGGCTGCACCCCTTTTCTGCAGCAGGACACCCCTGGACCCACCAGCAGTGTGCAGAGACGCTTTCAGGGTTTATCTGTTCTACAGCACGACTGGAAAGGGGCATGAAGACACAGGGCTTAAGAGAGCTGTGGTGAAAAATTACACTAAATATAACTTTCCCTTGATAATCAACCCTCCCGCAGAAATATTTCCCCGCTGAGTATGAGGCTCCTGTCGTCATGTTATTGCTTGTACAAAGCCCATGCCTTTTCCCGTAAAAAAAAAGAGTCCTTAGAGTCACAGGGCGCAGCACTTTGTGTTTTGGAGGAGAGGACAGAGCTACCATTACCGATGCTATTACTGCTGCAGGTCCTTTGTCTGAGATCAGAACAGCCCATTCTCGGGCGGGTGTACTTCAGGAAAAAAAAGGACAAGTGCTCACTTCACTTTCGTCTGAAGTGTCAGAGCAGGGCTGCCCGTCCCCGTTCGAATCCGAGCCTAACAAAGCGCTCCTCGTTAAACAGCCAGGGGCCTCGTTGAGCTGTTAATTAGCAGAGTCAGGTGTGCCAGATTAGGGCTGAAATTGAAACCCTGCGGGACGGTAGACCTCCAGGAACTGGGCTGGGGCAGGCCCCGTGTCACCGAGTTCGTTTGGGCCCGAGTCCCAGCGGCCTGTTTATGGACCTCCCCAGCTGTTCCTCTCCCTTACGATCCAGCGGCCATTGAAACGCTGAAGCTGGCTGGTCAGCAGATGCCTAAGGCTTGTTCCTAAATGGGTAAGTTCCTCGTGCAGCTCTCGCAGGGCCTTCCAGTGCGTGACAGGGCTATTTATTCCGAGCGCAGATTTTTAAAAAATCTCAGCAGTCACCCTTCACGTCTTATTCCAGCGGGGCGCGAAACCCGAAACGCTTCGGAACGCGATTCTCGATCCGCTGGAGGCGTTCCATCTGCGTAGCGGTCAGCTGGAGAACGCGCCGGAGGAGCGATGAAGGGAGGCCGCGCAGGAAGCGGACGCGGGGCGGCGGCCAGGAAGCAGAAGAGCCGTCCGAGAACGGGAACCGCGAACCGCGAGTCCCGCGCGGCGCGGAAATCCGAACGTCCGGATTCCATCACCGGGACTTTTTGCGAGGCCTTCGCTGATGATAAATAAATACAAAATGGCGGCCGCGGACCTCGAAAAGACGCCGTGCTTTGCATGCCGTCCATTCATAACAAACCGACAAATCCATCTCTACCTCAGACTGACGGTGATGCGCGAGGCCCTTGCTGCTTCTTGACGCCCCAGAAGCACTTTGAAAGGCATCAGTTACACTCACCCTTCCTCCGGTCAGTGTTTCAGCCGGGACGGGCTTCTGTGTGAGGAGCTCATCTCAGTCACTTTCACAGCTTAAACAGATGTGATTGTGGGCCAGTAGATGTGATTATAGTCACCTGCGGAGAGGGACAGGTGCGCTGTGGGCTGATTGGGGCTGACATGGAACGTCTAAAAGAGACCGCGCGAAACCCGCCATTCACCATGGCAACCCTGCTGCACACGACCCCGTATTTCATTCTGCTTATGTGGTCAGGGTGGCTGTAGGTGTGCTACATTCTCAAAATAGCACATTTGCAATAGCAATTAACAGTCAAAAATTATACTTAGCATGAAAGAGCTATTTTTTTTTTTTTTTTTTTTTAAATAAAAAATTTACAAGTATTTCAGTATGCCTCACAACCATCCCATATTGCTTCACTTGCACAAAGGCAAACTGGAATAGGCTGTTTGTGCGGTGGGGAAAGAGCATCCCGCACAGAGGTAAGATAATCCTGCCTAAAGAAAGTGGCACAGCCAGACTGAAAGAGCAGGACGGGGGACAGCTGGGCCGGTTTATCGGTCCGACTAGCCGCACAGCGGAACGTCTGCCAAAAATAAAATGATTTGTTTGGAAAAGGTTAAGTTGGCCCGCTGGCCGCTCCTTGAACCTCATAATAGACGGGTAGAGCGCGGGGGGAGGCTAGTCAGCAAAAAGGGCAGGTGAAAAATAGTCTTCTTTTTTAAACCGGACTATCAATACAGCCACCCCCCCTCCCCTCCCCCTCCCCCTCCCCCTCCCCTCCCCTCCCCCTGCCCCCAGCACACACAGTCACCTCCCTGTGGGGAGTTTTGGGAAGAGGGCTTCCCGGAATAAGGAGGTCGGCATTAGCGGAGCGAACTGGAGCAAGGCTCCGGGGACAGGAGGAATGCTGCCCATGCAGGGGAGTGGACGTCCCGGCCGGGCCAATCGCTGGCCGGTCACGGCTCCCACCTCCGACCTACGACCTCTGACCTCCCGCCGTGCCCCCCGGCGGGAAAGCCGAAGCCAGCGACACGGTGACACCGCCGTCAGACGACTCCGCCCGTCACAACTGAGGCGCGCTGCCTGGGGAGCAGACAAACACGGGCCGTTATAAAACCCGGAGCAATAGCCACAGCCCGGACAGCGAGCAACTCCGGAGCGGATCCGGGCTGAATCTGGCCCAAAGTCAGCACAGCCAGCACAGCTTTTTGATTGGTTTATTTCCACACCCTCCCCGCCCCCTGTCGTTAACGTTACATGTGTGACAACGAGCGTGCATGAATAAGGAAACGCTGTCGCGTGGGGCCAGACCGTGCGGCAAGGCCCAGCTGGCCGGTGGGTACGACGCGCTGCTGCGTAGCGTCCAGCAGGGGGAGCCTCCATCTGTGCCGCTTGTATAAATAAATCCCATTAATTCTGACCACAGCCGCTCAGCCCTGACTCTCACCTGCTCTGCACTCGCACACAGGACGGACAGGCCCAGATGTCTCCACGGCAAAGCTGAGCTGGAACGGGTCCCAATCCACCTCTTCACCGTTAACGCTCTGTTTATAGTCTGGATCAGAGTGAGCGGACATTTCCTGAAGGCCGTGTGACTTATTTATTTATTTTAATAACAGTAGTCGCGTGTGTGCCAGTGTCAAAGATCATTTCTTCAGTTTTGTTTTGTTTTATGGTCCGTTAGCGATATAGAACAAGGAGCTCGGAGCCGCAGAGGAAAGGACAATATGCAAAATATGAGCTGGGTATTAAATGAATCACTTGAAATTCAGCGAAATTAGTCAGGGCCCAGATTTACTGCACTGAAATGTTCCATCAGACCTCTCCAGCAGTAATTAGCAGCATCTGATGATCCAATTCACCGATGGAATGAATTACGCTGCTGTTGCTTTGGCTCCTAATTATCCAGCCTTGCAGCAGCCAGCCTCAGAAAGCCAGCGCTCATCAGTGCACTGCGGCTGCAGCGCGGATCTGGAACAGAACGGATCGGAACAGAACGGATCGGAACAGAACGGAACTGACCGGAACGGACCTGACCAGAACAGAACCGAACGTCACTCCAACAGTACCAACGTTCCGGGCGAAGCAAAGCAACTCCACCCGGAAAGGTAAAAGTTTTTTGCCCTTCTGCAAATTGTTTCTCAAGGAAACCTTGAAGTCCCAAAAACACGTGAGCGAGTGAGCGTAGGTGTGCACGTTTGGCGTTTGGATCAGTGGCACGGGACAGAGCAATGACGGAGATTTAGGCTGCGTTGGCACGGGGGCGCGGTGCGGCCCTCTGCCCGTTTGGCCCGCTCCGAGGCGCAGAGGATCCGTCGCGGCGAGATCACTTCCTGCGAACTCCCGCCGTGACTTCTGGCCTCGCTGGAAGTGTCATGCAAACTAATGAGCCTCATTGCTGCGGGCTGCGCCTGGAGCGGACAGCAGAACCCGGGAACACGTGTGTGTGTGTGTGTGTGTGTGTGTGTGTGTGTGTTTGGCGGGGGGGGACTTGCACTGTGAGCTTTTAATCTCCATGGCAACATTCACCACTGAGAGATGAGACACAGATAAGGATGAGGCTGCTCCTCCAGGCCCCCTGAAATGCATTGTGGGATTGCCAGCAGTCATTTGCTTGGACAGGAAGGGTTGTGCGGGGGGAGGGGGGTCATGGAGATTTGGAGTGACCCGTGATGGGCTCTGAAACTGGCTTTCAGTGTGATGTGTCAAAGGCCTCCACTCCGCCCCTCAGAAGAGCGTCAGTTTCACCCATAGCTGGTGGGCAGTGTCAATGGGGGGGGTGGGGGGGTCAGGAATACAAGTCAGAGCTTCACTGTAAGAGTCAAGCATCGAATGAGGCACTTACAACACATGAATCAGCAGCGCTTGAAAGATCTCTCAGTCTCCTCCCCCTCCTCCCACCACCTATTAAGTGGGGGAGTGTGTTACCTCCTCAGAATAATTTGCCCTCATGCTCAAACCAGCGCCACCTCAAGTGCTCACAGTACTGATGTCCTCAGCTTCCAGTTCCAGATCCATTACAGGCGAACCCTTTCCCCTCGCCACTGTACTGGGTACGCGTTTGTCTTGCAACATTGGTATTTTTTCCTCCATCTCGTCATAAGTTATTTATTCACGCATTAGCACTTGCGTAGTACGATTCTGTCTCTATCTCCGTCTCTGAGTCTATACCTGTATGCACCTGTTTTTGCAGCGTGCACCAATCCAATTAATGATGCCAAGCAGCCGGTTCCTATCTCCTGTGGGCTGTCAGCAGATTGCATGGCTCCGGGGAGCCAAAGCACACAGCTGATTTACAGCTGGTCAGGCTCCGTCCAGGAAGAGTATCAGCCATTAAAAACTTGTACAGTGTCACCAGATTTTTTTTATTTTTATATATCTATAGACCTGTCGCACCTTGCTGCGTGATGGCGTTTCGGCTTCGATCGACATCGAGCGCTACCCGTCCCGCCTGCCACGCCGACCCGTACGAAACCCCCCTCCGCCCTCGGCTAGTCGCCAGATCCGTTGTGCTAACGTGACAGAAATACCCGCGGCAGCAGCCCGTCCCCTTTGAGCTCCACCTTTAAACAGCGCTCCACGCCAGCCTGAGGAACAGCAGACACTCCGCTGATCTCCAGTTCACTCTCTGAGCCATAGGCTACATCCCCCCCCCCGATGTCTGGAAGCGTGTTTTACCATCAGATCATCATAGCTCTGCTGTGAGGGGGGAGAGAAAAACCTCACAACAGCTGCTGAGGGAGGAAACTGACGCAGAAGGCTTCCGGTTTTTAATCTCGCACCTAAAACCTCAGCGAATAGCGCAGACGAAGCAACTTGTGTCTTTAATTGCAATTTTTGAATCGTCGTTTGGACGCAATGCATTTGTTTCATTTATCTTTCGTGCTGGTTGTTTTATTTATTTGACAGGCGTCTCTGCAGAACACAGTTCCTCGCTTTGCCCAAGACACCATTAGCTCAGGCGGTGCCAATGGAAGCAGCACCCGGATGTTTATCCCAGTGGGTACAAAATTGCCCTCTGCAGTGCAAAAAAAGCGCACACGTGGAGCTAATTGCATCGGTTCATATCAAGTTTAAACATTAGATATCTAAACTCATTGCCCATTCTGTTGCACTTGTTGTTTTAATCACACTCGGTGGCTGTCGTCTGACAGCAGACTGTATGCACTGGGCCCATGAAGCAGACTGCAGGCTTCGAACCTCGGCCTTTATGAGCCTGCGGGGCTCACTGGAATCATTATCATTAGTACTGGTTGAGCGCGAGCGCTCCCTAAACAGCCTCAGGTGCATACGCTCCTGCACGACGAGCAGAGGGTGGAAGCTGTAACGAGGTGATTTCCCTTCTGCCAGGTTGTTATTGTAGAGGCACAGGTACAGTTACATGCGGTCTAATTAGCCATCTGGGGTTGTGGGCTCAGAGCAGAGCAGCGGGGTGTGAAATGCTCTTTCTCGTTTCTATTTTTTTGGCATTAGAGGCATTTTCTGACACACACTTTGCTTTGAGTACAGACGAGGTCTTGGGATCGCCTGTTTTATTTATGAACCTGTGTGCAAATGCGAAGTAAAGTGCTTTGCTTGGCCAAACCAGTTTGCACTGAGCAGGCAGCTCTAAGCAGGCTGCTTCAGGCTATTGTTATGACCGTCCTAACTTCTTTTCCTCTTTATCAGAGAACAGCCGCAGTTTCGCATTAAAGACAGACGGGATTATGTTCCATCAGGGCGCAGAACTCTGCATGCTCTTCTTCTGTCAAAGGGAAGGTTACACTGGGTGAAAGGCTGTGCTAAGCGAGTCAGCTCTTTAAGTGACTGTCAGAGCCGGTTTCTCTCCCTGTCTTTGTGTACGTGGAGATCAGGGTGCTTCAGTGAGCGTGAGCGTTCCCTGGAGAGCCACGGGGGAAGGCCGCAACCAGACCCAGCGATCGCACTCCGGCACGGCGCGCTTCCCTTGAAGGCCACTGCGATAAAATGCTAATGCTAAATGCTAACAAAGACCCGCCTTAATCTCTCTCTGTCTCTAGAGCACATTGGGGGGCATGCGGCCAAAGCGGCCATATCTCCCCCAGGTCATCAGGTCGTCTAAATCCGCAAGAATCCGGCGGAAACGCGAGCAGAAGGCGACGGGGGGAGAACAGAAGTCTGCGTTTTTTTTTACATGGCAGCTCAGATGGTCTCTGAGTCATCGCTCGAAGATCAGACGTTCTCCAGAGAGCCTCGGGTGGGAAGAGATTTCACCCACAGATCGGCGGGTGCCGCGCAGCTCCAGGGGTGTAAGCGGAGCACCGCAGGCAGGGCACCGCGCCGGGAGGCCCTGAAATGGCGGGAGAGCCACCGAGAGCCACCGAGAGCCACAGAGAGCCACAGAGAGCCACAGAGAGCCGCAGAGAGCCACCAAGAGCCACAGAGAGCCACAGAGAGTCACAGAGAGCCACTGAGAGTCACCGAGAGCCACAGAGAGCCACAGAGAGTCACAGAGAGCCACAGAGAGCCACAGAGAGTCACAGAGAGCCACAGAGAGCCACAGAGAGTCACAGAGAGCCACAGAGAGCCACAGAGAGCCACCAAGAGCCACAGAGAGCCACCAAGAGCCACAGAGAGCCACAGAGACCCTTGCATATTCGAACAGCAAAGAAAGCACGGCCCTCCATCGCACTCGACGCATGATGGGCTGCGCTTCTCAGTTTCACACCTACTGGCGCTCTGACAGGCTTGAAACACACGCTGACACCACCACCGCTTCTCAGTGAACCTGTTTCCGTTATCACAGCCTCCTAATCACCAGTGAGCCACTGCCTATATCGGTAGTTCGGTCCTTCACATAGTGCCTGCTGATGCCTCCCACGGAAAGTAGGTCCACTAAACACAGGACCTCCGGCTGTCATGTACCAACATGTTTGGTTACTCCTTCAGGCATTGCTTTTAACATTACCCTCTGATACAAACTAGTGAGGAGGGTGAGGTCTGGGGACTGGGGAAATGGTAATATCACCCGTGACAGTTCCAAAAGAAAATTCTATGTACTGTGCTCAAGGAGGGTTTTTTTGTGACGGGTTCCTGAAAACATCGCTTTCCCTGGTGTAAATGGAGACTAATATAGAGAATGGTTTGTTAGGCAAAATTAGTTCAATTAACAGTGCAGTTATATAAAATGGCCACACGATGGTGACAAAAGACACACATGCGATTAGTGGCGAGAATAAAACCACACAGAGCAAAACCATAGTTGGTAAGAGTCCTCGCCTAGAATCAAAATAGGTTCATTAAAGTCAACTAGAAGTTCACATGAGCTGATAGCTAACATTTTGTGTCGATTTGTTGCTATAACCAATCAATTGAACTCTTCAAATGCCAAGGAAACCAGCATCGCTATTCACCTTCCTCACAAAGAACTCATTTGCATCAAGGACCCATAAAGTGTTCTATTATTGCCCCGGGGTAAACTGTACCTACGCAATTTCGTAATTTGGTTATTGTTTGAAGACTGTAAGGTATAAACTATTAAATTGGGTTATTCATAATAATAATAATAATAATAATAATAATAATAATAATAATAATAATAATAATAATAATAATAATAATAACAACAACAATAACACTAACAATAACAATAATAATAGTTTCCTTAAAGGACGGGGAGGGGGAAAGGCCACCATTCCAATGGAGGTCAAACAGGAAGAATGAGAGAAACTGATGGATTCTTCACTGAGTGTGCAGAAGAACGCATAACATTTGTAACAGGCCATAGTAGGTGCACATACTGTGATTTCGATTATCTCTTATCTTTCTGTGTGTCTGGATTACATCATTATATCATTTACAGTCACACTTTATGGGCTTATTTAGAATGTTTCTAGGTTTTTCCACGTCTGTTTGGCATTTTAAACTGTGAGAACATGAACGCCCCCGTTTTGCTAAAACCAAACGTCCATTGGGCACTGTGTGTACACCATGGATTGCGAACGCGGAACACAGTACTTCATGTTCAGAGAAATAATGGGTGGGCTGTTCCTCTGCACGGGACAAATGATACCTCTGCGATAAATCCCTCCCGCAGCCGCGCTGTGCGTCGCGAGTTTAGTCTGGCTTGGCAACAGACCCCACCACGTTCTACGACCATTATTAACGGAGGGAGAGAGGTAGACGAGAGCTAAAGAAAGATAAGGAGCCCTACACGACCGACTGGGAATGCTTGACCATGCATGTTGAGTGTGCGCGAGACAAAACGACGTTAAATGCTCGAACGTTGCGACTGCTGAAGGTGTGGAGTTGCATTAACGATTTTAGTAGGCCTACGGATTTTTGACCACAAAGGCACTTCGTTTGTTTCATGCGTTTCCAAGCGATGGTAGTAGACTGTCGGGGTGGTGTTGGTGGAAGCTGTCCCCGCGTTTACGGCACAGGTTGAGAATGCAAGTCTGGATGTAGCTGATTGGAGTAACAGAGTTGGTGATCAGAGTGTGGAGAGGGAGGAGGGGAGATTCTGAAGTGGGTTTTCTATGTGTGACTCTCCAGCGGCCATGTTAACCAAGAAACCCTGCGCTGCTGTCTACCCAACTGGTAAGAAACTGAGAGACAGGGGCAACGTAAATCCTTTCGGGTGCATTTTTCTAAGCTGTTCTATATCTCGATTCTAGGGTATACTGGGAGGTTCTAGCTAGCTACACGAGCTACTTATCTCGGCTTTACTCTATATCGTGCATGCAGCGTTGGTTAATCCAGTATTTTTCCTTCTAGTGTGTGCTAGCTATATACTGTTGCAAACTGGGATTTTGGTATGGTATCCTAGCTTGCAACATACGTTCTTGTATGGGGTGGTTTATAATTTCCCTTTATGCGCAAAAGTATTTCTTGGAAATGTAGGTGCAGTGACCTGAAATGTTCCCATTAAGCGCTTTTGTAAACCAGACAGTTCTGTTTTGCAAGATCGATGGAATTTAAAGGCGTTTCAGTATAGCCTACTGGTTATGTCCCCTGGTAAACTAAAATTAGTTTACATGAGTGGCAATCTTGTTATTTCTGAGTTCGATTTAGCAGGCTACAATGTTAAAATGGCTTAACTGGGCATGGAACCCGTTTTATCGGTGCATGGAACCCGTTTTATCGGTTCCATTTTTGGCTGGATTAGTCAGTCATCTCGTCCAAATTAATGGCAACATGAGGATTGGAGATAGTATTGCTGTTACTAATTTACTTGGATTTACACCTAAAACGACCCGGTGCCTTTCTAAGAATAAGATAATATGTGATGCTAATGCCAGATGTATGTTGCAAGCTTATCTATAACCATAGTGAATAGTAAATATCATATAGCTGCGTTAGCATGTCAACAGTATAACTGAATTTCTTGATCTTTTCATAGGCAAGGGGGGTGAAGTGGTTTGCCAGGTACAGTCTTCCCCCGGAATCGGAATTGGGGGTCTACGGGCCGGAGCAGGGACCGACCCGACATCACCCGTCACATTACCACCCCTCAGGAACACCAACTCACTAACGGTATGAAGTACATTAAAAGCCTGTAACATTACAAGCGAATGTTACATATATTTGGGAAAATTACGATTTATTCCACTGGAGTTAAGCATTTCATCCTTTTAGGGAATGCTGCATCTTTTGGACCATCACATAAAAGCAGATTAAATGTCGTTTTCATTTTAACGTAACACCAGAGTTGAAAGGGGGGTGCATGTCTATTTTGGATTCAGTTTACAGAGGCTAAGTGTAAACGTTACTTTATCGCCTCATAATTAAACGAGTGTACGTGCACCAAGCGACCTCTTTGTTTCGTTGTCGTTGTTGTTACCTAGCTGTCCTAGCTAATAATGTGCTTGGAGACAAATTGTCACCGCTATTGTCACGTGAGGCCTATAGATTAGCCAGAAATGCTGTACTGCTGTAGAGAGGCTTGTCAACCAGTTACACGCATTATGAATATGACAGCATTCCATTGTTTCCAAAGCAACATGCATGAATCTATATCACTAGGTTTTTCGCTTCATAACGTAGGCTAAACAGCGTCTATTTGCAATCCATGTAACGTCTGCTAAACATAATCTGTCATTGCACTGGTAAGACTAGTTAGGCTAAATGTGCAGTAATCTACTTGCCATTGACTACCGAAAATACCGTGGAGCTTTCTGTTCTTTCAGTTTCGCTGTGTAATGAATTCGACATATATAAAGAAAGTCAGGATTTGGATTATCTGCGAGGTGATCCACGAAGGAAAGGCAGCAGGCCCAGGTTAATGTATTGTGTTGGTAGGCTGACATGAATGGGGGATGGGTGAACTGAGCCCACCGAGCAATGAGCAATCTAATGCGCACGCAGTCCTGCTGTCATTGACGTTAAGAATGGCTTATTTATGGTAAAATTAGAGAGTAGTAAATGGCGTGCATGTAATCGTAAACTAGATGTAATGTATCTTTGGTGTATTGCCGTAAGTACTAGTGCTTCTGTATACAGTTTAAACGAGCGGAAATGTAAGTGCTAATTGTTTTTTTACTATACCTTTATCGACTTCCTTTGCCGTTCTAAATATTTTGTATTTGTTCTGGTGTTATACTAAATGTTATGTTGGTGTTATATTAAACATGATGATAGCACCAATGAAGGTTCCACCAAATAGATAGGTTTAGCTGTTTACTCACCCATGCAATCTCACTCTCTGATCTTAGTAAGTACACGTGAAGCTTACCTATCGCAGACGCGTCAACATTTATGCACGGCGTGTTTAAATTTATCAGTTTGTTCGGTGTGTTTGAACATTAACTGGCACCTCTCTTGAAGTCGATAAAGTCAGTCTAGTTTGTGGAAAGGGGAGTGCTGTTTACACACCCACATGTCGCCATTCAAATGAAAAGGATGCTTGTTCACTGTACATACACCATCAAGTTTTTTAAAAATTCAGACTTAAAATACCAATTAATTCAATTGAATTTATTTCCTGCCGTTGATTTCTCAAAATTGAAAATCAGTCACAGGCCCATGCTTGAGTGAAGCATTCATTCGGTAATACTCGTGTAGGGTGTTAGAATGAGTTGTCGATGCCAGGGCACATGAAATGGACCAGCTTAAAGTATGACATCACATCACCCACCACCACTCCTCTCTACTGTACATTATATATACAGCTAAGCTGATTAGGCGTCAGGTGTTTTTCTGCCAGTGAAATTGATTACCGAAAATGCAGAGCACAAATAACGAATATAAGCAGGGGTCTCCAGGGCTTCGCAGTACATTTTTCTACAGGTTAATTTGTATTGCATGCCATTTCTCCTGGCCGAATTTAATCTCTCAGCATCGCATCCTATTGATTTTTCGGTCTTTGTCGGAAGCTGAGAGCTTTTCGGAGGATGTGAGGTCCCTCCGAATGAAACGGAAGGAAGTTGTGCGAAGTAGATATCGTGTTTTTACACACAGTCAAGAGTTCAAACGTGCAACAAATCGAGTTTAATGTGACGATGCAGTGGTATGATGGTCTCCGCTTTCACTTTGTTTACATATTAATTAATGACTCTTTGGCATTTGATAAATATTGCTTAGCCCAATCAGTGTGAATCATAAGTGCAGTTAAGTATGTCAGGTGTGCTTTTTCCCAATCACCCTGAATTGGTCCGAATCGTACAATTTTAACGCCATGTAATCAAAAGTGCAGGAACAAACGGATATCAAATGGCCAGTATTTGGCTTTTTTTTCCTGCTTTAATAATCTCTGTCTGGAATGATTTGAAAGCAAATAACGGTCCGAACGCACTCACGCCTTCGCTGAATGCTTTTATGTCATTGCCCCGTAACGACAAGCGCAGGGGAAAATTCCAGCCATTAAAGTGTTTTAAATTTAGGTTTCCCAGTGCCCTTCAGTCTCCAACAAAAGCAGCGAACTCCTGACCGGAGCATATGTTGGTGGCAAGGTCAGGCCTAGTGGAAAAAACCGGGGGCTAATTCGGCCTCCGAGCACAGCTGTCAGCTCAGGTGTCGCAGCTGGAGAGAGAGAGAGAGAGGGAGAGAGAGAGAGAGAGAGAGAGAGACGGAGAGAGAGGGAGAGAGAGAGGACCGTCAAGGTGTACGAGAGGTGGCCTCGTCTTGTTGCTCCTTTCGTTCGTTCTGGGGTCCGTTCCAGACGGCCGTGGTGTCCGTTTGTTGCCATGGGGACCGGTTTGGGGGGGGGGGGTTAAACGGAAAATATTACACTCTGCCCTGCGCCTTGCCACCGTTTCCTTGTGCTAGTCTGTTCGTCTGCAGTCCTCGATCCGCTGTCCTTGGTTAACCTCTCCTGGTTCATCGGAACGTTGCCTTGAATGGCGCTAGCCTTGGGCGTGCGGCGGCAGCGGCTAAGGAAGCCGTCTGCGGAGAAGCGAAACCGGGGCTGGTTGCGAGAGAGAGACTCGGAGGCGTTCGCCGCGCACGCTGCACCCCGCCGGCCACGGGACGAAGCAGCGCAAGGTGTTTAAAAAGGATAGTCCACCCCCTCGCCCCCCCCACAATCCCCAGAGAGCAGGCCGGAGTCCTTGTTCAGCTCTGGCGGTGTCCACTCCGGCTGTTTGCCAGAGACCCCTTTCCTCAGACTCGAACCTTAGTCACGTTTGATTGGTGGAGTCGGGACCGAAGCGGCCTTTTCATTCCAGCCTGATTTGCACCCAGCGCTCAGCCAGGCCTCTCAAAGACCAGGGCACGCGTTTCCTCACAATGGCAGGAAGCGTGTGTTTGTTGTTCCTCTGGTGCGCGTTCAGGTGCGCGTCCTCCATTTTGGCTCGCTGCTTTATATCCTCAGGTGTGCAAGCGCCTCGCTTTCGATTGGAATCCAAAAAATAAATCGCACACGGGCTGCGGCGGCAGCGGACGATCCAGCCATTGTTTGCTGGGTGCGTTGGATGCGTCTCTGAGCGCCCCCTCCCCTCTCCGCTGTCAGAGAGTGTGGAAACCTGCACAGGGTGACATGCTTCGCATTGTGTGGCTGGGTGGTTTATGACCTTGCTGCTTAAATAGGAGTGGTAGCGGGCGCACTGTATTGGGGAGGGTGTGCTGGGAGGGGGGGTGGGGGGCGGTCACTGCATTTATGACCAGGACAGAATGGAACTGAGGCCTTCTGTGAAACTGGCCCTGAAAGCCTCAACAGAGAGGGAGCCATTACGTGCCTGTTCCCTTCCGGTCAGCTGAGCGGACTGGCTCTGAGCAGCGGGAGCTGGGGCCTGCCCGCACTTAACCACCAAACATGCCGTACGGCGACTGCGTCCGCCAGCGCTCCGCTTCAGGCGCTAACGCTAACGTACCGGCTGGACGTCGGCCCCGCCGAAGGTTAAAAATATCTGTGCTGTACGAAGCGCCACGGACGAGCGTGCCAACGAGAAGAATGGAGCAGTAGCGCGACAGTGGCGTCTGCAGGCCCCGCTGCAGCAGGTTGCCAGGGGTTTCAAACCCCCACATTTCGAGTACGGTGATTAGAATGAGGAAAGGGTTGTGCCACCAGCTGAAGCAACAGGATGTTTCAGTGAAAACAAGATGCGGAGGCAATCACCGCCATCAGGGAAACCCGAGCTTTGGACAGGAAATAGGACGTTCAGGAAAGCAGGAAATGCAAGTTTTGCATTCTGTAAACACTAAAAAACCTAGTCTGCAACTTCCACAGATTGCATTGGCAACAGTTTCAAGCAGAAAAGGCAGACCTTTTCCAAACCGTTACCATAAAACTCTCAGCGTACGTTGCATAACGCGGAGTAGAATCGGGCTCTTGGGAAACGCATGCCATGGATGCCAGGGTCACTTTTAGAACTAACATACGGCAAATGCAGAGCACAGATGCACGTATAGAACCGAAGTGCACCAGCAGTGTGCTAAAGCTGGGGGTGCACTGTTCTTTTCCAATCGCTGCCGAAACATAAATAACCTTACTGTACAATTAAAATGTCTCAGAAAAAATAACTTGAGTTCTGTGGCCCAGGGATGGTTGTACACTGAAAATAGTGGATCCGAACAAGCGCTTTAGTTTTATATTTAAACTTCAAGTCTTATTTCGAATAGTTTTTGGCTAAATAAGGCAAAAAGCTTGCCAATAGCGTGCGTGTTTGACTCATTTCAGGATTTGTCAAAGGGGTCAGGACAATTTCACTTGTCAAGCAAAAAATAACTTAAAACGAGCTAATGTTTTCTGTTTGAGAGAAAAGAACTAAGATTTGAAGTCTCATTGTAAGACTAAAACACTTAAGACAGACTTTTTTTTTTTGCAGTCTGCATAGATTGTTTTTGCCAGCAGCCGGCTCTGACAATTAAGTTTTTGTCTGCGGTTCAGAATGACAGGCCTTAGAAATGTCGCACCACCCGGTGGAGTGTTGCAAGTCTGAATGAATTTTTATTGAAGCTTGGTAATATTGCTTGCCATGTGCCCAGTCTGCGTTTTTTTGCCACAGATCTTTGGAAAGGCTGTTCTAACAGCAGTTTCTCTCTCTCTCTCTCTCTCTCTCTCTCTCTCTCTCTCTCTCTCTCTCTCTACCTCTCTCTATCTCTCTCTCTATCTCTCTCAAGGCCGGAGGCAATAAGCACACAATGAACGAGCACCTGCACACTGGGAGCCACCAGCAGATCCACGTTCAGCAGCTCTTTGAGGAGAACAGCAACAAACGGACAGTGCTGACCACTCAGCCCAACGGGCTGACGCCCGTGGGCCGCACGGGCATCCCGCTGCCCGAGAGGCCGCCGGAGAGCGGGCACTGCCGGCAGGGAAGCTCCGCCTCGCTCAAGTCCTCCGACGGCAAGCCCCGCCCCTTCCCCATGACGCCCGAGCAGGCCATGAAGCAGTACATGGCCAAGCTGACGGCGTTCGAGCACCACGAGATCTTCAACTACCCGGAGGTCTACTTCGCGGGCCCCAACGCCAAGAAGCGGCCCGGCGTGCTGGGCGGCTCCAACAACGGCGGCTACGACGACGACCAGGGCTCCTACATCCACGTGCCCCACGACCACATCGCCTACCGCTACGAGGTGCTCAAGGTGATCGGCAAGGGCAGCTTCGGCCAGGTGGTGAAGGCCTACGACCACAAGACGCACCAGCACGTGGCGCTCAAGATGGTGCGCAACGAGAAGCGGTTCCACCGGCAGGCGGCGGAGGAGATCCGCATCCTGGAGCACCTGCGCAAGCAGGACAAGGACGCCGCCATGAACGTCATCCACATGCTGGAGAACTTCACATTCCGCAACCACATCTGCATGACCTTCGAGCTGCTCAGCATGAACCTCTACGAGCTCATCAAGAAGAACAAGTTCCAGGGCTTCAGCCTGCCGCTGGTGCGCAAGTTCGCCCACTCCATCCTGCAGTGCCTGGAGTCGCTGCACAAGAGCCGCATCATCCACTGCGACCTCAAGCCCGAGAACATCCTGCTCAAGCAGCAGGGCCGCAGTGGCATCAAGGTCATCGACTTCGGCTCCAGCTGCTACGAGCACCAGCGCGTCTACACCTACATCCAGTCCCGCTTCTACCGCGCGCCCGAGGTCATCCTGGGCGCCCGCTACGGCATGCCCATCGACATGTGGAGCCTGGGCTGCATCCTGGCGGAGCTGCTGACCGGGTACCCGCTCCTCCCGGGCGAGGACGAGGGGGACCAGCTGGCGTGCGTCATCGAGCTGCTGGGCATGCCGTCGCAGAAGCTGCTGGACGCGTCCAAGAGAGCCAAAAACTTTGTCAGCTCCAAGGGCTACCCCCGGTACTGCACGGTCACCACCCTGCCGGACGGGTCCACGGCGCTCACGGGGGGGCGCTCGCGCCGGGGCAAGCTTCGGGGCCCGCCGGGGAGCAAGGAGTGGGTGACGGCCCTCAAGGGCTGCGACGACCCCCTCTTCCTGGACTTCCTCAAGCAGTGTCTGGAGTGGGACCCGGCGCTGCGCATGACCCCCAGCCAGGCCCTCCGCCACCCCTGGCTCCGGAGGCGGCTGCCCAAGCCCCCGGCCGGGGAGAAGACCTCCGTGAAGCGCCTCACGGAGGGCTCTGGTGCTATAACGTCCATTTCCAAATTACCTCCGACGGGCTCGGCCGCCAAGCTGAGGACTAACTTGGCGCAGATGACGGACGCCAATGGGAATATCCAACAGAGGACAGTGTTGCCAAAATTAGTCAGCTGAACCCGGATGTGTGTTCTGTCCCGTAATTTATTGTTTTTAGAAGGCTGAATGAAATAATATGTTCATTGACCCCCCTGCCCCTCACCTCCCCCCCGTACCTGAACATTACTGAAGTTACAAGTGTGAAGGACTTTGTTTTTCTCTGTCATACATAATCACTACATAATTTTTGGCTTTGTAGCACCTTTGACAAATTTTTTTTAGAAATGGCAGAATAAGGGAACTATGCTTTTAGGTTTTCCAGCTGTATGCAATCTTGCGGGTCACCAACATTCATGCAGTTTGGCGTAACGCATTATGAAGCCCGTGCAGAAGTAGGACCGTCACGTCGGTGAAAAGCATAAAATGGAGTGGCTGGCCACAATGGAATGAGCTTGGTGTCCACTGTTTAATGGAATTGAGGGGTTTTTATCTTTGCATATCCTGTGAGTGATATCATGTCAATGAGGTTGAAAATGGATTTTAAACACCGTTTATTTTAGGGCTTGGTGCAAACCGTTGCACATTCATAGCTGCCTGTTGTGGAAGATTGTAGTGCCTCGTTGACATCAATTGCGTCATTTAGTGTGTGGAAGAGAATCTTGACAATTCGGGGGAAAGAAACGGGGGAGGGAAAAGACAAAAAAAGAAAGAAAAAGGCTGGGCTGGCATCAGAAGTTATCAATAGAAGGAAAAAGAGAAACATGCAAAAAAAAAAGTATGTTTACATAACAGACAAGGTATGTGCCTAAAATTCTCTTCACATTCCTTATAGAAAGAAAGGGAAAGGGAGAGGACAAGCTTACCCTATCTCTACGGGTCACTGTCTGTGACATTAAGGATGGAATCATGGTGTTATTGAGTAGAGGAACAGAGCAGATATTTATATATAGTATTTATACATACAATTTTGTAGTGACCTTTTCCTGATTGCCGTTTATTTGCAGGGCTGTTTTAGACACAAATCTGCTCTGTCAGAAGGAAAATAAATACTTTGGTGCTTTTTACCTTTTTTATAAAGGTATTTATATTCTTTTTTAGAAGTATGGAACAGAATAGTTTTGAATACTGCTCCTGTTTTTTTTTTAGTGGCTTACAAGCAAATGCAACATATCTACGTATATTTCAAACATCCTGGAGTTGGATCCTGTGATGTAAGGATATTTTGCTTTGAGATGGTTGAAGTAAATGTTATGCTGTGGTGTGATGGACAATACAGCTGGAGACTGCATACAACTGCATAAAACTTGAATTTGAATTTGTTTTCGCCATGTTCGCATCCAGACATGGATGGAATGGGTGGAAGTAATACAGTGGAAACACGGCCCGATTTCTCTGTCCCCTTGTTCTGAATGTAACACTGCTAAATTATTTCACCAGTTGACTGTAGCATAAGTCGGATATCTTGCATTTAACGTTGTATATATAGCAATATACAAGTGGGCTTGTAAGCATTTTTGCAAGTTAAGACACTTAAGAGCATGTTCCCTTGGAAGGCCAAAAGATTGTTTCAGGTATTGTAAATGAAAATGCTACTTTGACACCCCAAAATTCTTTTACACATCTTTTTTTTAAAACCCAGAACCTGTATAAAAGAATGACTTGGTCAATGCGTTGTATCCTGTACAATAGTTCAATGAAGAAACACATAGAGGAGCACCTGTGCTTTTCCTCTAAGGCACCCACTGGAGATTTTTGTAGCATTTTGACACCTTTTTAGAAAAAAATTATAATCCGAATTGTTTTTAAAGCTTTGTAGAAAATGTATTAATTTATTTCCTACGAATGATTCTCAAAGAAGAGATAATATATAAGGACTTACACCACTGGAAAGAGTCAAGAAGACACCTGAGTGTTTTGTGTTAGTAACCATGGGGAGCGTGGTATGTGAGAAGCTAATTCAGGAGAGCATTATCTGAAGCTATAGGCTCCTCTATTATTCAGAAGGAAAGGAATCTGTTAAGTCACACTCCCCATTTGTCGGGGAGACACCTGTGAGCGTGGGCGGGGCTCAGCCATCTGTGGGGAAAGACAGGGCTGTGGACCCCACCCTCTTTCTGCCTGTTGGCCCAGTGTTGCACATGCTACTTACTGGCACCGCCCTGCTAAACACCCCCCACCCCCCACCCCCACCACCAAAAAAAAAAAAAAAGCCAGTTGCAGACGCACACATACTGAAGTACAACAGGCTTTTGTGTGAGCTTTTACTGTTGCTGTTATTAATTAGCTGGTGTAGTAAGGAGGAATTGTGCCCTTAGGTTTAAAACAGTGTGCCTTCGGTTATCAATGCCATTCTTTTCTTACTTCACGGTACTGCCCCTCGTTTCCTTGGAGAATGACGCATTTGGCATGTGGATGTGGCGTACCTCACGTACGCTTTTGAGGAAAACCCGCAGATTACCCATAGAATGGCGATTAGGGGGCAGCAGCCAGACTGCTGGGATGTTTCTGTGATGGGAAAGACCACAGGCTGGGTAAGCGGTGTTGAGGGGAGTACTGCAGCCACCTGGGTAACAGTGAATAAACAAAACAGAGTTAGCCGCAATGACTTGTTTCACAGGGTGTAAAGTGACTTTGTCACTGCAATATCTATCGTCTTAACATCAAACGATCAAAGAGGTAACTTTTCCTTCATTTTATGACTAGATCAAGAAAAAAAAAAAACTTTTTAAGATTTTACCTCAGACTGTTCTGATATTCTTATTGTGATTTTTAAAGAAAAAAACCCAGGGCATTTGGTAAGTACCAAAGTGCATTCCTTTCTATGTTTTTGGTGATGAGGAAAAGTAGCCAGTGAATTTTAACTTTTGAGCTTGAGAGGCGCACCCAAAGCCTCGCAGGGCCATTTTTGGTGAATGCTAGTCTTCAATCAGAAACGATAAGAAGGGCATTGAGGCCATTTTGCAGTCGGGCCGTACAGCCTATTTCTGACACTACCTGGAAGAGTTTGTGAACAATGTAGCACGGCACTGTTGGACGTGCCTGCAGAGCAGTGTGTTCTGTCAGCCACCAGTCCACAGGGAGTCCAGGTTTAGCCCAACGTACAAAAACACGCTAGCGAAGTTGCGGTATAAGCGAGCATCTGGTAAACATTTTACCATTTTGAAAGCTTGTACCTTTTTGCTACCTTTTTTTTGTCAGAACGTTAGACCTGAATCCTGAGCTCAGCTGTTCTCTGCCATCTTCACAGTTGAGAGGCTTGAGGCCTTTTTTTTTTTTTTTTTTTAAAGAAACAGTTTTACCGAGTTAAACTAAGATGCTTGTATTCTGCCACAATGAAGTGTACTGTACATACGTGGAATTTGCTATGGATTTAATGTGGATGTGTACATATGTATGTAATGTTTATTTCCTGGGTGAAATGGGTGCAAATGCTGCTGAAGACACTACACAGTCGTTGTAGCGGGTTTTAAATTCAGCGTCCGGTTTTACTGATACTGTATGTATTGTACAGCTGATGGAAGTATAAACTTTTTCTAGTGATCATTTGTAAATTTATTGTTGTGGCCAGAAAATATTAATAATAAAAAAAAAAAGTTTTAATGTCCCATCTCTTTACAGAATACGGTGCTTGATGTGGTTTCTTTTCAGCAAGACGATACAGCGTCGACACGTTTATTTTGGCTCGGGCAAGGGACATAAGGGCCTGGAGAATTATTGTCTGTTCGCTGTTATATACAACTTAGCGGAGATTTTTCCAGATGCGCCATACCGGCCTGTCGGGTGGCGGTATAGTTCTTACGACCCGGGACATTCGGTGAAGCCGTAGCTCGCGGTCCAGCTGCAGAGCGCTTTGGTGTGTTCCCAGGCCTGGCGCACGGGGCGTGTGGAATCAGGAACTGCGTGTCCTTTTAAGACCTCGGCGGTTCCCCTCTACCTGAACCGCCGGTCGGGAGGTCCTTAGAGCTTTCTGTTCCTCTGAGGCAATCAGATTCTGTAGCCTGACCAGAGGCCCATCCGTCACGCCTGTGACAGCTTCGTTAGCGGGAGCTGGATGAATGCATCAAGGCAGTTCATTTGAACTCTTGCGTTCTGCCTGATTTTGCCCATTCAGGCAGCTGGGAGTCAAATTGGTTGCTCAGTAACATGGGGGGGGGGGGAGCACCAATGGCCCTGGACCAGGAATATGTGCCCTTCAACCCCTGCTGCTGATTTGACATGTCACTCCTGCTGACTTAGAGTGCATTTGGGCAGCTCCTCAAATCTCAGGGTTATAGATAGTCTTATAAAGTCTTCCCGTGTTAGTTCATTAAGCAACATTAGAGCCAACTCAGACTCGCTCTAAATAAAAGCATCTGCTAAATACCTAAAATGTAGAAGAAAAGTACAAAGATTTACATTCATTATTCAAATGTTCTTGGTTTTACCATTTTTTTTAGCCAGTATTATAAGTCTCTTGCTGAGTTGTCTTGAATCACCACCACCAACTGGAACCCCACTTACACAAGATTGTAATTTGTTAGAAGTAGTAACCTGATCAGTGGATTTTAGGAAAGCACGCCTCTGGAATGT
Source organism: Anguilla pacifica (assembly GCA_039654925.1). Taxonomy (NCBI): domain Eukaryota; kingdom Metazoa; phylum Chordata; class Actinopteri; order Anguilliformes; family Anguillidae; genus Anguilla; species Anguilla pacifica. The sequence continues at coordinate 12,621,082 of CM077302.1, forward strand.
GGTGGATTATCTCACGCCAGTGAGTCAGACTGGTTCGGCTCATATTACCGTAAGATTGTGAGCCGGACAAGCAAACCCAACTGTAACCCAAATCTCAACAATTAAAAATGAGCAGAACGAAAGATAAACCCAGCCTGAGTGAGCTCATCCATACCAGCAGTTGCATGTACAGGAACTGTAAGTCCAAGTGGCACATCCAATTAAGACTGAAAATGGCATCGGTATACACTTGACCTTCAAAGCCAGACTTGGTAGCCCCTGTGCAACATAAGTGATACAGGCGATCCGGCACAACAAGCAGACTAGTGTGCAAAAAGCCAAGGGCCATCTCTGTGTGTATCAATAGCTACAGGCCTATGTCAGCTGGAAACCCTTGAAAATTCCTCTTTGTCCAATCTATAGTGCAGCACACAACATTGCAAAATGCATAACAACAAGCACTAACCATGAAGAAAGTCCAAATCAGTTAAATCTGAGTTTACCTTAAACAAATATAAAAACATTTTCATTATTCACAATGCCGTCAGTTTTTGTGCCTCAAAAATGCTTGTGGCTCATGCCTGTGAGCTTGAGGATATCCTCTGAACCTCTCTAACAGACACCAGGGGATTACTGAGTTAGCTGGATAACTGCACTGAGTAAAACCCGCAACCCTCCCAAATGTGAAGCTTGGACTGACATAAGGAAAGCTGCTCTAAGCCAACCCAGCAATCCTGCTTTGTGAAATACACCCCAAAGGTGTATTTTCAAAGGCAAATTAGTCGCCTGTGTGCGTGGACATGGGCTGGGGTGTGCTTTGTGGATGCCGGGCACTCTCGTGCCACGCCGAATCAGGTCAGGTGAATGACAGTTATCATGGCAAGCTTGCCTGTCAGATCCCATTGGCTGGGTATGTTAGTGAATGTGACTGTAGGGGGTGGAGGGGGGGGGCCAGGAGGGCCTCACTGTAGACTGCAGTCTAAGCAGCCCCCTGGCAGAGTCCATGTGTCCGTGTCCCCAGAGATCACGCCAGCACACGTCTTGCAGCGACATCTCTGCCTGTATTTTTTGGGCCCCGTCATCTGTGATTTTCGCTGGTCGGCGGTGAAGGACTGACGATATTTAGGAAACGTGACAACTGGCAGTGTGCAGGGAGGCAGAAACGTTGCTGCGCGCGGTTGGGTTTCCTCCTTGCAAGACGGATGACCTTCAGCTGAATATGTAGGATGCTTAAAGAGCTTACGTACGTTTAGCACGGTGGGCTGCCAACCCGTCCTTTTGTGGTCGCGGAGGCAGGCTATGTCATGAAGCAAGACGCAGACTGGGCCCCACGTTGCTAGTCAGTCACAGCCCACCGTCTACAAATGAGAAAATAAAACTGATTTCTGATAACTGTATACGGCCCGCGTGACCAGACTCTGTCCTGTCATACATTAGGCTGGCACTGAGACAATTTAATTCCTCCCATCATCTCATTGGCTGAGGAAAGGAAATGCGCTCCTAAAACCTTCTGCGGGTAGTTAGTTAATTTCCCCTCAGATTGCATAATGATACATTACGCTTAAACGCCGCCAAATGGAAGTGGTGGAGAGAAACTGCTTTGCGATCTACCGAGGGTTTAGAGCAGAACAGCAACTGCTGTTGTCCGAGGAAATGCCTGGCTGATAATAAATGCAGTGCTGCAGCTAAGCATGAGAGTGGCGTTAAGCATGTGATGCTACATCTCTGCTGAGAAAACACTCAACTGAGAAAAGCATCACAGCTCGGCGGTTAAGAAAAACACATGCAATGCTGTGGTATTTCAAAAATGCACTTTTTTGACAATGATTCTTTACACAGAGTGCATTAAAATAAAGTGGAATACATACACAAACGTACACTAGGCTATACGTATTTTTATCTGACGTCATGAGATCAGTTGCAAAAACTCACACGTGCACACATCAAGCAAACACCACATCATCTCGCGCATCAACTTATATCGTCGTGGTGTCGTCCAATGGCTGGTAATTAAGTTAAATTCTTCGTTATTTCTGTTAAACAATAGTGGAAATTTTGGACATTAATTTTATTTAACATATGTATCAGTTTCCTTAATTCGTATTTGTTAAGCTATGTCAGGTACAGCGTGATATGGACTAGAAGCCTTGTTAGTTTAGAATGACAGTTGATAAATATCACTGCTTGTTTGTCAGCGTAAAGCGATTTGATCCGTTTCCTGTTTCTGCTATAAAAAACAAACATTTAACGACACCCAGTTTCTTATTTTGTTTGTTGTATCGCACAGAAGCGGTAAATATAAATATATATTGTTTTTGGGCGTAATTTGTGGCAGGTAAATTAACCGGAAAACATTTGAAATTGTTAGCCAGTCGTTCGAAGTGTCATGGTTGATTAGCCTGTAAGAAACTGAAGCTCGACCACCTGAAAATCAGTTAACTCCTTTGCGTTCTTTCTAGTCTTAAGTGACATTTTTGAAGGCAGTGGGCTGTATGTTGGGAAGCAAGATTCGCTCAAGTCAGTTGAAACTTGTCTGAAAAAATGGTTTGCAAACGCACAAGGTGTTTTTTCCATTTAACATTTAATTGTTTCCCTGTTTATTTACATTGGCAGCAGGTAGTTTTAGGTGAGATGGACAGCGTTTGATACAAGGGATGCAAGATCCATATCATCTTCCAACACATTAAGAGGTAAAGTTCGTACCAGCTACGAACCGACCAGTTGACAGGTAATATTTTTACTCTACAAGCTTTACAAGCCCTGAATTGCACTTGGGAAATATACCAGGGTTATGTGAATTCTAGATGATAAATTAAATGTAAAAGTCGTTTGATACAAATTCAAATGCTAAAATACAGATTAAAGTTACAAGTTGAAACACTATTTTATTCAGAAATAAAAATTCACCAGTTAATGGTCAACTACTTCTGGCACTGTTTTCCCTCGAAGGAGTGTTCGGTTCGGCCTTGCGCTGTGGGTTGTACAGTAACACTTTTGGGACAGAGGTGTGAAAGCGGAGAACGCAGTCCCAGCTGGGTGTCATATTTAGGTCCACGTGCCTCCATCACTGGCCTTTTCCCTGAAATGCTAGCATTACACCAGCGGTACTCCCTACCGCTATGCATACTCACGGTATAGGAACGCATCAATGATAATCACTGGACGACTTGTTCCAGTTTATTACATAATCCATGATTTATGAGAAAATGACATCACTATATAAGTGATGTAAGAGGGGGTGGGGGTGGGGGGGTGTTCTGTCCCTGTATCCCAGCTAGGTAGCATCTGAATGGAGCTGAACACACCACATTGCAACAGCTTTGCTCCACCAAGTCCTCTGTTTGATTATTTTGAAGAAATTCAATTTGAGGGATGATAAGGGAGACCCTAGACCAGGGGTCCTTAATCTTATCCAGAAAGGGCCAGTGTGGGTGCGCACACCTGATTCTACTAAGCAACCGCTAGAGCCGTTGCTAAGCACCTTGATTAGCAGAATCAGGTGTGTAAGTGCTTGTTTGAAAAAAGGCCTGCACCCACACCGACCCTTTCTGGATAAGAGAGAGGACCCCGGTCCTAGTTCCTCCTGTACTAATACAGTGTCATACATCAACACAACTGCAAAAACAAATTTAAAAAGACGAAAGTTGAGTGCTTGGCTGGATTGAAGGCCCTCTTGGAATTTGACGCTGTTATATAATTGTCTGTGTCTGCTATTCAGAAATAAAAAAGAAGCCATGAGCTAATTGTTAATACCAAGCCTCCTCCTCTGGAGCAGGAGGGGGGCATTGGCATTCTTCAGGAAGATGTAATATGTCCACCCCCCATTATACTGAAATGCTAATTTCTCCTGACAAACTGCTAGGGGATTTGGCTTCCCTTGTTCAGTCTCCCACATTGTGATGTAACAGAGCCCTATGAGAGGCTGAGTGAAATCCAAATAGGAGACTGGAAGCCTCTGAACTCGAGGGAGTTGTGCAGTCAGCTGAACACCTGTAATTTCCCCAGGCCTGAGGCCCTTTGTGAAAGGCCTCTGAGCTTGGAAACAGGGGCAGGCGCTGTCTGCTGTTCAGCCTCCCGTATGAAATGCTCCCCTCATATGAGCATGTCTAAAATCATGTTTAAAACCCACAATGAAGTGACAGATTTTTGTCTCAGAGGTCAGTGTGCAAATATTTTGTGATGGGTGTTAAAGCCAGTTTGTCTGATAGTCAGCATTTTGAATTTGAAATGCATCTCTTTAATCACTACAGTAGTAGTCAATTAGAGCAACTGTCTGGGGAATGCAATTTGTTAATTTCACTTGGTGTCACCCTGGCTCAGTTACGCCCCCCATCTTGGGGCTTTATGTGGAAACCTGTGGTAAAGGGACATAATGTACAGGCTTTAGTAAAGGGTGTCTGTCTGCTACACCTGTCTGTGACTCACCTCTTTTCCAAAGTGCGTTCACTGTGTTGAGTTGCTCTGTGTTAAAGCTGTACTTGCACGCCCAAAGAGGCTCTGGCTCTACTGAAGTCAGCCGCCAAGCTTTCCCACACAAAGACAACAGTTCTGTCCTTGTAAAGCCTGAGGAATATCATTTTACCTGTTAGCCAAGTCTGATAGAGATGGCACCAGAACTACAGGCCTTAGGGGACCTGTGCTGCAGACAGCATTATGTCACATGCTTTACTGAATCTCAGATTTCTAAGTGCTTTAAAATGACAGGGATGGATTTGGCATTATTTGGCGTGTTCCTGGGTGGGGGAATCAAAGTTCTCAGAGTCCTGTGCCCCCCCCCCCCCTTTATGGATTCAAGATCAGCTGTCCTTAACCCTAAAACCGAAAGCCATCCATTATGTGGAAAAAGCTGAAACCCATCCAGATATAGGATACAGCTGGAATGCACAGGGGTGCTGCGTGTAACCCAAATCTCCAGCGCTGTCCCAGGAGAGCCAGCCGGAGGAACAGTGCAGCACACAGCAGCCAGCCGGCTCACACGGGGGTCCTGCATTCCCCCCGAGTCACATCACCTGCACCCACATTTCAGCTCGACAGGTCTATGAGAAGTGTGTGTGTGTGCGTGTGTGTGTGTGTGTGTGCATGCGTGTGGGTGTGTGTGTGTGCGCGTGCGTGTGTACATCTGTGCGTGTGTGTGTTGTGTGTTCATGAATGCCGGTGTTCGCATACGTGTGTGAGTGTGTGTGTGTTACAGTATATCCTGCTAATATGTGGTAACACATTCACTTCTATTATTCTTACATATTGGGCTACTATCCAAATGTGATGGGGTATAGATTTTAATGGGAATACTTTTTGAAATGCTCAAGACTTTGAGTAGTGGTATGATACTTGTGCATTGAATGTGTGTTGTTCTATACTTAGATAATTTTGAAAGTGTTATTAGTAAGTGAGCCTGTCTGCCCAACTTTTTAGCCGGCTCATCTGCTTGAGACAGAATGTATCTTGCACATACAATACATTTCTTCAAATGAAATTAGCTAAATTTGATCAGTTCGATTGTGCACGTAAAAACCTGGTAAATACTCATTCCTAATTTTAAAAGCCTACGAGTTCCCATCGGTGTACAGCACGCCCTTCGTTTATGTGCAGGGTTGCTTTTGTGTCGGGCCAGCTGAACGGCTTGGCTTCAATGAGAGGGACTCTTGGCCAGCTCTTGGCTCAACGGGTCAGAGGCTCCCTCTCAATGGCGTCCCGGCGGTTTGGAGTGTCGCCCCTTCACGCTGGCGAGCGCTCGCCCCGAATCAATCCAGTAATTCATGGGGGGAGGCGAGCGCTCGCTGGGAGCTCGTTTCCTCCCCGGACCCCCCCCCCAGTAAACAAACACAGCTGCTGATGTCACAGCGCGGGGACGCCGAGGCGTTTTCACCACGGCGATGGGGCGCGAGCCGCGCGCTCGCTGTGTTACCGTTGCCAAGGCGCCGGGTGATGGGGAGGTAACAACAAAACGCTGTGGGTCCGGAGGAGCTGTCTGTCCCGCCTACGTGTGTGTGTGTGTGTTCACAAATACCAGTTTTACACACACACACACACACACACACCACACCACACCTGGGTAAAAAATGTATTTAAAAAAAATAGCATTTAAATTTTCAGTAATAATTTGGAAAATGCCTGCACAGCCCTTTAGAAATACACTCTATTAATAACCAAAATCATAGAATCATATTTAGTACTTTATATTGGTGAACACAGATGTTTCTCTTAAATTTGTAAGGGGCACCGTTCAAAATCTCATCAAAGACAACAGAGCACATTGTCCTGGAGAAAGTGCTTAAGTCCAGGAAAAATAAAGTTATTCTATTCTAATGAAGCCATGCTGCATTATTAATGAGAGCTCTTGCAAAACATTTCCAGTCACATATTATGCTGATCACATCACGGCTGTTGGTGTACAAAGTGAGTACTGCCATACGGTCAAAATTAGGATTTATACATTATCTGATAAAAGTTCTGACTGCAATATTTTTGAAGAACATTATCTTCAAAAAAAAAAAGATTTCCTCAACTGAAATCAAATTCTGCTCTCTTCTGTACATACATTGTAATGTTTTTAATGATGTCACAGAATGATGGATATATACTGAAGATGAACCATAACCTTTTAACAGGGAACTTTGACCTCACAATCGATAAATATTGAATTTTTTACTGATGGTTATTGATTGGCTGAGGTCCGTTGCAGGTTGACTAATTTGTACGGGGGGGCCACAGTGTGGCCAGTGAGAATGTGTCTGTCCTTGTTAGTGAGTGGTTTAGTGTAAAATCTGCCTTGCACACGACATCGTTCAGGCCTTGCTTTCCTTCTGTGCCAGCCTGACGTTAGGCTCGTAACCTCATGCTGTCGAAAGCCTGACCAGTTTCAAACGCCCTGATGCAAACTTACAGGGATGTGACATCCAATCAGGATGTGGCCGGCTTGCAGAATGTTGCTGTCGCTCTAGTAGTTTGATATCTATGGTTGTGATTGCCATGCCACAATGCTGTGGGCACAGAACCATGAAATCTTGCTTGTGCGCTCAAGCACACTGTAACAGACATGCAAACGGGCTCACACACACGCATATGATCTGTCAGTCAGGGCAGGCAGCAGCACTTACACTGCGAGGTAGCGTTTCAGCAGGCCCTGTTGTGATGGGTGCGTGGGACAGCGTGATCCACACACTGTTCTAGCACTCTGTCCTCCTCACATCTTTTCATTCACTGCACCTGCAGCCACTGATCACACAAAGGAACGCGTGTGTGTGCGTGTGTATATGTGTGTGTGCACGTGTCTGTGTTTGCGCTGTGTGTACGTGTGTGTGCATGTGTGTGCCTGCGTGTGTGTATGTGTGTATGTGTTTGTGCGCATGTCTGTGTGTGCGTGTGTGTGTGTGTGTTTGTGTGTGTGTATGTGTTTGTGTCTGCATGTCTGTGTTTGTGTGTGTCTGTGTGTGTCTGTGTGTGTGTATGTGTTTGTACGCGTGTCTGTGTTTGTGTGTGTCTGTATGTGTGTATGTGTTTGTGTGCATGTCTGTGTGTGCGTGTGTGTGTTTGTGTTTGTCTGTGTGTGTGTTTGTGTGTGTGTATGTGTTTGTGCCCGTGTCTGTGTGTGTGTGTGTTTGTGTGTGTGTATGTGTTTGTGTGTGTGTATGTGTTTGTGCGCGTGTCTGTGTGTGTGTTTGTGTGTGTGTGTGTGTGTGTGTGTGTGTTTGTGTGTGTGTATGTGTGTGTCTGTGTGTGTGTTTGTGTGTGTATATGTGTGTGTGCGCGTGTCTGTGTTTGCGTGTGTGTAAGTGTGTGTGCATGTGTGTGCCTGCGTGTGTGCGTGTGTGTATGTGTGCGTGTGTATGTGTGTGTGTGTGTCTGTGTCTGTGTGTGTGTGTGTGTGTATGTGTGCGTGTATGTGTTTGTGTGCGTGTATGTGTGTGTGTATGTGTGTGCGTGCGTGTGTGTGTGCGGTGAGGTGTCTGAAATGTATCCCTACTCATGTTTTAGACGCGCAGGGACGAGTTCGCGGGGAAGAGACAGGGAAGTGAAAGGCTAAAAGCCCAATCCATCAGTGGCAGTGGCAGTGCCAGAGAGGTAAACAGAGCGGAATGCACGGACCGGGATACTCCACTCAACCAGACCCCCGGGCGGGCGGGGGGAGGGGGGGGGGCAATGATGAGAGATGATGTCATCTGTGAACTTTTACAGAAACCTCAAATGCATTCCTCCCTCCAGGCGACTGTTAAATTGAAACCCCATGCCTGAGTTAACATGGAAAAGTCATCTACTTATGAATATACCTGAAGTGAGCTGTGTTGCTTCTGAACTGTGGCCTGAAAGCTAGTGTGCTCATTAGGCTGACTGTGCAGTGCTGTGTGGAGGCGTTTTGTGAATGCCGTTATGCAAACCAAGGACTGATTGATTGGAGGTTTGCTCAGTCAATAGGCTGTGAACATGGTAAGGATGGGCTTGTGTTCCATTGCCAATCGCATTATTTTTTCCATAAAGATGAAAGGATAAAATGGAACTTGGGCATGCTTCCATGATGCTGAATCCTCCGTTTCCCTGGAGGTGTTGCACTGGTAGGCAGTTCTGTCTGCAGAAGTACTTTCAGGAACACGTCGCGTTCAACTGCAACTGCTCTGCACACATTCCTGAACACAGCGTAATAAAACTGCCCACTAGACTTCAGCCTGCTGATAATGTCTGGCTGCATTAGATTTGCGTGTGTAAAAATCTCCACTCTCTGCCGGTCAGTACTCCTGGCCTTTTGTAGTTGTGGCCGTTCAGCCCGACCAATCGTACGCCACGCCTGTGCCCGTCTCTGAAGGAGCGCCATCGTAGAAGCGGGCGTGTCCCAGGCCCTCTGCTCCTGTTTGGACACCTGACGGCTTTCTAAGAAGCGGGGCGTGGAGGGCTTCTGAGAACGTGCACCAGCTCAGCGTGCACGTGCGCCGTTTCGGAGCTAGAGCCCCCCTGACCAGAACCCCCACCCCCCCACCCGCGCGTGTGTACATAAACTAGGCGGCCGGTTTTGGTGGGACGGCCCCGGGCTGGACCCTGACATTCTACCCCTGACCCGGGAGGAGGAGAGGTGCAGGTGGTGATTTAGTGCTGGCCGTGCCGCGGGCCCTGGATACCCAAAGCCTCTCGCTGCCACGGGCACAGCGGCCAAACCTGAGGCTGTGCGCGCAGGCCACTTTCAGAGCAGCGCTGATAATTACAGTGGGGCTGAGGATAATGAGAGGGTGTCCACTGTGAACCTGTGTGTGTGTGTGAGAGAGAGAGGGAGCGAGAGAGTGTGTGTGTGTGTGTGTGTGTGCGTGTGTGTGTGTGAGAGAGGGAGCGAGAGAGTGTGTCTGTGTGTGCGTGTGTGTGTGAGAGAGAGGGAGCGAGAGAGTGTGTCTGTGTGTGCGTGTGTGTGTGAGAGAGAGGGAGCGAGAGAGTGTGTGTGTGTGCGTGTGTGTGTGTGAGAGAGAGGGAGCGAGAGTGTGTGTGTGTGTGTGTGTGTGTGTGTGTGTGTGTGTGAGAGAGAGAGTGTGTGTGTGTGTGTTTGTGTGTGTGTGAGTGAGAGAGTGTGTGTGTGTTTGTGTGTGTGAGTGAGAGAGTGTGTGTGTGTGTGTGTGTGTGAGAGAGAGTGTGTGCGTGTGTGAGAGAGAGAGTGTGTGTGAGAGAGAGGGAGCGAGAGTGTGTGTGTGTGTGTGTGTGTGTGTGAGAGAGAGAGAGAGAGAGAGAGAGTGTGTGTGTGTGTGTGTGTGTGTGTGTGTGTGTGTGTGTGTATGTGTGTGTGTGTGTGTGTGTGTGTGTGTGTTTGTGTGACTCTATGCGCCAGGCCAGTGGAGGTCAGGAGGTGCTGGAGAGCTGGATGAACCTGCTGGGGAGGAGTGGTGTGAGCTGGACTGACAGCCCATTGTGCTGCAGAGAGTCCCCCCCACAGCTGTCTGCAGGGGTGTGCTGTGATCCCCGCGGGCGACCGGCCCGTTTGCACGCTCCGCCCATCCGCCTGTCGAACCCGCCGCACCCGGGCGGTCCCCTGAAACGGCCGGTCCCGCAGAGCGCGCTCAGACCTGGGGGCGCACGGCGCGTACTCCGCCAAGGTCGTGCGGCGTTCCCGTTCCCCCGCCGCCGTCCTCAGAATGGCTGTTCTGGAGCGGCGTGTTCAGAAACGCCGTGTTCAGGTGCGAGGTATTAAAGGATTACAGACCCGCTTTGGTGCTGGCACACATACAGAACAGGCCCCTCGAGCCTCGCCCAATAGAGAACGGCACAGCCTATTAACAGAGGTCACCCAGATAAGCCCCTCCCCCCACTGGCTGACAGGCAAATCCCAGACAAAGAAACGTGAGCTTTCCCCCCCCCCCTGCGCTATTCTTTGATGAAAATGAGCCCGCCTGCAGCATTATCCTTTTCAAGAGGAGGGTTTTTGCAGTGTTTTTTTCAAAATTCTAATTCAGTGCTCTAGAACTCCATTGCTTTAATTACCAGTAGTGATTGTTGGGAATTAGGACATAGCAGTTCAGAACATTCTAATCAGATATTTGTGGTCTTAAAGGGTCAAAGAAGGACAGCAGATGCACAGATGTGTCCTCTGCAAGATGGCAGGCAGGAAGATGGAGTGAAGGAGGGACAGAACGGTCCTCTTTGCATGGAAACGTGGTGAATCAATAGTGCCAAAGGCTAGAATCTGCAGAGCCTGGGCATGAGCAAGGATCCTTTTACAAATTATAGATTCATTTCTGAAGCCTCAATATCCAAATGTCACTCTGTGGCTTGCACATGTGAGGTCATTTTGTATAAAAAAAACATTTACTTTTAATGTATTTGTGACAGTTAATGCAAAACATAAGTTTTGATAAATGTAAAAAAAAAAAAAAAAAAGTACTCTGAGGATTATGAGCAGACATGGCGTGAAGATGTGTTGAAGAGTATTTTATCACATGGACAGAGATGTGTGTGCTCTGTCTCGATGTTGAAATGTAGGCGTTGATGGCAGACTGAAGTGGCTTATGGGATAGCTGGTGCTAAACGGCGTTTGATGCAGTGAAAGGTGAAGTGACGCTGGGAATGGCCTGGCTCCTCACTGGATCTCCTCGCCTGCGTGGCGGTTAACTCCACTGACTCGCCTGAGCACTGACAGCGTAATTAACTGGGCCTATTAATCCAGCGTTCAGCGACCCGGGCCGCCCGCACGCCATATTAGGAGAGCGTGACTCCGGGATTAGGGGGCCGGTGTGAACCGGAGGAACTCAGTCCAGTGGAGACGCCTCTATTTTCGGCTCAGAGGCTCATGGGAAGGGAGGAGGCGCAGCACCGGGTCTGATGGAGGGGCGGCAGATTGGACGGGAACCTCCCGACCTACTGAGCGCGCTCAGACCCCCGCTCCTCGAACCGGGCGGCGCGCGCGTTAGCCTCACTGCGCTAACAGCTAAAGGAAAAGCTGTGCCGCTGAGCGTTGCTACTGAGCGCGGTCACCTTTTAGAAAAATCTCTCTCTTCTTGTACTGCTTTTGGATTGATGCGAACGCTTTATATTTTAAGTCGTCCTTTTGTGTTGCTGCTGCGATTGAATTGAGGCTCGTCCCACTGCATCGTGGTTAGCTGCCGTAACCACCAGTCACCTTCACACTGGTGCGAAACGTCCTGTCGGTGAAAGTGAGGTGACGTGCGTTTCTCAGTAATGGCCCGTGTGTAAGAGCATCCATGGCCGATGCTGATTAGTGCTTTTGAAAATAGGCCAGCGGAGACCTTACCTGCCCGATCCACACGGACGCTGTGCTGAAGAGCTGTGGTGTGTGTGTCGCATCCCGTGTGCCCATGGACCCCCTCTTAGCAAGCAGCAAACTCTTTCCGTCACTCCCTCAGCTATTAGCAGTTCATTCTATATGTGCATCGACGTCAGATGCCATTATTCCCATCTTTCACATAATGCAGTGTACCAGCTTTACCCCAAGGGCTTAGGGTACTGAAAAGGGTTAATGATATATTTTTAACTGTATATTTATTTTATTTTTTTTTTTTTGCTGTTGCGGTGTGGTGACTGTATCCCTGCTTCGGCGACCGTTTGTTCTGGCCCGTGCTGTTGCGGGGAGCGCGCGCTGCGTTGCGCTGAACGCCGTGTTCTCTCATTAACGCCGTGACTCGACGCTTCCGCCGCGCCGTGCCGTTAGCGCTCGCGCCCGCGCTGATGACGCTTTCAGTCTCTCGGTGATTAGCACCGAGGCTTTAATCAGCTGCCGTGCAGCTCTGGCATGGACCGCAGGCTGTTTGTACGAGCTGAGCTTTTCACAGGCCTGAGTTAATGCTCTGTTTGTGTGATCCATTTGCCAGTGTTAGGATGCCCCCTCCCCACTTGTGTCCTGTTTACTGGGTACACGCAGTAAAGTGTCAAGCGTTGATTCAGCTCTGACAGAGTGCATGCGAGTCCAGGGAGGTAAGTTGCTTGAACACTCAAGATCTCGGGAGTGCGCTGTGTTTTCGGGCTTGGCCGTGCTTTGGCGCACAGCGTGGCAGTGTGGAGGCCGCTGGACGTATGGCCTCTCAGCGATGCACCGGCCAAGTGAAGTGCACAGCCCTGCTCTGTGTGTGTCGTACGTGCCTTTCAGCCTGGTGTCAGGGGAGAGAGGTGGTGACAGTTCCCTACACGCATGCACACACACACACACTTATATACACATGTACACCCGCACACACACACACACACTTATATACACATGTATGCGCGCGCCCACACACACACACACACACACACATCACACCGCAGCTGTGAGTGCGGAGAGCTTTGGCTGCCCGCGTGTGTCACATGCGCTCCCAGGCCCCTCGCTCAGCTGTGTGTGCTGCAGGCGGTGCACAGGCACCCCGCGCCACCTGTTCCGCACACACGGCTCTGTACGGGGGGTGGGGTCACTGCGTGACAAAGGAACGCGGCCGTGGCAACCGGGCCTCATTCCGCCATCGCATTCCATCTGACGGTACTGCGGGAAAAACGGTGCGGCGGTTTTTCCTCCCCCCTCTGCGGAATTCCCGGGAATGGGGGCTCAGTGGCGAAAATGGGATTTCCCTCATTTCACCCGTGTTTCACGTAGGAAGCTTGGCTGCGTTCACAGACGCTGAAGACAGAAGGGAGGCTGTGTAACGGGCCAGTGTGTGTGCAGTAGGGCTCCCAGGCGCTCTCCCCCCCACTGCCCCAGCGCTTTACCCCATATGCCTTTAGTGGCCAGTCTCCTGAAGGCCGAGGCCCCTGGCGAGCACGTCTATTGCAGGGTTAGCTGAGCCTCAGCCAATGGGCCTACAGATAATGCCTTATCCTCCTGTGTAAGCAAACCAGGAGCGCTAACGCAGTGTAGCCTGTTTGTAAGAGCAGCGTCCACCATGGATCATTTTATAACTCCGAGCGGGATATTATTAGTGCACAGCGCCGTGCTCGACTGAAACAGGATGCTAATTCATCTTATTTTTGCCAAGAATTGTTTTTAAGAATGGAAGTTTTTTTGGCGACTTGGTGTTTGGCAGCTTGCGCTGAACGCCGCTGCTGCTGCGGCTGCCCACGGCAAGTCGTTTGGTGATTCAGCAGCAGCCACGCTCCTGAGATCTCAGATACGTTTCTTATCGGCCGATTTATTATGCTGAAAAGAAAACGGGGAATAATTATGTGCTATTAATCTGCAGCGCATTCTATGAATATTTCATTCTGCGAATTGTTCGTTCTTTTACGGTCTGCGCTTCATTATTTACTCAAAGGCTATTCAAACAGGCTTTGAATATGAATGATTCCGTCCCGCAGTGTTTCCATCTCTCCAGCAGGGTTATTCAGTCTGGCGTGGGTACAGGCAGGTCGCACTGTAGCTAAAGGAGACCGGCACCGGTCCTCTGCAGATCAGATCATGAGCTTACGCAGTATGGACTGAAGCACCTCTCACAAGCTCCGTCTGTGACTGTCACATGAATCTAAAACATGCTTTATGGGCCCTTCCATCTCCAACTATCTAAATGTAATTTCAGTTTAAAAAAAAAAAAACTTTATTGGCACAACTTTATACGCACTCATCTTGTACTGAGACTCAGTGCTGTGAACCTTTGGTAAATTAGATTTTCCCTTTAGTGAATTTTGGGCAAGTGAAATGGTAAGCGACTGAAACACGAAGCCCCCCCGTAGGGCTTGTGAGAATGCTGGCCTGTCCCTGTCGCGTTCTTTCACCTCTCTGGCTGTCAAAGCGGTGTACAGAGTAACCTCTGCGCTGAACTGTCGTGCTGTTTTATGGAGATGCAGGATCTGAAAATAAAAGGACATGTGGTTATGACTGTCTCGCCCCCCCCCCAAAGTGAAATGGCCTCTTTCTATGAAAGAGAGTTTGGGTGGGGGGTGGTAGGGGGCAGTGGTACAGTACGGGGTGTGTGGGCTATGCACCCACAGGCATTCACACCCCCTGTGTAACAACAGACCACAGCAACCTCACCTTTCACCCCCCTGCAGACAGACACACATACTCACACACACATACACACACGCAAACACACACACACACACACACACACACACACACACAGTGGAGCGTGCGTCGCCTCTTTGTTGGAAACTGGAGCACGAGGGGCTTCTGCCCCCTTTTCTGCCTCTCTGGCGCTCTTGTTCTCCCATAATGGAGTTAAACAGCGAGGCAGAGCAGGCCACACAATGACAGAGGGGGAGGGCAGGGAGGGGGTCAGCTGTGTGGGGCAGGGGCAGGATCAGGGGCTGGGGCTGGGGCTGGGACTGGGGCACGTGCGGGCCGGGTGGGGTTCAGCTGTCTGGGGTGGGGCATGTTTCAGCTGTGTGGAGCAGACATGGGCCTTAAAACCTGAGCCCAACTGCCATCAGCTGTGAGTGAGCTGCCCTGAGACTGTGTGACTGCTCCTCTGTTTCTGACTGAAGCCCCGACCCCCTGGCATGCTCTACTAGCGCATGATTGGCTGTAATTTACACTGGGGGGGGGAGGGTTACAGTCAACAGGGCCGTCCTTGTCTCATCTCGCAAGGTCTGCTTTGTTCTATTAACTTAACACTTCCGGGTTAAACATGGGCCTTCAGTGCAAACACTGACTTTTGTAAGTCGCTGTGAATAAGAGCGTCTGCTAAGTGATTGCAGTGTAAGGAAATGTAAAGTGTTGCCACTGGCAACACCTTTGTTTAGTCTAAGGATATAGTAGCGATGGGATGGATCTGCAAGCACGATCGCCCGTCCGATAGGGCCTCCTGACCGCGCTCGCCCCGTGGACGCGGAGGAGCGCCCAGGTGTCAGCGTTAATTAACAGCTTTGGAAATAGCCTGTAGTTCTGCAGGCCCCGGGGATGGGCTGCCATCTATATAGGGGAGCTGAACCCCGCTGATGTATTTGTGCGCGGCACGCAGCATGGAGGCCTGGCCTCGGGTTCCGGCCCGCCGCGCGACGCCCTATTTAGGTCATTGGCAGTGCTGGGAAGGAGAATTTCATGCCTCCATAAATCTGGCTCAGGCTATTAGTGCAGCTGCCTCAAATCAGGGGTTTGCGTTCCCCGAAACGCCGAGCGCTGGGGGACGGGGGGGGGGGGGGAGGGGGCAGATGAAAGGCTTTCGCTCAACTCCTGGGCTGTGCCTGAAAAGCCACCCACGCCCCCACCCACCCCGACCCCCCCCCCCACAAACACCCGCTGACAAACACACAGCGCATCAGGTCTGGGGTTGCCAGATGCCCACTTTTGGACCGGAATGGTCCGGTTTTCTAATTATTTGGACAGTACAAATGCCCGGTCTCTATAATTGACTGAAATTTGACTGCTGGTTTGTAATTTATTTCTTCTGTCTCCACTGTTGCACTCTTTTCTTTCCTTACACATATATGTATACGTACGTGTGTGTCCTGTACAGTGCAACATACAGAAATCCTGTACATGTGCATATGTATGTACTGTACGTGCATATATACATATATGTAGATTATATGCAGTATTTAAATCTGTTTTTGCACTTTGATGTGAGATAAGTCCACCCAAAACTCCAGGAACGTGCTCTGCTGATAAGCCAGTGGTCACTGACACCTCTGGCAAATCTAGATTTTTGTGTGGGAGGGGCTCCCGATGGAGGTGGTAATTCCTGCCAACTCCACCTTTGAGGGAAGTGTGACTAAAAGTTAAACTGTGACTAGAACCTGCCGGACCAGATTGATATCAGAACACACCAGATTGCAGGAAAAAAACCTCACAAACTCTGACGTTCCAGACACTGGCAGAGTAATGGTGTATCTGCGGCTGAGGCTGCTAACAGACGGACAGCTGTGGACAAATTCTGCGAACGTCAGAGAGGCAGTGCGGTCACAAACTGGGCAGGGTTTATTATTGTAAGTAGATATAGATGGAGAGTGGCGATATTAAGAGCTGGGGGTCTAAACCTGTTTCATCTGTGATGATCTTGCTTCATCTCGTGTTATGAGATGTGATTCACTGCATCGTCGTCACTCACATGGCATAAATGATTGATCATTATGGGATGTGGTGGTTTCCCCTGGAAACCGCCTTGTACAGGGACCAGTCCTGCAGCCGTGTGTAGGTGGCAGACACATAAAGTAAAGCAAGCAGCCGTCCTGCGTGTATCATGCACAGACTGGTGCTGTGTTCTTACCTGGCGGAACAGGTAAGGCCAGCCGTGACCCTGGAGAGAAGCCGCCAGCTCTGCGGCTTTCTGCTCTTACTCAGCGCAGCACAGTCACCCCACCTGGTTCCTTCAGTGTCTATCATGATAATGCTAACGGAACAAAATAAAAAAGATGAAAAGAGAAACACAGCAGACTCCACCGTCCTCCACGACCCACACCGGGCACCGCTGTGACAGGCTAGATCCTCAGGAGGTTAATCCAAGCCCCCCCACCCCCCCAACCCCCTCCCACGTGGCCACGGGTGGCTGTGAGGCCTGAACTGAAGGCTTGTGGGGGTGTTAGCTGTGTCACTGCAGGAGGGGAGGTGGAGGTAGCAGCTCGGGGGCTAATGCGATTAGCCTAAGCGGCTGCCGAGCCACGCTTTCCCCGGCGGGCGCGTGCGAGGGGCCGTGAGAACGGCGACTCTGGCGCGGCGCTCAGATAGCCCCGCGCTGAAGATGAGCGCCCGTTTGGGCCTTTTCCCTCCGCTGGTCCTTCAGCGCGCCGCTGGAGGCCCCGCTGCTCCTTCCCTCGTTAACCGAGTTCCTCCTCCCTTTTCTTTCTTCGTGACGTCACCCCTCGAAGGACGTTGACATGCGGGTCACGTTTTGAAAATAGTTGCGATGGTTTATTTTTAACTTTGCAATAAAAAAATATAAAAATGCGAAAGCAGTGACGTAGTCAGGCGTGAACTTTTTTGACTTTGAAAATGTTTCATTTTACCAGAGGGCAAGTTTATGATTGAGATGGGCCCCTCTAACAAGCACTTAGGGACTCTTAAAAGGTGAGAAATGCATGTCATTTATTCATACATGTTACATTTATTGACAGTAAAAAATATTCAGCCCATTGTCCCCTGGAATTATACTCCAATATTAGTTGATTTTTTGTCAGCAGAAAAAGTGCATTTCATGCTCCGGTCTGATGTATGTGTTATCAGCAATGACTTTAAGGGCAAAAATACAAATGTGTCTGTCAGACGAAGGACTGGAGACGACATTGCTCTGTGTGCAGCTGCACATCCAGATGCTTTATTTAGAACAGGACGAGTGCTGTGTGATTCATTAGGAACCGTGGTACTCTGTTTATTTGCTTGTACACTGCAATTAATGGGCGTAGTTTAGAAAGTGGTTTATGGGAAACTGTGCCCCACTGTCTTATTTTATTATTATTATTATTTTTATAAAAACAGAGGTGGCCTAGCACTGTATGTGATTGGCCATATCGTCACTCATCCGCCCATTTGCGACAGCAAACCACCCTCCCCCCCTCCGACCCCCGGGTGCAATCAGTCAACCAACCGTGGCCTGCACCAGCTGTGTGTGACCTGTAGTGGTCTGCTGCAGTGTCTGTAGCTCGGCCGGTGGGTTGCTAAGCGATGAGCCCAGGCAGCTGGCTCCGTGTGCAGTAGTCACGCGTGCTGGTGCGTGTGCAACGGGGAAATGTCACAGTGACGGCCGTTCCAAAATGGGAGAAAAAAGAAGCGCGGAGATTTCATAAAAAAGTTCTAAAAATGTGCAAAAGGTCCAGTCGCCTTCATCCTTGTGTTCAGATGTCATCCACACCTTGCGCTTAAAACAAAAGCTAAGTTTCAGTTTTTGTCAGCTTTCAGGTTCATTTCATTCATTTGCCCCACTGAGAAGAAAACCAGTGAGGAGGTTTCAGTTTACTCTAAAAATCAAAGCACCATTAGAAAAGAGAGAATCACATGACTTGGTCCTACAGTGTGATTGGTTGTGGTTTCAGAGAGAAGTAGGGCTTCTCTCTGTCTGTGTCAGAGGAGTGTGATTAATTGCAGTGTTAAGGTGGCGTGAGGAACCCCTGCCTCACCTGCAGTATGGATGTTGGTGATGGCCTAGCTCATGCTACAGGAACTTTCTGTGCAGTCGATCATTTCCTGCTCTTGAAATTAGAAATTTTTTAATTAACCTCTTAGATGTGGTCGCTGATAATTTAGTATTCCTGAGCGGTGCAAATGAGACACTTATGCCCTCACAGTGTCAATAGTAAATATTGTATCCACAGTATTTGTTTATTTATTGAATGATGTGAATGATTATGTTAACAGTGATAAAATGAGCAGACAATCAGGCCGTGGGAGGCAATGTCTGGAATGACCTCACTCTGCAGATTCTGCACACTAAGACCTTTGCTGTCAATCCTTGACATGGCATTAGGTTACAATGCAGGGATTACTCCGCAAAGATCCTTTCCTCCCAGGATAGCACGAGCTCGGTATATTTAGCCGGGCTGGGACGCATAGCCGGGATGCCTCTTGGTCTGCCAGATATGAAGAGGCCGCGTCTCCGCATTGTTCCGAGCGGACGGGCGGGCGGGCGGGCGAGGGCAGGTACACGCGTGTGCTAGCCAGCGCTCCGGGTGACGGTTGATTCATAACCTTTACCGCGCGCCGGTCGCGGTGAGCAACTCTGGGTACGCGGCAGGGTAAAGCAGCGTGTGAAAGGTGCAGCCTTGTTTCGGCTGTGACTGCGCAGTGAAAAAGGGGGCCGGACTCCGTGCCGTACGAAGATGCACTTACCTGCGTGCTGCCCCCCTCCCTCCCTGTCCGTGATCAGCCTGCAGGTGCAGTCAAGCTTTCTTAAAACATGAGTGTGCGCTTTATATTTGGGAGAAGAAATACAGCTCAAGTTTGCATGAGATCAGTTTTATTGCAGTCTGCTCAGTCGCAAAGCACATTAAAAAAAGATTTTAAAAAGTTCTTCCCCGGCTAAATAAATTCATTTATCGCATTATCGACAGCTCAGGGAGCAGTGATGTCAGCATCTTACCTGAGTTACATCATTGCTCCTCTGACTGTGCTCCCTCCTCTCTCAGTGAGGCCTTCTCAGCTCTGCTTAAGCTGTGACCTTGCTCTGACCTTGCAGCGGAGCGCACGGCCTCCAGCTGCGAGGGAGGGCCTGAAATAGAAGCGCCCGGCGGCGCACGGACCGCTAACGCGAGAGACAGACTAAACAGCGCTCCCTTTCCCCTTCTTCTCCTCTTGCCCGGGATCAGCTGGCCGCTGTCGGTACCCTGACCTCTTCCATTATGAGCGGATGCCTAAAATGATCCCAGATCAGCTCTCCTGCTGAGGAGCTTCATGAACGCAGGCCCACATCTTGAGAGGAAGTGGCTGATGTTCCCCGTAGAATTAAGGCTGTTAATCTGCGTCTGTGCAGCAATTACTGTCCCTCTAGTTTGTTTAACCCTTTGAAGAGTAGTTTTTTCTGTCTGTGTTCCAGAACACCATTGCTTTCAGTTGCCAGCAGTGATTGTTACATCAGCATTAGAATGTTCAGTTAAGAGTTGAAATGTTCTTAACTGAATTAGGACATTCTAATGTTCCTTAGAATGTTCAGTTAAGAACAGTTGAATCATATATTTGCGATCTCGCGCCTTAAAGGGTTAACCTTTCTTATCACTATTAATTCAATTTCATCATTCTCACATTCAAGTCAGAATATTATTTATTCTAACAAATTGGAGAGACTGCACAACTGATTGTAAAAACGTGTGAATTGTTTTTGTGTGTTGGTAATTTAGAGATTTAATTATTTTGTTTATTCATGCAATAAATACTTATAAATGATCTTTTTCTTCTCTGAAATTGTCAAGAGAGGGGATAAGGGCCACTGAGTGTAGTGGCTAAAAACCATAAATAATAATCCGAGAACAATTCATATTAAGAATAAGAAAAAATAGTCATAATAATAATAATCATTTTAGCCAGACCCGTAATGTTTCAATACATTCGGTATAAGCTGCCATAGTACATATAGGCTGCACATTGTAGTTGTCTGTGGAAATGTAGCACTCTGGGGTTAGACAGGGGACCCTTGGTTTCACCCGGAGGACCCAAAAAAAGCTTTCTGTGATTTATGCATGAGCAGACCCTTGGGGGGGGCGCGTGGAATGAGACCCCAGAAATGTGCCTGGTCCAGACGAGCGCTGGGCGGCATTAGAGGAGATCGGCCTGGGCTTGGGGGGGGGGGCAGCCTTGCGACTGGACCCTGCAGTTGGGGGGGGGGCATGTGTGGATTTGAGGGGGGTCGCCCCACTCAATTAGCGCCTCTGAAAGCAGGGCTATTTCGGAGCAGCCTCATTCCTCACACCTACGACAGTGTTCCACCGCTCCAGTGTGCTGAGCGCCACAGGACTGCCGTGACCCTTACCTTCAGAAAACACCCGCTCAGGCAGAGAGCACGCTCACCACGCCTGGCCATGGGCTTTCCTCTCCTTTTCTTTCTTTCTTTTCTTGTTTCATTTATTTTGGTGCACACGTGAAATGACCCTTTCTTTTCAACGGTATTAAAAAGTGTGTTACCTTTTAAAAGCGCCTTGCTAAAAGCCAGGAATGATAGTGGGTGGACTCATGTGCAAATGGCTTTTCTCTGCTCGTGGAATGTTAGTTACATTATCACATTTTCAGAATTTAAAAAAAAATGGGGGATTAAAAAAAACTCACCAACTCAAACTCAAAGGAAAAATAGAAGCAAAAAGTACATTTAAAAAAGAATGTTTTTGAATGCATGCTTCTGAGGCTCCTGTGGGCCTCTGAATATGGAGCAGTGCATGCTGGGAGGACGGGTTGTGTCCGTTTCCTCTTGAGAAATGCGTTCCACGTGCAGGTCAGGCCCAGCGAGCTCGTTTGGCTTTTTCAGTGCCCCGGTGTCACGGTGGGCGGAGCCTCAGGGTTCAGTTTCCCCATCAGTCAAATCGCAGGCTCCGTGTGGAAACGCAAACAACACGGCAGAGGCATTCTGGGTAGAGACCGACGCCATAGCGGATGATTGATCCGCCTCTGGGGTCCCCGGCACGTGTACGGCCCACGCTCTGGAGGCCAGCACATGCTCCTCTTCCTCAGAAGGGAAGAAGAATCCTCGGCAGCCTTGAGCACTTTAAAGGGGCTTGAAATGAACACTGCTGTCCTGTTGGCATCTCTCTCTCTCTCTGTCTCTCTCTCTCTCTCTCTCTCTCTCTCTCTCTCTCTTTAACCCGCGTGGCTGCTCTTTTTGCAGCCTGCGAGATGGAAAATGCGCGCCTTTTGAAAATAAAAAAACGCAGAGCGCATGAGGCCAACTGTCCCCTCTCCAGCGTGGGGTGTGTTTTAGCGTGAAAGCAGCTTTCCGAAGCTGTTTTCAGCAGGAACACTTGCGGTTGCGTTTGCGTTTGAAAAGGGACGGGACTCGGCGTTTGATTGACAGCCAGGAGGCGGTGGTGAGCCGGCCAATAGGAGCTGCAGTCTCAGCGGAGCTTTGACAGGCGGAGGCCTGAAGCCTAAACTGGGCATAAAACCTCTCAAAGACCACCGGCGGCCTGTTTATAATGCTGTGAAATACATAATGTCAAACAGGTGGAGTCTGTGGGCTTAGAGGGGCTTAGCTCTGCCGGGAAGGGGTGGGCTGGGACGATGGGAGGGTTTGCCTGTGTGTTGGGAGTCCCTACCCCGCGGCAGTGTGCTTGTGTCCTCAGTCAAACCCAGCGGAGCTGCACTGGAGACGAGCCCTCAGTGGGGAATGAGACTCACTGTGTACGGGGAGCGGAGGGGGCTGTGTGCATGTGTGCATATGTGGACTCACATATGTACACAATACTGTGGTGCAGTGGAAGCGTGCTGGGGCCCATAACCCAGAGCCTGATGCATCTCCGCTGTAGCTGTGTGCAGAGGAATCTTGTCTGCTGCATGTGTTGCACATGCGTGCGTTTGTGGTAGCTGCAGGCTCTGTTTCCGCGTGCTTTCAGCATCCTTTACAGCGCGGGGCGTTTATGAATGTACACGGATAGCAGCCCCGCGCCTCCCTGACCTCCTAACCTGCGCCTGGGCCCCCTCTGTTTCCATGGTTACCCCGGGGGACCACGGTTCCTCCAGAAGGACTGGGTTATTTTTAGGGGATTATTTCGGAGCGAGAAACACAATGGGGATTTACAGAGAGCCCGGAATAACTCTGAGGACGCGGAGCGCTCCGTCTGAATCAGCCGGGGAAACAGAGGCGGAACAATATGTGCCGTGACGCAGGAGGACGGGGGAGCCTCTTCTGAGTCGCGCGCAGCCAGAGAAGAGGTAGATGGAGTGTCCTGTAAGGCGCATCGGCCCCGATCCTCTCCTGCCAGTGGGTTTAAAGTGATGGCATTAAGTCACTCATAACTGGGGTGGGGAGCCGTTAGGGCTAGAATAAGACGGATGGCCGAAATGATCACCGTTAAGCTTTTCTTTCTGGCACAGCAGTGTCTGTGCTGGTCTGTGTAGGCCTGGCAAAAAGCAGGAAGCAAAGCCAGACCTCTTAATGACCTGGATGGGTGAGCTGTCCCTGCATCTGAAGGGAGGGGGCGCTTGTGAGTGAGTCACGCTTTGCCGGGCCGAGGGCGCTGGAGAGCGTGCCGGGACGTCCTTTCACATGTAGCTCTGTGTTTAGTGTTGCTAAGCGACCGCGCGGCCGAACGTCCAGCTCTTTGAAATGCAGGACTGGGCGGTCAGGTGGCCTGGGGCCTCACCATCGCACGGAGGAAAATGAGCACCTTTTGAAGTCCTGCCATTGAAGGGGCCATTTTGTGCTCTGTCCGTAGAAAGCCGTTCCCTGTTCAAAATGCATGTGCTGTTTCAGTGCTGTGTGCACACATTGTAGAATTGTGTTTATAAATTATTATTATATAAAAACGTGCAATAATTTTATTTAGAAGCCTTACATTTTAGTTCTTTAGCTGAAGGAGAATAGCAGGCCGTCGCGGGGTTAGGCTTGCCGTCAGTTTCAGTTCTGACTTAACTCCATCTGACCTTCAGGGCCTCCAGCTGAAGATGTCTCACACCCCCTCAAATCAGCTTTCATCAAATTATTTTTTATTGATTTCCAATAAGAACAGCCCTCTCAACATGCCCCCAAACCCAAACCCCACCCAACCCAGCCCCCTAGGGGACGGAAACAAGAAGAAATGAACTGAGGGAAGACTGAAAAAAAGAAAAAAGAGGTCCGGCCCACGGCCTCTGGGGCCCCATGGAGTTCTCAAAGCCCTGCGTCATTCCCAGATGCATTATGTCAACATGTGGCTGCCGTGTTCTCCAACATCTTCTCCTCTGTTAGCCAATGATCATGAGAGGGTGTGGCAACTTCCCTCCAATCCCGCAACTCCAGATGAAGGCTGAACAGCGAGGCCAGAGAATGCAGCTGTAGCATTGCCGTACAAAAGCCTGCTACGGCTGTTTCCAAATGGTGCTAATGAGGAGAGTGGGCTCAACAGGGGATTTCATTATCAAAATCAACTGTGAACATGTCTGCCATTATAGCTGCATATTGTGTTCACGCAGTAGAGCCACACAGATATGAACCTAATGGACCGCGTCTGTTCAGGATATGAGACCGCAGGTAGCATGCATGGCTGTGCGTTCTCAAACCGCTTTTCTCTGGTGTGAGAATGCGAGCGTCACGTGGAAACGAGTGGCAGTTTCTACCGATGAAAGCCACGAGCAGCGCTGCTCTCTCTGTGCGTGTGAAATGTGATGAATGTTCTCGCTGTCAGACGCAGAGCAGCCCGTGAAGAACGCGTGTGTGTCGTGTTTGATCTCTCCCAGAATAGAGCTAGCATTGCAGCATACAGAGATTGCAATACAGAGGGTGTGTGTGTGTGTGTGTGCACGTGTGTGCGTGTGTGTGTGTGTGTGTGTGTGTGCGCTTGCGCGTGCGTGCTTGTGGGCCTGTGTGTGTGTGTGTGTACATGTGCGTGTGCGTGTGTGTGCGCGCGCGCTTGCGCGTGCGTGCTTGTGGGCCTGTGTGTGTGTGTACAGGTATGTGTGTGTGCGCATGCGTGCTTGTGGGCCTGTGTGTGTGTGTGTGTACAGGTATGTGTGTGTGTGTGTGTGTGTGTGTACATGTACATGTGCGTGTGTGTGTGTGTGTGTGTGTGTTCTGTATTTTTATATCCTTTTGCTCTTTACTTTTATTTTTGGTTATTTTTATCTTTTATTTTAGCGTAACAAATTGACAATGATGTTAAATAAAGGGTCTTCAAAGTGGCATGGTGTAAAAGAGCTTGACATTTTATACTATGGCTTGTTCCTGTGTTTTTGAAACCTGAACGGAAAATATGATATGATGCAGAATGTGTTTGTGTATATATATATTTGTGTCTACACACGCACACAGACAAGTCGATCCTGCTCAACTGTGTGGTGTAATTTTCAGTTTTTTATTTTTTTTTTTGCAGCGCAGGGGTTGATGGATGTGTGTATTTATATAATGTCATGCACAGCACAGTGCAAGCCATTCGATATCCGACATCCTTGTAGACAATTTGTGAGCAGCTCAGGCTGTGTCTTTGAGCCAAGTCCTAATCCAGTTGTCAATATCAAAAGGAACTTCCCTCAGGATTGTGTCAGCTATCAATAGAATGACAACACGAAGCCGGTGCAATTTAATACTGTATTGCTTCAATGTATACGGGGCAGCCTTGAATTATTAATATATGGATATACTGTGATGTGTGGAAAGGGCAGGATTGTGACGGATTGACCTACAAATACTAGCAACACAGGCCACAGCAAGGGGCCTGTGTTTCCGCTGGGCTGGGTCTAACACAGGGCCTGGCCTAATCTGGCTCGCTCTGGTTTCATGAGCGGCGTAAAGATGATGCTGCATTTATGCACAACAATTCTGAGCAATTTTTAAAAAAAACTGTGCTTTCGAAAAGGCTCATACCGAATGTGTAAATAATGCATCGCACTGCTGGTCTGATTTCAAAGCTGTCGACACACAGAAAGATCCATAAATTTACTTGTGTTTGGGCATTTTTTCACATTCAAAAGCACGTTCGATGATTGACTCGTGTGTAAGCAGTTATTCTACATCCCACCGCTGGCTAAGGCTTTTCAAAGCAGGCCTGAACAAGGTGACCCATGGCATTGCATTATGTTTTATGCTAAACAGATACAGTTCATGTGCAGCGACCCTACACTGTTTACATTTGTATGTGCTATCCATTTATACAGCTGGGTCGTTAGCTTCACTGAATAAATCTGGGTTTAAGTGCCTTGCCCAAGGGTAGCAGAGCAGGGATTTGAACCTGCAGCCTCTAACAAGCGCATTGCCTTAACGGCGCGGGGTGCAGGAGAAGGTCTGGAGTCTGCCCTGCTAATTGGAGCCGAAGGGGGCGATTAGCTCAGCGCTGGTTATAGACGCCGCCGTCCAGGCAGCCCCTCCGTCGCGTCTCTGCTCAGACATGACGGCCCGTGTGGAGAACAGGCGCGCGCGAGCACACGCGAGCATGAGCGCGCAGGTCTAGGGGAGGGCATATGCATCCATTTAACCCTTTGAAGAGATGGTTTTTTGGAACATGTTAAGTCAGTGTTCTAGAACTCTGCTGCTTTCAGTTAACAGTAGCGATTGTGACATCAGCATTAGAACATTCAGTTAGGAACATTCTAATCACATATTTGTGATCTCACACGTTAGAGGGTTATACTGCGGTTTAGGATGTGCGTGCGTGGATGCAGTTTGAGTTCACCGCGCACACAGGAGCTCACACGCTCGTGAAAGCTCTGATGTCCGTGTTGCTGACACCCGGCGAGCCGTCGGGGGAGAGGTGGTGAAGCCCCGTCTAAACGAGCCCATCAGCGGGGCATTCCTGTCTAGCCGAGCACCAGAGACCCCCCTCCAGTCCCACCAGGGCAGCTCAGTCAGCCTGCGCGTGAGGGGCCCCCCTCCTCCTGCTCGGCATTCTGGGAGCCGCGCCGCCGAGCGGGACGAACGGCAGCGAGCGGAAAACGGGGCCGAGCGGTTTTTTGGCGAACAGCGCGGCGTCAGCAGGCGGCTGCTGCCTGAGCGGTCCACAGTGAGAGAGGCTCGAGGCGGACCGCTAGCTAGCGCGAGCGCGCAGGCGCAGAGCCTCACATTCACCACGCGGCGTCGTGTGGTAGGAAAGAACGCTGTTTACATTGAGCCAACCGCAGGTGAAGCTGCACTAAGCAGTGTCAACAGTGCAGGCTTCACTTCCGTAGGCTGGAGCAGTGACCACACCAGGACTGGGAGCCAAAGCCATTTTCACAGTGGAATGAGACTTAGCGAGTGGCGTCAGGAGTGAACTGAGCTAACTGTCTCCTACTAGGCCATTTATTGACATGCCTCTGGCCTTGTTACTAGACTGAGCTGAGGGGTCAAAGGTCGCTAACAGCACCTTGCGGCGTGTGCGGATTTGAGTGAGGAGGAAGCGGAACTGCAGCCAGGAAGCTTCCGCCACCGAACCCCCTTTGAGAAGTTCAGCTTAAACCTGCTGGTGACGCACTGTGTTTGTGTAAACATGGCTTCGGTTTCCCATAGGCGTTCAGGTCCGCAGCCATTATTTGACTTTTTGTCTTTCTGCTTCTCGTTGTGCTGTCTGTTTTCTGTTGCCTGTGCATCCGTCTGTGGTGGTGAAGGGTTGCCATGGCGATGATCACAGAGCCTAAAGCCGTCACCCCTGACAGCTCGACAGCGAGAGAGGCGCAGCTCAGCCGCCTCGGCGACGGCGGCCATCAAAGCTTCAGTTTAGCCATTGTTGAGACGGGGAAGGAGGGGGCGAAGGGGAGGGGGAGGGGTGTGGATTCTGGCTTGGCCGCGTTCGCCATGACAGGGAAGTGAGTCCTCCTGGGCGCACAAGTCTGGGGCCGTCTGCGCGTGACTCACTGCAGTGCTTCAAAGAGCCGCGCGCTGCTGTGCTCACTCAGTGCGGCAGCGCCGATTACTGCACATCAAGGCGCTGCGGTCTGCGCTGTTACGCTGATAGCGGCACTGGGTGCCATCAGCCAGGTGGGGCCTTTCATTACCACATTCCTCCCATTCCTTTTCACCTTCTTCCACCTGGGAACTCTGGGTAATTTGATGCTTGCAGTCACTCCGGTGCCGTGTTTGAAGCTGGTGGTGGAGAAAACCCGCATTCACGGGACCTGAGGGCAGGGGGCGCTTCAGAGGAGACGCGCTGCTCTCTCTCTCTCTCTCTCACGGTCCCTCCGATGGACGGAGGAGGATTCTGTCCCAGGGCCCGCGTCCTGAGGGGAGGGGCTTACCGTGCTGTGAAAGCACCACTTCCTGCGTCTCACCCGCCTAAAACGAACTTCACAGATGTTTTCACTTTCCCCCTTTCGGCCTGAGTAAGTCAGCGCTGAAGAGAACCCACAGTGAAATGTGAAAAAATAAACAATGCAAAAACAACGTATTCAAACGTGACCTCACTGTTACCATGGAGAATTGAATGTGTTGTATTAATTTGGGGAAACATGATGCGGCTTTTGAGTTTATGGAAATTAAAATGAGGAATAATTGATTTTTTTTAGCACTAGATTTCTGGGGTCGCCCAGTGGCGATGTTTTTGGGGCGATGTTCTCTATGAGGCGCAGTCGCTGTTTGGGGCGATGTTCTCTGTGAGGCGCAGTCGCTGTTTGGGGCGATGTTCTCTGTGAGGCGCAGTCTCTGTTTGGGGCGATGTTCTCTGTGAGGCGCAGTCTCTGTTTGGGGCGATGTTCTCTGTGAGGTGCAGTCGCTGTTTGGGGCGATGTTCTCTGTGAGGCGCAGTCTCTGTTTGGGGCGATGTTCTCTGTGAGGTGCAGTCGCTGTTTGGGGCGATGTTCTCTGTGAGGCGCAGTCGCTGTTTGGGGCGATGTTCTCTGTGAGGCGCAGTCGCTGTTTGGGGCGATGTTCTCTGTGAGGTGCAGTCGCTGTTTGGGGCGATGTTCTCTGTGAGGCGCAGTCGCTGTTTGGAAGAGGGCTGAGCGACGTGCTGCAGGTGCTGCCCTTGTTTTTCTCGCACCCTGCTTCTGCAGCGTGATGGTGAATGTGGGAGAGGGCGGTGAGTCAGCAAGGCTTCATTACTGTAAGTGCAGTTAGCAAACAGTGCCGAGGGGACCGCAAAGGGAAGTAAACAGGCTAGTGTGAGGTCAGGTAAGAATGGTACTGAACTTCTTAGACCTCCATCATTTAATGCAAACCAGTGTATGAATGATGCGTATGTGCACTATGCTGGCAGGAGGGTGGTGTGTGTGCGTGCATGCGTGCGTGCGTGCGCGCGTGTGTGTGTGAGTGTGTGTGTGTGTGTGTGTGTGTGCATGTTTGTTTCTGCTGCATTGAATTCATCACCGTGTATAGTATGCGTATACATGTTTGCGTACGTGTGTGCTAATACAGTAAGTGTCTGTCTGTGTTAATGGTGGTCTTGATCTGTGTGTGCGTGCGTGCTGTGTGTGTTTGTGTGTGTTTGTGTGTGTGTGTGTGTGAGAGTGTGTGTGAGTGTGTGTGTGTGTGCCTGAGCCTGTGTGTGCGTGTTTTACTTATTAGAGTAGTTCTCTAGTTTTTTCTTTTTTGTTGGTTTGTAGCTGGTTGTAATATTACCTGTTACTTTTTATTTGTTTCTGTTTTTTTTTTTCCTCTTAATTTTTCTGGGCTATTTGGGCAGCTCAAGTACAGGTAAGCAGAATGACAAACACTCGTACCCAACCTTTGTGTGAGGGCTGGGTTTGCGTGGTGATGCTGTGTGGAAACTTGGTGATGGTGGTGAAGTGTTCATCATATTTTCACGTTTGTCATCTTTATGCAGTTGGGTTGCATTGAGATAATATTTTTTTCCCCAGCTGCTGTTGGCAAGTGATTGGTGTGTAATTAAAAACTTGGCTGTAGTTAGTTGCAGTTAGTTGTAATTATGCCATTAGCAGTAATCTTTTTCAGTTATAATTTCTGGGAATGTTTTTTTTCTGTGTATAGATGTGTGCAGTAGAGAATGGAGGAACATTTTGTATTGTATTATGAGTGTATTGTATTCTGTGTGAACGACGGTACAGCTTAAGATGATAGCATCACCCAGCGTAGAGCAAGTGCTGCTATCTGCTGGCTAATTTGGGAAAAACAGGCTCTGATATTTCAGGCTCTGATGATCATTTTGAATGTACAAAACTACATTGATTGCCTTGAAATCAGTTTTTTTTTTTTTTTTTTGTGGCAATTGTTGAAGAAAAGACCCGGAAACAGAAGAATTTGACCTGAAAGAGTTTGCAGAGATGCATGTCTCTATTGCTCATAGGCAGCAGTCCCTCTGGAGACATTTCTTAAAGTTCAGAACTTACGGACTTTTTAACAGACTTGTGAGAAAGGCTCATATTAATTCTCTCTCAATGGGGCCACGCATAGAGGCTTCCGGAAGCCTTGGGGCGACTGTCCCAGATGGTGGCTAAACCTTTTAGATGGTAGTAAAATTCTAAGACCCGCCTGTCGATTCCTGAAGATTTTTTCAGGGAAGTACATTGCAAAAAAAATAAAATAAATAGTGGTAGAAAAGATTTAGTGAATGAGGTTTCTTACCTGCTTAATCTACAGGGACTGTACTGGGGTCTAAAGAATTTGTGCCATGGCTGGTGCTTAGCATAGTTAACTTGCACTAGTCCTTTAGTGATAGTGAGTCTTTAGTCACTGGTTTGCCTGGTCTATTTTTTGTCTTAATCAGGTGAGTGCACTTCTGCTAATCTGGCATTCTAAGTCACTTGGGATAAGAGTATCTGGTAAATAAATGTAATACAATGGAATAATTATTTGGCAGAGGTAGGATATTTTGCTTTAGTTTAGCCCCTTGTCTATGCCATGGCTTGCAGGTGGGGATAAATTAACTCAAAAAATCAAGCAGAAATGTTTTTAGAAATGCAGACCTGTGCAGCTCAGCACCGGTTTACTCTGCAGTTTGTTCTGTACAGCGGCTCTGTTAACACTAGAGGGCAGTCTTGGCCAGGCAGCGGGGATATAGTTTTGCCCCAGCAGAAAATTCTGTTTTCCCACATAGTGGCGATGTAAAGGGTCCTCAGGGTGGCGGTGTAGTCTCATAACAGTTATAAGTTATAGCGTACACTCTGAGAATAAAGGTAAAGTGGGGGGTATGTTTTGTTCTTTAGGGAACAACTTTTCCAAATGTACCCTGAAAGTACACTAAATAAGTACATTTTACCAGCAAAAAAGGTACAAATGAATAATGTATTTCTGACTAGGGGCACAATTTTATGTACATGGAGGGTGCCACCCCAGTGACCCGTGTTTGTACTTTTGTAGGCACTGTTTCATACCATTTTTCTGAGAATGTGTCAAGTTTTTACTCAGCGTGTCGACTTGGTCCTTGCGATGTCATCTTTGCGGCCTACAACTAAAATGCTTGTACCTGTGTTCATTTTACCATGAAGGGGAAAATATAATGATATCATTGACTGTTAATTGCTGCAAGTAATATTTTTCATATTCCAGTATGCTCTATACATGTTTTACATTCATTAGACCCACAGCCCATCTTATACAGTCCTGGTGAAACAAAGTTTGAATTAATTAATGCACATGGATTATCTCTGTGTGATGATATATGAATGACCTATTGTCAGTCTAAAATTACACATGAGTTTGCTTGGTTATATTGTGCAGAGTGGTGGACCACCAGCACTTCAAATAATGCTATAAAGTGGTCCAAAAAAGGCCTTCTGCAGGCAGGTACTTTTGGACAGTCTTTGGACAGGTATTTTTGGACAGTCTTTGGACAGGTACTTTTGGACAGTTGGCTTCCTGCTCCATGCGTGGGTTGAATTTGGACCAGGTGGACGAGGTGCGTGTGTCGCTGCAGGGCAGCTTTGACGTTTGCTTGCTTTACACTCCGACCCTTGGGGTCAGTGCGGTAGTGTCCTTTATATGGTAATTGGAAATACCCGCAGTTTGATTTTAGTCAGCTATAATCTCTTCATCTCTGTTCTGCTTGTGGTTGACCTGACAGTTGACTGTAAGTCTTGTTCAAATATACCCCCCCACCTCCCCCAGCTCTGAGTTACACAACCCCTGCGGGAGCGGAGTTTGCTCTGACTTTAACAGGGCTGGATGGAGCAGAGATGAGCTGTTTCCTTGGAGACTTTCATTTCAGACACGTGCAGAGTTAATCTGGCGGCATCGAGGCTACTGAACCACTGACTAGGCCTAAGTACAGTGCAATATGGCCAGCAGCTTAAAGCCCCAGTAAAAGCCACTTAAAGCCAGAAGAAATCCCAACAGTGGCCAATGAACTAGACTCCCTGTACTAAGGGATGATTTACATTCTTAAGTGAAGATTTCACCCAAAAAAAAAAAAAAACCTTTTTAATATCCCGAGACCATTAAGCAAGCGCCCACAGCACAATACTGCCTTCCTTTAAAATATACTGCTCCTGAATGAATAAATCAGTCATAATGACAGAGGTGATAAACACTCGTGTTTGTTAAAGTGCACTTACTTCAGCATTTATGCTCTTGGTGACTTGTTATCATCTTTGCGGTTTCAAAATCAGTTATAGCCACGTGTGTGAGAACTTGTCCTCTGTCATCTGTGCAAATCAGTGTGTCAATATGATGTTTGTGTCTGGAAAGACGTCGTATGCGGCCATTTCTGCTCTTCCCTGGCCTCATCCTCCCTTCCTTCCTTGTGAACTCCTTGTCTCTGATGTCTCTGCTGTGAAACACTTGATTGACTTGTGAAAACTTGTGAAGAATTGACAGAATTTTTATTTTATTTTTTTAAACTGTTTGAATTTAAAATGGATTCCAGCTATAGTTGGCCTGTAGTACTATCACGGCAAAATAAATGAATGGTTCCTTTTTTAATCAAGGGTTAATACCGGAAATGACGAGAACCAATAGGGCACGGAGGAGGTGAAGTCACGTGCCAGGTATCTTTTCTTCTTGTTATTTTTGTATCACAGCAGTGAACGATGTCTTGGGCTCTCTCCCCTTTCTCTGTCACATTGAATGGTTTTGTCTGAAGGAAAGGCGCTGTGGCTGAGTTGTGACCCACCGTGAGGCTGCCCAGCGTAAAAGAGCATTGAGAGGCTGCATCATAGAGAAGCCAAAGGCCATGAATGCCCAGGCCTCGTTTGGAAGGGATATGTGTGATAATGCATACAAGTGCAATGCTTTTCTTTTTCAAAAAATAGCAGTGACAGCTGTTTTTTTTGCTGTTGGGAATTTACAGAAATAGGACTGGGCACTGGTGTGTGTGTGTGTGTGTGTGTGTGTGTGTGAGTTTACTCATAGAGTGTGGTTTGGGCTCCCCACAGTGATTCACCTGAACCGTCAGCATTTCTCAGAGAAACGTTTTCACTATGGTTGTTTTTTTAAATTTACCAGTGCAACAGAAAAAATGTTTGCAGTAAAGTCAGTGATTCTGATCTGTTGTCCTGGAGGGGTGCAGCTTCAGGTTAAACAGGCAAGAGCCAAAGAATGTTTAGCAGATATTTTGATCCTGATTAACTTCAATTGTTCTTAAATTTTAATATTTTTTGATGTAAATTGAATAAAATAATACCCTAAGTATTTTATTGAATTACCGTTTTTGTGCTCAAATAGCTTGGGGTATATTGAAGTTTCTTATATACAACTGAAAATGCACTCAAACGAAATAAATTTTCACCATTTTATTCATTATTTATTTTGATATTATTATTTATATTATATACATTATATTAATATATATATATGTCATATATTTTTATACATTTTGTAATATATTTTGCCTGTGTTAGTGTGCAGCTCACAGAAAACTCACAATTTACAATACACCCACGTATGCACACCAAGTTTCGCACAATGTTTGCTGTGTTGCAGCTGCAGACGCTGCACAGGAAATGACACGTCGGGGCCAGAGGAAGTTGGCGGAGATGTTCCTTCGTGTCTCTTCTCCCCTTTTTAGGTGAGGGGGTGGGGAGGAGAGTGCCTCTGCCAAACACACCCACAATCTGCCCTGTGTGGTGCGTATGTAGTCAAGGCTGTTCACAGATGAACAATCTTTTATACTCTTAAAAAATAAATAATTTCATAGTTGCTCTGGAAAATGCATGGAAAATCTCCAGAAGAATTCATGGCATGACCGCTCTATTATTTTGTTTGCAAATATGCAAGCAGGTAAAGTTTACTTAGTGAAGGCGTCTCATTTTGGCAGACGACGCTGATCTCCGTAATGTTATTCTAACTCCAGAGCTTTGTAAAAGGGAAAAGTGTCTGCACATGCTTGGCTTTTACAGTGAATTGTGTTGAAGAGTGTGGAAACATCCACTAACACGTCAGGCTTTATGC
This sequence comes from Anguilla pacifica, assembly GCA_039654925.1. Classification (NCBI taxonomy): domain Eukaryota; kingdom Metazoa; phylum Chordata; class Actinopteri; order Anguilliformes; family Anguillidae; genus Anguilla; species Anguilla pacifica. The sequence continues at coordinate 12,654,738 of CM077302.1, forward strand.
CCTAAGATGGTCTTCAGATAAGATAAGAGTCTTTATTGACATGGAGTGTCTTTAGAGGGAGTGGCACTCTGCTTGATCTGTGTGAACTTGATATGACATCACACAAATACGGGAATGTCTGATAACGCTGGACTCTTGCCTTCCTGCCCTCATCGTCCCAATACCCGGTTGCTAGGGCTACACCTCATCTCCAAGGCATCTCTTCAGGCCCTGTAATTGCAGAGAGCAGCGCTGAGCAGTCAGACCAACACAAGAAGTTATCTAGTTTAGTAATAAACCAATAGCATGTCAGTGCAGTGTTGAAGTCTCCAAACCAGGAGTGTTCAGTCCCATTTATAAGCACCGGTGCGTGTAGGTTTCTGTTGTAGTCCAGCACTACATCTTGGCCTTAGGCCATGGGGAGCCCATGTACCCCAAGAAGCCATTTTGGGGTTAGACTGGACACCCCTGTGGAAACTGAATGATTGACAGAGCTGATTAAGTGACTGCATGGTGTCGGTTGTTTAAGAATTGGCTTCAGAAAGACCCATGTGAACCTCTCAGCGTTGGAAGACAAAGGTTAAAGAACTCATTTTAAACTCGTGGCAGTTGTGGTGTTTTGGGTTTAGTCGAAACACACAATCAGCAGGATCACATCTGCCCACACAGCAGGTCACACTCTTTCCAAACTGCGTGTCTCCTACGTTTCAGTCACAGTCACTCTCTCTTTGCTCCTTTCTTTATATGAAACACTTCTTCCCATTGTGCGACGTTTTCACATTGTGACACGGTGTTTAATAATTGTGCTGAGGTGTGTCCCTTTGTCTAATTTTGAGAGAATTTCGGGTGGGCTTTTTGTCAGTTAAAAGTGTGACTAAACAAAAAAGGTACCTTGTTTCTCTCCATCTTAATGGAAAGTTAATGAGAGAGAGATTTGACTCACCGGCACAAATGAGGCTAGCTATAATCAGCTCTAGCCTGGGGAGCCAGCAGGAAGACCAGCATCAAAGTTTCCCTTTTACCTTGTCTATATTTAGCATGCTGGCGATGGGAGAACTGGGCAGGCTGATACGTGTCTGTGTGGGCTGTTCCGTAGGCCTCGACACTGCCTGAGCATGTGTCTCATGATCCCAACGACAGGTATAAGGGCTGGACTGATACCGTGTCCGTGGCGGTAAAGAGGGGTTTGAAAGCAAAGTGCAGAACCCCCAACGTGCGAGCTTAGGTCACGAGTGCTGGAACAGTATTGAGTGTGCGGCTAAACTCCCTGTGAGCTGAAGAGCGCAGGCCGGGGTTCTAGCGCTCAGACACAGCCTGGAGTTTGACAGACCGGGCTGGTTTGTGGTTGGGTCTATCCATCATGCTCTTACAGTAAAAAGGTCGCTGTAGGGGGAGGTATCGCAGAAGTATCTTTCTCACCATCTCTGTCTGCGGGAGCGTCAGGGCCCGCTGTATCCCGAGTCGCCGCTCTTTGGTGTGGTCCGGGGCCGACGGCACGACAGCCCAAGTCCTTTCATTTTCACTTGCTGTCTCTCACCTGCCCGAAACGCACAGCAGCGCCGATTCTGAGACCAGAGCATCGACGTTTTTTATTTCAAATGAAAAGATTTAAATGATTGTTTCCCGTTTATGCGGGAATAAAGAGAAGGCTTAAGAGAAGGCTTGGGCTTGCTTGCCACTTCATTATTCTGACAATTGCCATCGCGTACGTACACTGCACTAGTTTTTTTTTTTGTTTCGTTATAAACACACAACCTGACATCTTATACATTTATCACACACAAAACATCCTAACATAAATACAAAACATCCATACAAACCAAACATTACTGGACTTACATCAAAACATACAAATCCACATGATTGCTCTGTCCTACATATCTACTATATTTCCAAATCATACCCCCTGTTCATTTTAACAACTTAGCTATCCAATACCTGCACCAGTTTTGAGTGCAACATATATTCAATTCTGAGCTTTTAAATCTTCACAAATTAGACACATCATCAGTACTTCCCGAATGGAGAGAGTTTAAATAATCTGCACATAGAAAAAAATGCCAATCAAGATAGTGATGGAATGAAAAATAATGCCAGTAATAAAATAGTTCACTTATTATTCTGCAAATAAATTGTTTTCTTGTTAATTGCGCAACGTAAGGAGAAGCAGGCTGAAAGTAGTGGTTGAGCATTCCTGCATGCGCTGGTGCCCTGGGGTAGGCAGCGCTTACGGGTGTCTGCGCAAGCCTCACCCGGACAGCAGAGCTGGTTTTTGGGGAAGCACGGTCCAGAGGGAGACGTGCTTGCTGCACACAGGGGAGAGCGTGTTCATTAGAGCGCCAGCTGAAGGGAGCGTACGCCTGTGATCTGCTGCACGGTGGCGTCTGCGCTGCGCAGTCAGGGTGTCGGGTACTGCGCAGCCACGGAGAGAGCCCCGCCCCGCCGGTCCGGTGCCGCGGCTCCCGGTAACGGCAGTCCTCCTCCCGCTCCGCCCCGCCCCCGAGAGCTCGCGGACACGCCCCGCCCCGCCGCGGAGTTTGTTGGAATGCCACAGAGCCGCCGCTCTCTGCTGCTCACCCCCCCCCCCCCCCCGTGTCGCAGGCTGCGGTGTGGCGCGGCAGCAGCGGCGCGCAGGCTCTGCTTATGGAAACCCGCGGTGAACGTTTACTCGAAGTGACGGGGGGGGAGGGGAAGGGGCTTTCTGAGCAGCGCTATGCAAGGAAACCCAACAGCCTCAGCCAGACCACCGCCTGTGTGTCTGAGGGGAGAGGCATACTGCCCCAGGGTGCGAGCACAAGGCACGCAGGAGCCAATCAGAGACCCGGCTCGATCTTCACTCTTCCTGGACGCAGGCGGAGAGTGAAGACAGGTATTTAACGTCTCCACTGTGCGATTACCCAGCAGAGGTGGAAAATCCAGGTTCAGAAAATACAACTCCTCCCCAGTGTGGTTTTTTTTTTTTCCAGTCATCTGGTTGTGCTAATTGACACTATTCTTCTGTCCGGAGGTAGAACTCATTCGTGAAATCAGCTGGGCTGAGTTCACGGGTGGAAGAAACGCACGGCAGGACTTCTACGTTCTGACCTCTGACGGCCGGGACGTTGGCACAGGTGAAGTTAGCCAAAGCTCTGTGGCCTTATCATTCATGATCGGCAGCATTGGCAATTTCAGAGTGGAGGCGCAAAGCACATTTACTATTGACACACAGCACTTCTCTGTGAAGCTGTTCCAGAGACCCCTTACAAGCATCCAGTTGCGTTTGGGAATTCGGACTCGCTGTTTGCCTGGCGCGCTGGTTTGGGCGCGGGATGTGATGTCCAGCGGGCCCACGGCCGTGAAACAGCTGTCGCACAGTCCTCTGATTGGCTGAAATCCAAGCTGGTGTCGTGTGTCTTAGGTAAACTGGTGCAGTGCAGTCTTGCCATGGTAACCCACATACCACACCAGCAAGGTACTCAGTACAGAATATTTTTTCTGCTGTCAACAATTCTTAGCAACAGAGGTATCCTGAACCAAGCAGTGTGCATTACAGTGAGCTGTGTGAGCCTCTGCCCACATTACAAATGAGTGTAAAAATATCACGTAGTGTTTGGGACAAAGACATTTTTTTCTTGATTTGGCTCTGTTTTCCACAATTTTAGATTTGTAATCAAACACTTCACATGCGGTTAAATTTAAGCTTTTATTTAAGGGTATTTTTTTAGTAACTGAACACACCTGCTTATCAGAAACACCCGTGAAACCATTTGTCCCAAATGTTATGGTCACCTGAAATACAGGGAACTGCGTATAAAAAGTATGCATACATACATACAACACGTGTGTGCATATCTAAACATAAACAGAGCTTGTTTTTTTCACTGCATGTATTCGTGTATGAAAAGGTGCTAACAAAGTTATGTAATGAGGAGTTTCAATTGTTATCATCTGGGATTTTTTTTTTTAAAAGGTATTTTTAGCCCGGCTTCTCTTTGTAGTTGGCTGTGGTTGCTTGCCTGACTGGGGTGAGTGAGCGCTTATGCTACATTATTCCGCCTTGTCGCCTGGTCTGAGCGTGTTCCTCTGGGCTCCCAAGGGTCCGAAAGCAGCTGACCTCTGCACCCTTCCCCAGCAGTATCGCCAGGAGCCAAAAACGGACCGCTGCTGCCGGGCCTCTTGCGTCGCCCTGGTGACCCGTGACCTCTGTCAGACAAAGTGCCGTCCCACTCTGTGAATCGCACCCAGGAGCAATCCGATTGAACCGCGAACAGATCCGGCTCCACTCAGAAGAGCAGTCTGGCAGACCGTTTTCATCACAGACTTTATCACGGTCAATGTTCTGCGTTGTGTCACCGAAACAAATGACGACCGTGAAAATTTCAGTTGCCATTATTATCACCTGTGTTTCATACACAGGTATTCATCTTTGAACGGCTAAGGAAACCCTGTGTGAGGTTGCATTGCCTTGCGTGAGCCTAAGCAGACCGGACTGTTAAAATAAATCCCGCTAACCACTTTGGATTTCTTGTGCTACACCCGACACCAGGCAACCATATCGGCTCACTGCCTGACTGTGCTCCTCTCTGGGTTTTGCCCGAGCATTGAATTCAATTTTTCTTTATTGTCCTTGACAAGATCTTGAGCACAGTATTGAATGAAGTCTGATTTCGCCGATAGTTCCTGTAAACCTGCGTGAGAGCTCGGCCGGGTGGGCCAGCATTGAATCGCGCGTCGGGACAATAGCGCTTCGCTTAAAGCATTATGAACGCTGAACAATGCCGTGCCGCTGCTGGTAATTCCCCCAGAAAAACACGCGTCAGGCCAGCCGCCCTCATTACAGCTGATCTGGGAATTTACCAAGCTCTGCTGATGGCCACTCCCACTCTGGGGTGCAGCCAACTCACCACTGTTGTGTAATGGCATCTGACCACTTTCCAATCAGAAGCCAGAGGTGGACTGGGCATGAACAGTGTTGTTTATGATGTGCTTTAAAGTGTTAAGCTCAACTGCCTGAGCGCTTTTATAGAGATTGAAGATCCACCCGGGCCAACATAAGGGATTGGCGCTATATAACTATTGGCTAGCACTGAAACTAACTCGCAGTTGTAGAGTCACAGGCTGTGATTTGATTGTCTGATTTTATGCAGTTAGGAGACACCCTGGCTGTGATAAGGTGGAGTGTTAACAAGCTTTTGTTCCAGCCTGTTATTGTTGAAACGGGCACGTGTGTGTGCAGCTCAGTGCAGTTCCCCTGACATGCGATGGCTTTCTCTGGTGTGTGCTGAGGCGCGGTTTAGTCCGTGCGGGCGTCGATTACGGATTTCCGAAACCAAATATCATCCTTGTTGGGTGGACTGCAGGAGACCGAAGAACAACAGTTCAAAGCTTGACACAATTGTTTTTATTTTGCAGCAGCTTGCCAACATTTGCAATGTGTTGCGATGTGCCACCCACTCTCTCACATTGAGTTGAGCAGCTGAAAAAAGCTGCTGTGTGAACTGGTGGGTGAACTGAAGCTGTGCTTGGTTCACAGTTGTGCAGTTCCAGGTCTTCCAGGTTTGTGCGGAAGTCTTTGTTCATGCGCAGGCCTTGTTCTTGTTACTGGATCCTGATTGGACACAACGAGCAGCCATTACAACTGGGAGGAATCTGAGAGGCTGTATAGTGCTGGGTCAATAGAAATACAAGCCAACAACACAGTCACACTGACCGGAATGGCTGAGGGCGCGAGGGTGTACTGTCGGCTGCACGTTTTACTCTCCTGCTATCTCAATGGTGTTGTTAGCATCTGTCAACTTTATGGACCCCGTTGGAAGATTGTCACGCTGCCTGGAGATTAATAGGTGTTTTGTTCCCATAGCGGCAGGCTTGTTGTTAGCCTGGCAGAGTGCCACTGTTATATTTGAGCCGAAGTAAAGTACAGTGAGTAGGTAAAAGCTCAGAAAATAAATACAAAGGCAAGCTTTATTTCTTCATGTAAAGCTGACAAAGACAGTCCTGAGTTCTTCACACAGTAATACAGACATTGTGCTCATTAATATACATTCAGTATCTCGTGGAAAAATATTTTTTCAGTGATGTAGAAAATTCTTATTAGCATATAATCATTTCTGCCCGCAGATATTCTGTCTTTCACTGAAAGTACATTACCTCTGGCCTTCAATAAAATCTTATTGACTCTATAGTACAACAGCATACGATAAATATCAGTTGAAGTTTAAGAGGAATTTCTTACATTCAGAAGGCAAACCGATGAGCCATCATTACATGTATGAGTCCAAGAAATACATTCACCACAGTTAGAATTTATGGAAAACCCAGAGATATCAAAACACAAATATGAAATACCATATAAAATGACATTATTATAAAAAAAGAAATTTAACAAAATACCATGAAATAAAAAATTCACAGGTGACCCAACATTGGAACTTTGTGTCTGGCAAAGATTGTTCATTACACATAAATATTTTTCAATGTAAAAATAGCACAAACTTAGCATATACCATAGAATGCTTCATAATAGATAAATGGCAACAATAATTGTAATTACAAATATGCGACCTTCATCATGTCATGAAATGAAAACTTTGACCCAGAACTGAAACTGCGATTTTTTTTTTTTTCACTGGTTTCGGCAGTTTGCATCTTGAGAGTACTGCAGCATGTTTGACGAGGTTAACATTCTTCTCTTTTAAGCTTTTTTTTTTTTAAATAGAGAAAGATTTAAGCGTTTGCTGACCCGAGCAGAGTAACGTGTTCCCTTTCCCTTACGATGCCTTCGTGGGGCACGTGCCCACTGTCACCTCCGTGTTGCTGTCATAGAACTGGAGGCCTTTGAGCTCCACGATGGCCTTCTCCAGAGTCGCCACGTCCTTAGCCAGCTGGTGCGAGAGGAGAGGGAGAGACAGGGTGAGAGCTGGAAGACTGCGCGCCGCTCAGCGCCTCTCTGAAAGCAGCAGGTGCTCGCGAGGGACGACCCTGAGCCAATCATGTCGCTTCCCGCCCGTAACGCGGACGGACCCGGCAGATAAGAAGGGCTTAACAAGACTGGCTGTAACCAGCGGCAACAGCGCGGAATCGCGATATCAAGTGCTGGCAGTGGGTCTGTGTCACTTCCAGTATTCCCGCTTTTCTTTTTTTTTTTCTTTTTTGAATGAGGAGGAAGCGATTTCGGACCAGCCGGAGAGAGAGCGCAGTTCAGACGCAAGCAGCGCGCAGGCCTGGCTGTGTACGGGACTTACTCGTCTCTTCGCTCCCTGAAGCTTTTGAATCTGAAACATGGCCAGTTGTCTGGGGCTGAGGTCGCTCACATTGTCCACCTGTAAGAGAAGTTCCCTGACTGTTAACCCTTCAGGATCACACAATTGTGACTAGAATGTTCTTAAATGAAGTCACTACTGGTAATTGTAAGCAATGGAGTTCTAGAACACTGATCTAGAATTCTGAAAAAAACATTCCAAGAAACCCTAGTTAAGAGCAAACTGATTCACAGGCACTGTGGCAGTCTTGAGGGTTCTATGGTTCTCCTAAGTGTTTTAACCATACAGGTCAGGCATTCCTTACTGCAGAATGTGATGCGTTTTCCGTTACTTAACTAGCTGGGAAAAGTGCATGAGAGCAGTAGGATCACGTGGAGCATGTTGCAGCATAGAGCCACAATGACTGAAGCTACTCTTGATGCGTTTTTGGTTTCATTTACCTCCACAGTTTGCTTCTTCGCTTGTCTGTTGATTTTTTTGCACAACCCAGGACAGTGAACCTTGTGAAAGAGAAATATTGACGATGAATGTATTTTTTCATCATTGTTTCATTTTTATTTGATATCAGGAAGTACTTCATGTCCTGTGCACATAAAATCACAACCTTAATGAAACGTACTTAATGAAAGTATTAAACCTGCTTCTACTAAGTAGGCATAAATTGTTATGATTTTTTAAATCATAAATTATTATGATTATTATGATTTTTCGCCTGATTGCTTTAATCTGCTTTATCTTTATATTCCCAAGTTATCTCTCATCTCATGTACAGTACCAATGTGACATTTCATTGCATTGGACTTCAACCCTGCATGATCGCTTGGCTACTTTTGCCCACAGAGATGCAATTGATATTCTTCATTAAACAGTCAGAGCAGTGAGAGTGACGAGCGTGCAGCAGTAGCCATGATAGCCACCCCCCCCCTCGGGGCCCTCACCTTGAGCAGGCACCTCTTTAGACGCCCGAGTAAGTGGCTCAGATCGGTGTAGTTTCCTCCTTTCCTCTGTCCCACCGCCAGGACTTTAGCGTAGAACTCAAATATTTGTTTCAGGATGCAACCGTATTCTGGCGTCCCCTTTGGCAGGAAGGAAATGGGGTCACTCAGGAGTCAGACGCGCCCAATCCATTGTTAACTCGAAGAAGGCCTGTGACGGCTTTGAATGACGTCATACTTGTTTATGTAGATAGCATTAAATTTACCATACGTATGATGTATGACAACATTATAAATGTTATATAGCACATATATTGCATGTTCAATTGCGTGTCACTGAATTCTTCCTAGACTGAATAGTCGCTGCTATATTCACAATATCAGCGAAGTTCCTGCATTGCTTCTGTGGGGTCTGATAACCACGTGAGGCCCTATTGATGATATAATTGGCTGACGGCACTCTAGCAGCAACCTTTACCCTGGCTTTATTTACAGTCCTCTAAAGCGCATGCTGAGCAGTGCACTCTGCACTATACAGTGTGCAAGTCAACGTTGCTGCTGACCCACTTTTACACAGACGGGCTTTCAGTTGAACCAGTGATCTGGGGAGACCAGGTTTGAGCCTGACCCCCTGCCCTGCCCTTTCACCCGAGTGCCACAGCTCAGCAAGTGAAATGGAGATGCAAGACTTACTTTGATTTTGCCCAAGACCTGCGGCCCCTCAAGAATGGTTTCATTGTCAGACGTCTTCTAAAAACAGTAAATAAAAAGTTGGCACCGCGAACAAGCCGGCAATGAACAATCATGTTGTGGTTTTAAGGATGTGCTGCAGTTTCCTAACAACACGATTAAGACACCACAACACTCAGTGATTGCTTTATGCTCTTAAAGACCAAGGTTCTTCTGTCCTACTAGGAGCCCGCAGCTATGCCACAATCGTTGTAATTGTTTATCAGAGTTAAGCAAAATCATAAACTGCAACACCAAAATCCCTTTCCCCGTGGAAATGCAGATCGGTTTTAGCTGTGAGCTGCAGTGAAGCCGGTCGTGTTTGAGCCCCGGCCGGAGCAGAAATACTCACAATGCCCTGATCCACGTTCCTCACCAGACTCATCCACTTCCTCATGGCCGGGCACGGAGGTTTGCCGGCGGACTCCGGCGCCTGGCATCCCTCCCGCTGCGCGGTGATCTGGAGCGTCCTGCCCCCGGCGGCCAGCCAGAGGACCAGGAGGCACACGCCCCTGAGGTGTCGCAACATGCCGGCTGACTTGTGAGCGCCGAGCCCGTCCTTCCCTGGATGAGGCCCATGCATTCCATTCGCCCTCTACTTATACCGTTCCTGATCACCTGCGCTTCCTCCTCGTGATGTCACACCTGCGCACCTCCCTTTTCCTTCCCTCTGTGCTACAAGTGCACCACACTGGAAGAAAAAAAAAAAAAAAATAGTTGTGTCAGTGCAGTAGCCCTACAGGAAATGTGAGAGCCTTCATCCTCCAACAGCCTCCGGTCTTGCTGTTCCCCTGGCAGGTTTACAGCCGTTTGTCTTGTGTAGGATCACTCGGTGTCGTGTTATTGTGTTATATATATGACTAGCGTGGAATCCTCCTGACAAAACTGTCGATCAGTGTGTAAGACAACTTGTCTTGTAAAGCCATTTTTCAGGGGGGGAAATTCTGATGTGGGACATGTTGCCGTGACACGAGGGCTTATTCAGGTCGTGACATTTGGGGTCTCAGCGATGTCCTAGATTCTCGCTCTAGAGAACAAAAACCACAGTTTGGGCCTCGTTTGAAGACTCCTTATCAACCAAGAAATGAGAAAGTTGTTGATGCGTGGGAGATGGTTTCCTACCCGCTGATACAAAGTTAATCGACTGATATTTTAAGTGCAAAGTGATGTTGAAGTACTCACTGTGCACCGTATTGGTCGGTAGGCGACGCAGAGCAAAGTCCCCGTTCGTAGGCTTGTTGGACACAGTGTAAGGCAAATTAGAGACGGACGGAGGCTATGTTATGGAGGCTACGGCGACAATGCTAACACACCGTGAGACGGTTGTGCGTATTGTCTTGGCATGGGGACTCGGTGGGTGGAGAGCCACATGCTGGCCCACTTTGCAAGGGGGTCTCGAGGTGGAAAGTGGTGTTTGCATGCGTAGCATCCCTTGTGGCCTAGTTCTGTGCGCACCCTGAGTGAGTGAGTGAGTGGGTCCGGAGAAATTTCTGCAGATTTTCCATGACTGGTGGGTGGCGGCAGAGCCATCCGCTCCCATTTAACGGCTGAAGAGGGCCAAAAGTTCACTTTCTTGGGTCTGCCTTTTGGGTGGTTTTCATTTTTTTTTTTCTTTTTTATTCGCCTTTTAACTTTATCCTTCATCCAGTTTTCATGCATTTAGCAAGCTTTTCCTTTTTTCGTGATTAGAAGCTTTTCATGTTTCGAGGGATTATTCACGCCTCTCAGACATATTATGTTAGAAATAGCTATGCACACCATGAAGAATAAAAGTTCCATGTTCACCTTGTGGTTACTGTACTATATTAAAAATGAGTACTTAAGAGGTTTTAAAAATAAATATGTTTTATCTGATCTAATTAAAGACTGAGGTGGCTTACTGGGCTCCTAGTTGCTGAAAGTGTGGACACCTTGCCACTGAAAGTAACTACTTGGTATATAATGAAGAGGTCAAAGAGACAGTAAATGATAACAGGCCAAACCTGCAATAAGTTGAATGAAAAAATAATGAAAGAACATGAACACTTGCTGAACAGCCTTGATTGATGAGGAGACTGGCTGTAAGGAATGCGAGCGTACACAGGGGTCCCCAGGGCTGAGTTTGAGAAGCGCTGCTTCCTGCAGTAATCTGGAGAACCAGTGATCTGCTTCACTCCGGTGATGAAACGGTGTTGAACAATGCGCGCACTCACGCTCATTTGAAGTTGGCACTGTGATTCGTTTGTGCTGGAGAAGTTCTGTAAAACATACTGCCTTGGGAATGGCATTATCCCCAAATGTCTTCTCTGATGAAAGCTGAAATAATTTATTATGAAAAATGAAGTTTCTGTAGTAAGTGTTTATAGTCACGGTTGCAGTGTTAATATTGATTCCAACCAGACCTGGGTCAAATACTTATTATTGTTTTGGATTCAAATACTTTTTTTTTTTTGCTCTGTTGATCTTGCCTGGTGAAACTGAGCCGGGCAGTATGACCAGAAGGCGGGTTTTGCACTTTTTTGAGAGTATTTCATTGGTTCCAGTACACCAGACAAGATCAGTAAAGCGTAGAAAAGTTTCTGAATCTGAAACAAATACGTATTTGACCCAGGTCTGATTCCAACGCCCCCGCTTCCTGTTTTCACCGCGGATTTCCTAATTTGACGCTTCCGCGGGCCTTCATCAGATAAGACTCGCTTTGTGACGCGCGTAGATGCTTGAGAATCCTGAGAGAGACGCGCCGCGGCGCTCGGCGCCCATCGGCATGGCGATAAGGACGCACGCACGTTTCAGTACGCGATGGGCAGTAAAAAAAAGGTCTTACATATTATTTTCCAGCGGTACATATATATGTGTCATTGTGCTTATGCCATTCATTTAAAGGGCAGGTTTATGGTGAGCACACTCTGTCTGCCTTTGGGGTTGCTCTGTCCTGACAGTGGGGGGCTACAGCTGCCGGTTTGCGTAGTGAAAATATAAACCATGTTTTTCTTTTCTCTTTTTAACTGGCTTTGAGTCTGACTTTGATTTCTTCTGAATTAGTCTGGCAGATGCGGCGATCCGGGGAGACTCCAGAAGGTTCCGCGGAGCTGCAGCTCTGGAAGATTCCGTGCGTGTGCAGGGCACAGTCAGTGAAGCGCCGTCCCGGCTCCAGCTGGCGTGGGCCGCGCGCGGCAGGTGAGTCTGAGCGGTGCAGCCTGGTGCCTGTCCTCTGGCTCGCTCAGCCTTTGAGCAGTGATCCCTGCACCCTGTCCACCGCCTGAACGAGTCAGAACCGAAAACGGGTGGAATCCCGTGGACCACAGTGAGTCTGATTCAAGAAGTCCCCCGGTTCACCTCAGTCACACTCACATCAGAACAAAAAACGCACATGCTCAAAAGCCTTTGGTGGGCTGGGAGTAAGTAGTGTATCCCCTTTGTTCAGGTCTTTCCATAAAAAACCATACATGCTCCTGCACAAACCTTTCTTTGCGATTCCACCCTGCTCACACTCCACATTTTGAAGTTATGCAACAGATCACGTGACACGTTTAAGTGCTCCTGATTTGGGGAAAGCGCGTAAATAGACTCCATTGCAAGTGCAAGATAAGCAGCTGACCTGCTTTACAGCCACACGCTGGAAGCTTTGGAGCCTCTGTGTGAGCTGATTCCGGAAAAGGTAAGCCAGGGGGGGTCCAATCTCAGCCTAAAAAAAGGGCCGGTGTGGGTGGAGGCTTCTGCGCTCGTACCTGCTCCCTTTTTTTGGATGAGATTTCACATCCCCAGGTAGACGGCGCTCAGTGGCACTCAGTAGCCACACCCCTCTCCTCCTCAGCTTCGGCTCAAGTGGCCAAAACAGATGGATTACGCGGCCAGCCTAGCGGAGGAATAAAGCTCTTATCTTCCTGCAGCTCGAGAAAAACTCAATTGTTTAGACAGGGCACACCAACAGAGCCTCAGTAACACGATCAGCCTTTTCTCTTCTTTTTTTTCCTCCACCTTTTTCTCTTCATGCTCATTTACTGGATTTCTTTTATTCTCCTTCTCCTTTTCTCTTACTTCCTTACTTGCTGTCACCTTGACGACACCTCGACTGCCAGAAGTTTTCTGCGCTTCTGTGGCCAGCGCTTAACCTGACAGGGGGAATGGCAGTTGAGCGAGGCGGAGTTTCAGAGTGATTGACAGTCATCTCTCCCAGTGACAGTTGGCCTGTGAGTGGTTCGCACTCACATTTCACACTGTGAGTGCAGCGGAGCCCTGCCCAGCATAAGCCCCTTCCGCCCCTGATGTGATGAGGCAAGTTGTGCCCCATCTTCATTTATTTTTGATCACAGCCTTCAGAAATCAGACAGCTTGTACACCCCCCACCCCCCTCAAATTCTCATCCCCAGCATTCCTTCTGTATCATATCAGTGACTCAGTCCTCAATCAGGACGTGTCTGACCGTCAAAGGAACATGTGACTGTTTGCTGGAGAGCCCCTGTCCAATGTACAGCCTTTGCCAAGTTTTATTCTCCTGATGGAATTTCTCCTTGGTGCCCGGGCACGCCCACTGAGCTCCCACCTGCGCTGGATACCTGGCCTCCGGGTGTGAAAACCGCGACAGCGGAGACCCGACACCCAGGGAAACCGGAGCAGCCGTTTCTGTTTCCCACCAACGTAAAGAGTAACCAATGAGGAAATGTGTATTAGGTCCCCGCGACGGTGCGTTCTTTGTTTTTAGTCTTTAACTTCGCCCACTTTTAGCAGGTCTTCCCACGGGCTGTTTGGCTCTGCCTGTGACATTCCGTAACGCCTCGAACCCTCGGATGGAAAACACTCACATAGCCCGTGATGCGCGCTTTACTTTCAGAACCTGGAGATGCGTGAGCGGACGTGCATTTGAATAGTTAATATCGCGTTTGCTCTGACACATGGCACATGCGGTGGCTGCGATGGCAGCAGTCGGACTGAGCTAAAAGTGGCCACCTGCCGTGTTTTGAGAGTTGCACTCAGTCGTGGGTAGCTGGGCTCCGAGGTATTTTCTTGCTGAGGAAAATGACTAATACATAAATCGTGATGCTCAGAAGTGTGATATTTCCACTCAGTTGATTTTATGACATGAGGAGTGTGCGCATGCCTGTGTGCGTGTGTTCATGAACGGGCGTGTGCGCACATGTATGTGTGTGTTTGTGTGTGTGTGTGTGTGTGAGAGATAGAGATAAAGAGTGTTTTGTATGTAAAATGCATGTGTATGAAAGCACAGTCTTATGCAATGGAGGATGCTGATGTGTTGCAGATGCTGTAAATTGTAAGATGAAAATGCTAACTGTCCTGGTGGTACAGTTGACCCTCTTGCTGACATATTCTGCTTATGTTCGAGAGACGTATTGAGAGAAGCATTGCCTGTCAAATCTCTTTCCTCACGCAGCCAGTTACTTGATAAGTTGACAGCTTGGTGTTTGGACATTATTCGACAAAGCAACATGGAATGCACGGGAGACAGACAGAGGGAGGAGTGTGCATACGTGGTACTGCGAGCAGTTTTTAATAAGTCATGGACCATACAGAACTTACAGAGCACAGAGCTCCAACGCTCAATAAGAATTTTGCATTTTGCAAAATGAGGTTTCGTCGTTGCTCAGGTCTGTTCCCTGAGTGGAATAAATAGGTTAAGTTAAATAAATAGTGATTTGGGAATGACGTGAGCACAGAGTCGGGGTCTCGGCCCGGGGTCACGGCTGGGGGACCCTGCCCCCAGGGGTCTGACGCCGCCTCCTCCGCCTCTCCACCTTTTTCTGGATCCTGCTTCCCAGCCGGGTTGCGGACTGGAACACCGTCAGCAAGTCCCGTATGGCTTTCCGCTGCGTGGTCCTGTCGTCCGTCTGGAAGGAAAAAGGAGGTTCTGAAAATCACCGGTGTCCTGCAAAGGCTTTATTTGCATGTTTTTTTCTTTCTGGGGTTGCGAGGGGGGGGGTGTTTACCACAGGCGGAAAGTCCAGGTTCAGAAAGTGAAACTCCTCCTGAGTATTAGCACTATTCTTCAGTCAGGTGGAATTAGTGAAATCAGCTGGCTGAGTTCATGGGTTGAAGAAACACACGGCAGTACTCTCACTTTCTGACCCCTGGACTTTCCACCGCAGGTGTTTACATATATCTCGCAATGCAGCAGCTAATGAAGCTAGTTAGAAACTCCATAATGCTATACTGGAATGCAATGCTGGAAAAAAAAAAAAATTGTTGTTGGTTGACCTGATGGCTACATTTTCTGTGGTACACTCATGAGTGCCATTCAGTCAAACTGCACTGTAGACTTGGTCCAGGGTTTGAGAAATTACTCATTTATTATCCATTTATGATTAGACTACCTTCTGAAATTAACAAAAAATATTGCAGTCATTTAAAAATAAAGTTCCTTTACTCAAAGTTAAGGAGAATTCAGTTTGCGCTTCATTTTAAATTATAAATAGATGCCTGTTTTTGTTTTTATTCTTTCGTCACACACTGTTTGGAGAGTACGTTTTGGTGAATGTAAGAACTAAAACTTGCATTCAATTAAGTGTAGACCACAGAGAAGGGCGCATTACAAGTCACCCTTAGGCCACTTCCTGCATAAACTGATCTCAGTGAATCAGACAGTGAGGAGACCTCAGGCTCTGTGCTCCAGAGAGAGAGCGGCTCATGTTGCACTGATTTACCTTCAGGTCCCACAGTTCCTGCAGTTGCTTCTTCAGGGCCTGCTTTCTGGTGTGGAAGTAGCTGATCTTCAGGTCCACTATTTGGGCTCTGATTGCCTTGATGCTGTTTTCAACTTCCCTGTCCTGGGTGCTCTTCAGCATGTCCGACAGGATTCTGATGTACACATCTAAGCTCTCCTGTAGCACCAGCATCTGTTCTTCTTCCTGTCGGGCGGAAATAAAACACCAGAAAAAGAACAGGTTAGGCGCTACCTTCCATTTGGGCGAAGGTTTTTTTTTCATCGACAAGACAAAGTACAGCGTAATGGAAAGGGCGGATTAATGTTTACCGTAAAGTTACCCAGGTCTTTGGGAAACAGAGAAGGTCCACGCAGGGCGATGTTACTGGTTCCCTGAAGTAAGGACAGACGGTAGGACAATGTCATTCAGTGCTTCAGTGACCGCGGGACAGTTACACTCAGCAAAGTGACCGGCTGTCTGTCCCCTGCTCTACCTGTGATTTTGACATGAATATTGACTGCTCTGACTTGAACGGGAGCCATAGAAATCCCTTGTGTCAGTGGGCATAGGGTTGGCTCTCTGCTACAGCATGCTTATGCCTTTCCAAAACTCTTGTCCTTTATGGAGTCCAGAGGACTTTTTAGCTGATTGCTGCTCTCCTCAAAGGTTCGATCTCACAGATGACTCCTCTAATCAAACTCATCCTCGCCATCATGGCAATGAAAACTGCATCACCTCAGGGAAATGATAGAACACAACATCCTGCCCCCCATGGGCACCCCCCCCCCAATAATGTTCTTAACCAATTCACATCCAATAGACGTCGCGCTCATACTTACATAATGACTTTTCAGCCTATTCACGTGATCTGTCATTTTTTGAGATATGGTGTCTTCGGAGGAGCTGAGAGCCAGAGAGCCCAGCATAAAGATCAAACTCCACAGTGGATTCATTTTCCTCGCCCCGATTGAGAAGGGAGAAGTTTGGTGAAGCAGAGTCCCAAAGGTTGACTGAAGCCCGCAAAGTTTGCCGAAGTTGTCTTGGTCGATCTCAGAGGCGCTGCTTCGAGTTCTTCGGATCTCAGGTCCTCGTCTCGTCGAGAATGATGCTCAACAGCAAAGAGGAAGGTATTTATAGGGTGTGAAACGATGCCCGAACGACATACTGTCGGGTGTGAGTTTTGTGGCTTCTCATACCTTCCACGGCTTGTTTCCTTTAAATGACTTACCTGCTGCTACAGCGTCTTGCTGCGAAGGTCCCCTTCGCGCATTCCCTGGAATGCACCTGGGCTTGTGCCGTCATTCCGGGGGTGGGGGGCCGATGGGGGTGAGCTGAGATTTGGAGGTGCCCTCTGACGTGTCAGTAGCCCGTTGGCCATTGGGGAAAAGCATGTGGCTGTTTCGCCGGAGGGTGTTGAAAAAAATGAGTCTGCTTTTATCAGAAATGACAAAAGAACTCACACTTCGACGTGCGTCAGTTGTCCGCAGTGACATGATAACGGAATTTCTGTGGGATGCGGGGGGGGTCTTGTGAAGGAGCGGTACAGGATAGGCCGCCATATTGGATTTTTTTTTTTTTTCGGCACGGGTTGCATCGTGCATGGTCGCATGCATGGTTGCAGCTGGGTACTGCGTGGATACCAGTGCATGCCGAACGTTTGTAGGCAGCGGTGCTTGAAGACCATCATCCCCTTCCTTTCTTGGTCTCACCTCTCCTCTGAGGTTTTCACACCTTCAGTTTAACCCAGCCGATCTGAGCTGCCTCTGAACCGCCCGGCCTCTTATTACGTGACTTGCAAAACATTTCAAACCAATAGAGTCACAAACCACTCAATAGAAACTCATTTAGCAGAGCGATTTAAGAACAGATTTCTTCAGGAGGTTTGAAGACACTCTGATGTTCTGCGACATCGCCACAGAGCCATACTTTGGAATTCTAAACGCTTTTTATTTTTTATTTTCATATTATTGGCCGTAAAAGTAAAAAAAAAAAGAAAAAACGTGAACACGGGTCTTGGAAGGATGAGTAATTTAAAAGCAGGAAACACGGCAATGCTCGTAAAACAAGGCCTAGTGAGGTGGCTCTTTCCAATGGGAGTGCCTCGGAGACGTGTCCTACGCGGTTTCCTGCCGTCACAGGAGATTTTTCTCTGGGGCGTTCCTCACCTCAAGTCTTCCGAGGACCGCTGCCTGTGGTGACAGAAACCCCGCCCCCCCGTGTTTTGAGACACGAGGTGCGAGCTCCGTGTCCCGAAACGGGCGCCTCCCGTCACGCGGGGTGGCCGTGGAAACCGAAACGCATTCCATCGGTCCCGTAGATGGCGCTGCCTTTAATCAGCACCGACAGAGGCTGCTCCCTCCAGTGATATCAGCGCCATGTGTTCCTCCTCTGAGGACAGCAGAGAGGTCCCGTCAGTCACCCTGTGTCAGTGACGGTGTCTTTATTTCGGGTTAGTCCCTGTGAAGCAATCCGTGTAAGGACCCTTCTGTACGTGCCTCATTATCAGGTATCACCTGCACCTCTGTCAGTGTTAAATAGTGAGAATCCACTTCAAGCTTCAGCCTTTACTCACAATAGTGCTGTCAAGTCTGGCCAGTGCCCCAGCATACCAGCCGTCACCATTAATCTCAGGGATCACATTGATCACATGACCTCCTATGTATGCTCCTTCACTTCCTATGTACGTTCAATGTACATTATCACAATCTTATGCACATATTCATCAGCACTCCTGCACTTTATATGTTTAATATTTAAATATTTAATACTCCTATTCTCACTGTCCATATCCCCCATCTGTACAGACTGGTACTGCTGCTAATATTTAATATTATGTTTAATATTATGTATATTTTAGATATTTTTTGATATTTTTGCTCTTGCTTCTGCGTAGTTGCTGCCTGCCATGTCATAAGAATTTCTTTGCTCAGAATGACCTTGCGTTATACTGTGCACATGACAAATAAAAACACTTTGACTTTCGACTTTTGACTTTGACCTCCTCAGGCTTTACAGCTCAACCTAGCAGGTGGGCCGAGGTGAGGTTAGTCAGGGGAACCGCTGTGGGATTAATGCTGACTTTGAAAGAGCTCAATGCCCCATGGCTGAGATGGGGAGGGAAATCCACATCTGCGGCATGAGATATCCATTGTGACAATTTTTACTGTATTTTTTTTAAAATGCTTTTATGATGTGTAATAATATTCATATAAAAGTTCTGCTTTGGTGGTTCTGTAATTGTACATAACAGAGTAAACTAGGTAGCTCTGGAATTCTGATGAGGAAAATCATTTTAATTTGAAGGTCTTTTAAGGGCAAGAAGACAGTCCCAGTTCATAGTGCTGCTGATATGAAAGTGTGACCAGTTCAGCAGCACAAAGGGAACCTGGGCACAGTACCTTAGCTCATTCAACCTGGAGATGTTCCTGCATTTCATTCCGCCAAAGACCCATCTCAAAAGTAAAAAGTAAATATGGGCGGGGGGCAGACCAGGGTCAAATATGTATTTGTTCTTGATTCAAAAACTTTTCTGTGCTCTGTTGATCTTGCCTGGTGTAATTGAACCTTGCCAGTATGAGCAGAAGGCAGGGTTTTGCACTTTTTGAGAGTATTTCATTGGTTCCAGTACACCAGACAAGGTCTGTAAAGCGTAGAAAAGCATTTGAACCCAAAACAAATCCATATTTGACCCAGGTCTGGTGAGGGGCGCCTCATGCGATCACTTTACGATCGCCGCTCTCAGAGAGCACGAGGTCCGCGGCCTCCGAGGAGCGTGGCGGCAGGCCGGTCCCTCCCGGAGCGCGGCGTGCACGAGCGGCGCGCGCGAGAGAGAGAGAGAAGCTCTGGCTGAAACCAGCGTGTGACGCACGCGTCTGCCCCAGGCGCCTCAGAGGAAAGAACCGAGCGAGGCGGAAAGACGGCGCGTCGGCAGCGCAGACACACGCAGGTTTCTCAGCCTCTCGTCTTCAGCGGGGAGCGTGACGCGATGCCTGGAACAGGCCGCTCCGCCCGACGCGTTCGCCGTTCTCCTGACTAAATCAGTGCTCTGATTAGCCAGAGGCTGGATGGCATCTAGCACCGTATAAAGCCTAAATGATACGCTGCTAGATACTGACAGTTTGGACGTCGCCAAGGTGTTCACAGCGTCTCGGTTTTGTTTTTTTCAGAATCCTGCCGCAGGAGGTGCACGGCGTTGTTTTACGACGGGTCATTCAAAACGAATCACCTGCTTTCTTGTCTTTTTTTTGCGATGAAGCTCTGCTGATGGCACAGAGGTGCTTTTACCTGTTTCCCACAGTGTGATCTCCATATCGCAAAACAGAACTGTACTGAGGTGCCAATGTTACGTTCAGCTCCTTCCCACTTCTGCGTTTCTGACAGCAAAACAAAATGTTCATTTTTACCTACCACTACGCAATAGTTTGTATTATTAATGATAATGTTCATTAACTTACTGAAAGTAAGCCATATTTATAACAACAATTAGCGATTTATTACAAGTGTCAGTGCTGAAGCGCTGCTTCTCTGTGGACCTGGGCCCAAACCCCATTTTAAGTGCTTTCACTCCGGCTGACCGTGGGCAAGTTTCGGTGAAACTTGTTGCCAGCACAAATGCGCAGCAAGAAAGCAGTGTTGTTAATATTTTTGAAAATAGAAGTTTCTTTTGAAATTCTCAGTAATGTGTAGGTATTTCTCTAGAGTTTGATCGGTTTCTCTAAAGTATTTCACAGCTTTTTTTTAAAGAGACACCCACACACTTCGATAAAAACACCTAAACCCGTTTAAGGTGCCACACTGCTCTCCTTTAACCCAGGCCTGAACCGCAGGTGCGTTTTCCCAACGCACTGGTCAGCTTCGGCTGATTTATGTCCCGGTGCCGTGCTGGGGCCGAGGTGGGCTGGTGTGGAACCTCACACCCTGCTGCGCTCCCATTTTAAGCCGCGGGGATCAGACTGATCTGCGTATTACTCAGCCACAGACGTCACGTGATGCCTTGGTCTGGCCACACGTGGAGTACCGCGTGCAGTACTGCACGCCGCAGATACAAGGAGGATGTGGAAACTCTGGGGGAGATGGGGATGGAACGTGAAGATGGACTGAATGGCCTGCACTCTGCTGTTCCCCTCCTGTTCTTACCTTCCTAATGGGGCTATGCAGTCCTGGGGTTAAACACGTCCCGTGGTATGAATTGGTGTGAGTCAGATTTCATAGATTTGTGCTGGAGGTTTTCAAGCCCGGTTAAGGTGCAGGCTGTTAAAACAGTCTTTGCGTGTAGGGTGAAGCATATTGAGTGTTGTTTGATGCTGCCCCCGCCTCAGTAATAATCCCCTGTATGGCTGCTGGTGTAGAAGCTGTACTCCACTGATAATAGAGGCCTGTATCTCACTCCCTTCATTATGCTCATTCATTGGCCACACGCTGTGTCACCTGCAGCTCTGACCGTGAGGAAGGGCTGAATCCTGTCTTCAGGATGAGTGTGCAGATCCACTGTTGTGAGGAGGAAATCTAATGTGTTTCAGCTTGGTCACGATCAAAAATGAATAGGGTATGTATGTGATGGATTCCATGCCTGCGTATGACGCCTTTTATAAATCCTTACACTTTTCGAACAAAAAATGAATCAGAATCAATTTTTACTATCAATGATAATAATATAAAATTTTATTTGAAAAAGATAGCCAATGGATTGAATGATGCCATTACTGTACACATCAAAAAACTCTGCGGTGCATTCAAGTAGAAACAGTTTCTCATTTAACAGTGGTTCCAAAACATCATTACATCCAACTGTCCAATGACATCATTATAATATTGGGTACATTATTGCTAACATGGTGCCGTGAGCGTTCTAAGTAACTTTAAATAAAAATAAATATCTTAAATTAAATAAATAAATGAATAAATAGGCATGAACAGCACTTGCAAGCCTAAGTTTCGGTTGTCAGTACGAGCCGGTGGGGTGGTGTTCAGCGCTGCGCTGGCCTGCGCTGGCCTGCGCTCTGAGCTGTGCTGTAGCTGCGCTCTAGCTGCGCTGTAGCTGCGCCAGGCCGGCGTGCCGCCTGCACCGGTGCGTGCTCTTGCTGCGCAGCTCGACGGCCCTCTGGAGCACGGCCTCCAGCTCCCGCACGGCCTTCCGCTGCACCGTCCGGTCGCTCGTCTGAAAGGAGAGGAAGCGCAGAACGTCAGCCGCTGTCGCCGCGCAACCTGAGAACACCCGCCCCCCCCCCCAATACCCCCCCCCCCCCTTACGGGAGGCCGCTTCATCACAGACACCAGAGCCCCCAGCAGGCGCTCAGCTCTGTGTTCTTAACACTAACTGCAGCCAGCACCCCGCTGCTGAACCTCAAACGTTCGTCTCATGAATATCCACCAAGGGCTACGGTTAAGTGCAGTTCTGTGGCCGTGTGCCCTGACGAACCAAGCTTAGCTGCAGCAGCGTTCGGGCAGCAGCTGCCCTTGCGTAAAAATAGTTTTTCCTTAACAAGTACAATTCTTTAAATTTTGTTTTTATGGTAGAACTTAAAAAAATAGTACATTTTTTTAAAAATAATAAAAATATAATCATTGAAAAAAGCTATGCTTGGAGGCATATTATATGCCTGCATTTGATTTTGATCCAAAGTTAAGGAAATAATTTGATTGAATCCAGGCCAAATCTCACTTAAAGATCAACTTACACATCGACTGGTCTATGAATCGCAGTCTAAGAGGATGAGCTTGGCAGTGGATCTGACAGACAATAGATCAGTCGGGCAGTGAATCAGTCAGCCAGCGAGAAGGCCTCGCGCTCTGTGCTCCAGAGAGAGAGCGGCTCACGTTGCAGTGATTTACCTTCAGGTACCACAGTTTCTGCAGTTGCTTCTTCAGGGCCTGCTTTCTGGTGTGGAAGTAGCTGATAATCAGGTCCTCCATTCGGGCTCTGATTGCCATGATGCTCATTTTAATCTCCGTGTCCTGGGTGCTATTCAGCATGTCCGACAGGATTCTGATGTACTCAACTAAGCTCTCCTGTAGCACCAGCATCTGTTCACTCTCCTGCCGGAGAGGAAGAAAATACCGGAAAACAAAGATTAAGACGTGTACCTACCATCCAGCCCGAAGTCCTTTCATGAATGAGGCGGGGTTAAGGGTTACTTTGGGATGCCTGTCCTTACTCACCTCAAACTTGTCATGGCTGTTGGTGTCCTGGAGGAATATGGGACTCCCAAACAGTCTGAGGTCAGTAACGTTCTGAAAGGGACAGAAAAATAAGCTTCCTTACTTAACCTGTTATTCAAAAGCATCTGTGCAGGTAGCCAACTCATGGTGCCGGTGGACATTGTGCTTTTCACCGGCTTAGGTTATTATTCAAAGCCTTTAATTGCGTTATGCTCTTTGTGTGACCCTGCAGAAAACTCCTCGTTCCACGTTGACCAAAATGTAATTCAGTTTGAGCGAACTGCAAAATGAATTGACGAGGCTACAGTTAGGACTACAGTCGCACTTGTAAACATGCCCATGTGGACGTAGTTCCCCAGCTCAACCAGTTGCATGTGCACACTGATGCCCTCTCCCTCCACGGCCCACCAGGTAGAGGAGCTCTTGACCTTTGGCTCTCCTTTCCCTTACTCCAGCTCCTCACCCTCGCCGGCTCCTGGCCTCAGTGCCATGCAGTCTACCGTCCATTTGCCATGGTCATGGACAGCTGTTACCCACCCAGAGCCAGCTGATGAGTGCGCTAAATATTAAGGCTTTGCCACCCTCCCAGTAGGCCTTTCATACTCACAAAGTGTCTGGTCAGCTTCTGGATATCCCCTCTCACTTTCTCGGGGATGTCGTCAACGGCATCGGCCTGTCCGAGCGCCGTCAGGCAGAGTCCGCAGAGGAGAACCAGGACGAGCGGGGAGTTCATTTCTCTCTCTCTCTTCGTTTTTTTTTCTTCTTCTTCTTTTCTTTTAGCGGCCGGTCTGAGCTTGTCGAGCGTTAGTGCTGAAGCTGGCGGCGCGTTTGAAGTCCTCCGCTGTGCGTTCGGAGCCCTGTCCCTGCTGCGAGTGGTGGCGAGGCTGGGGCTGCGCGGCGGTATTTATGCAGCTGCGCAGGGGCCGGAGAAATACCCGTCACCCCCCTGCGGCGCATGCAGCGCTGCAGCGGGAAGCTGCAGGTTATGCGCTTGGGGTTTTGTGGGTTCCTCAGCGGCAACGTTTCCCTTAAATCTCAACCCGCCTCCCCTGACGCACAGCCGCTCACGCGTCCCGGGTCTTTCCATGGATTCCCTGGCAGGGCTGCAGGCTCTGCTGGGCCGCGGTCTCAGGGGTCAGGGGGGAAGTTTTTTCTGTTTGGGGTGAAGGAGGTTACGGTCTGTGGCATTCGGGCTCGCGTTGCACGTCATCGGTGGCCATTGATGATAAATTCAGTGCTGGGTTTGCAAATTTTGAGGCTTTCTAGTAAAGTGCGCGTTTTTTTTCTTTCTTTCCTTCCCCCACAGAAATGGCATGGGAACTCCCGTGGCGCGACTAATCTTAAAAATATTTATAACGATTATAATTTTAAAAAATAATCCGCCAGTTTACATGTTGAGATTTTTTGGAAACAAACTTAGCACAGAGAGATATGGGGTTTTTTTTCTTTTTGTCTTTTTGTTCATTTTTTTCACAATTTCTAATCTCATTTTCTTTGAATGAACACTTTTCTCTCTCCAACTAGATTTCTGCAATGCCCTGGCAAAATAAGCCTTCTATGCAGTATTAAAAATTTGTGAAATATCCGTTGCAAATAATACACTTTGGCATCAAAATGTTTTGTTTTTTTAAACCGGAACAATTAACAGAACTCGCATCACGTATTGATAACGGTTTTTAAAAATTATAAATCATCACACAGTTTGTGCCTCTTTGATATTTTGGTCAGACATTGCAGGAAGAAGTCAAAGTATTGACAGAAAGTGTAAAAATCCATGGTAATTAGTGCATGGGTACATTTGCATATTTGCGTATACTTTACCATCTCGACAGTAAGTTTAAGGTGCAGAGAGCATGCCCATGCAGTGCACCCATCCATCAGCCTATGCAGTGCATCCAT
Source organism: Anguilla pacifica (assembly GCA_039654925.1). Classification (NCBI taxonomy): domain Eukaryota; kingdom Metazoa; phylum Chordata; class Actinopteri; order Anguilliformes; family Anguillidae; genus Anguilla; species Anguilla pacifica. The sequence continues at coordinate 12,679,314 of CM077302.1, forward strand.
TAGCATACACAGTGCCTGCATTAGCGTATGCAGTGCATCCATTAGCATACACAGTGCCTGCATTAGCGTATGCAGTGCTTCCATTAGCTCGTACAGTGCCTGCATTAGCATATGCAGTGCAGCCATTAGCATACGCAGTGCCTGCATTAGCGCATGCAGTGCTTCCATTAGCTCGTACAGTGCAGCCTGCAGCATTGCCCTTCTCTGCTTCTGAGGTTTCCTACACAGTCATCAACGTGTCACCGCTTAGTCATCTTTTCTCTTGCACATCTTCAGCTTTCCACCAGACGCTGCTCACCAGAGCAGAGCCCTCTCTAGAGTGCCTCAGTTTCAACACAGTTTTCAAGGTGTACGTGATACTCCATAATACGGGGAATTATGTAATTAAGTGTAAATTCCAAGATAGCTGCACAGATTTTTTTTTCTTTTTTTTTTGCATTGCATTGTTCAGTTCTTCATTAACTATGGGAACTGCAGATCAGTAGAGAAAGCTGACAGTCAAACATTCATATGTGGGAAGAGAGAGGGAAAGTTTATTTACTGAGTTGCAACATGCCTCAACAACCATACAGTATATTCTTTAGTTGAACATAGAAAGTTGCTGTCACATTTCACTCCTTATAAATTGTATATAGAGGAGAATCACTGGCGTTGACTGTAGTTTTCTAAATTAGTAATAACAGAGGTGGTGTATGTGATTTGACAGGTATGCGGTGATTTGGTAAGGGGACTCAATAAATACATTTTAAACTTGATGTTAACATTTGAATGTAAGGTAAAGTAAGGCACATGTGAGATAAAGGGGGTCTTTGGGGAAGTTTGCTGTGCAGGTGTCAGTCATTAGAGGGTTTTTTTTTATTTTTATTTTTTACTTTTCTTAGGGCTTTCCTGATGCCAGTGTTTCTGCCAGGTCCACACCCATTACACTAGCTTCAGTCTCAGATCTCACTGCAGCATTTACAACACCCCACTCTAGAGATTCCAACTTCCTACTCATCTGTCTGCATTGGTTTGGGTGATAATTTCCAACCAAAGTTAGAAAATCTCTTCTCTGTGTCTTTCCAGCTGCGGCCAACCAAAGTTTTGTAAACCTCCGAGAAAGTGGAACAAAGACAAGGTTTTTCCCAAGAATTATTAATTCATCAAAATTAATTAATAAAAAGAAATAGGCAAACCCTCGAGTACTGAAGAAATAAATTTACTGGGTTCAAACCGCACAAAGTCAATAAGTAGAAGCAAAAAAACTGCACTGCTGTATATGTGCTGACACCAGGAAGCGTTTCGGGGGCCAAATTCTCTTCCTCAGACATGTATGCAGCAGTGCAGTTAGCCTTTTTTTGCTTGTGCTTATTCACTTTGTGCGGTTTGAGCCCAGTAAATTTACTTCTTCAGTACTCAAGGGTTTCCCTATTTTTTTTGTTTATTCATTTTGATTACCTTCTTGGGAAACCTTGTCTTTGTTTCACTTTCTCCTAGGTTTTTAAAACTTTGGTCGGCCACAGCTCGAACGACACAGAGAAGACACACAAAGCAGACTTTCCTCTTCCGCTTTTCTAACTCTGTTTATCGATCGAAGTTCTAACCCCGGGTAAAAGTTTTTCATGCCAGGTTTTAAGGTGGACTGAAAGGCCCAGATGTAGTGAGTGTTTCTCCGTTGTGTGAGACAGGAGAGAGTGACTCACAGGTGGATCTCACCTAATACTACACGAGAAACCCGGCCGTTACATGCGCTTTCAGGATCACTACCACTTTCTTATCTGTGTCTCATTTAGGAGAAATCAGAAACAATGAGAAATTACGCAGGGAACACAGGATATTATGGTATGGAGTTTTGATTTTTTGGAACTATTTGTTCTTATTGGTATTTTTTAGATAAATAAACGGTCTGTTAATTTCTATAGTTTGTCAGTGTTAATTTCTATAGTTTGTCAGTGCTGTCATTCCAGATTTAAAGTTGAATAACGTTTCTTTTTTTCCCCCGTGTGGTTTAAACCATATGGAACCATGCTGTAAATAGTAAATAAGCACTTGCTTACTCACGTCCCGGATTGACAGCGTTACGTTGGAACACCCAGCCCCCCGCTTCAGTCGCATTTCATCCATCCAACATGCAGATGACAGTTCAATAAATACGGACAGTATTCCGTTCTGTGTAATTGCCCCCTAAAAATTCTTAATACATCTGGGCCTCGGTCACCTTTTTGCTGAAAACATTTACGAGGTATTTTGTTGAGAGTGAACACTCAGAATGCGGTTGACATGGTCTGCTGTTCCATCGCGCGTGGCAAGTGAAACAGGCATTTACAACGGGCGCTGCCAGCATTGCTTCACAAGCACGCGGCTCCTAGGTAGCGACTCAAGCCACTGCGGTGCTGTGCTAAAGCATTTTCCTGCTTCCTGAACTCCTCTGTTATTACACATTTGTCACACCGAATGGGTTCACATCTTTAGGCAAAATGTAATATTAGACAAAGGGAAACTGAGTCAAAACAAAAACACTTTTAAAAAATTATCATTTCATTTGTTTAATGGAAAAAATCAATCACCCACATCAAAAAGTAATTGCATGTTTACTCAATCAACCAATTTACCTTATTTATTTGATAATTATATTCAGCTGATAGAATATTCGGCTTGATTGCAGCCAGCCCTGTTGAGTCTAAACCTCACTCATATTGAACCTTACAATCAGAGTGAAGTCACCACAAAGTTTCTCCAAGCACACTGTTACACAATCACAGGAAATTCCAGATGAGATGAGAAAAAAAGTTGTTGAAATGTATCACTCTGGAAAGGGTTACAAAGCCATTTCTAAGGCTCTGGGACTCCACCGAAACAGCAAATGACAACGGCAATGATCCACAACACAAGCAAGTCTGCATCTGAATGGCTGAAATGAAACTGAAGTTTTGTAGTGGACTAGTCAGTGTCCTGACTTGAACCCAGTAGAGGTGCTGTTGCAAGACCTGACGCGAGCACTTCATGCTCGAAAACCTACCGAGTTGTCTGAATTCAAGCAGTTCTGCAAAGAAGATGGGGCCAAAATTCCTCCACAGCTATGCGAAAGACTGATATCAAATTATAGGAAGTGTTTGGTTTCGGTTTTTGCTGCTAAAGGTTGTGTATCCAGTTAAGCTTAAGAGGGAAGTTACTTTTTCACACGAGTGGGTGTTTGATAACTTTTTTCATTAAATAAATGAAATAATCATTTTTAAAATGTAGTTTGTGTGTACTTTGTCTGATATTTTACCTAAAAATCTGAAACCATTGTGACAAATATGCAATAATAGAGGGAATCAGGAAGGGGAAAAAACTGCTCCACAGCGCTGGAAATGAATCCCTACATTTCTGGTTTACAGTTTACCCTTGGTGACTGATATTAGATATAAGCTATGTTCATGACAAAATAAATTATTGTATGAATTCATTTGACATGCTGGAAGGTTACAAGTTTAGGTCCACATTGTGTTGGCTGGCTGTTCTTGTACTTTTGAGCAAGTATGGAAATACCTGGTGAATACTTGTCCATTTAAATTGGTCATTTGTAAAAATATAAGCACGGTAGGTGGGAAACAATGAGAAGGAAAAAGTCCCACTTTACTGTAATGGCCTGAGTATCAGTGTGAGCACCCTACCTGCTGCAGAGGTCAGCAAAGTTTAACTACAGTGTACATACAAATTGTTACATAGGACTTTGAACCTTTGAAATTCATATTGTGATAGGGAGAAAGGGACAATAAGTCAACTGACAGTTGTGACTCAGTGTGGGAAACTGTCAAACACTGATTTAAAAGGTTTTGAGTACAATGCAAAGTAACAGTGTACAGTAACACAGTAATTATTCACTGTGGCCATTTAATGAAAAGTGGGACTAAAACATTCCAGGGGAAATAATAAACTTAGTGTGTTCAATAATTTTTAAAATGCAACTAAATTGATCATTTACTAAATGTTGATCATTCAACATTTTTATTGGCACACTCACATATACTTCGTGAGACTACTCTCATATTTATGGAAATATGCATAGACATGTATCATACATAAGTACCTATACCACAGATTCCTTAAGACTGCACACTCTTTTAGTCTTAATCACATTCATAAAATGCACATGATTAAGACATGCAGCTGTTAGGTGGCCAGTTCATGCACGCCCAGGGCGGGGATCGAGCTGGCAACCCTCTGACTGCCAGACAACCTCCTGAGCTATGTCGCCCCCTATGATGCAGAATGTGGCTTGCAGCAGTGGCTTATGGGTACGAATGAAAGCGTACCACCGCTGTGGGAATCCTATCGATGCTCTTCGTCTCCTGCCAGTCACTGCTATCAAGGGCTAAATCTCAGCAGTGGCAGTTGTGAAGTTAGAGCAGACCGAATGTGTTAAAGCCTGCCATGCCTTCAGTGATCAAGGCTGAGCTGGAGAAAATGGATGGCGTTACACTGGTGATACCCATGTCTCTGTTTACCCTGACAGTTTGAACTTCTCATCTTTTACCATATCATTTTATCATATATTTCACTATTACCATATTTCTGCCTTTCAGTATTGTACCTTATTGAACCTGTGTTTTGTAGTTGTTCCAATGACCTTCGGTATACACTTACTGTACGTCCCTTTGGATAAAAGCATCTGCCAAATAAATGTAATTTGCATTTTGGCTGTTATACACAATATGTCAGTGTGTTTCCGCTCTGATATACTAAATTTCAGTGTGTTACGTTTTGGCTGTTATACATGCCACATCACTGTGTTTCAGGTGTGATATACTAAATTTCAGCATATTATACTGTGGCTCATATTCAGTAAGTGGCTGCATCATTGTGTTGCCAGTGTTGCTTTACTCTTTGCGTCATGACTCATACACTTTGAAAGAAGTTTTTCTGTATCACCCATTTATCCCAACTTGTACAGTGAAGTGTAGTAATTTGCAAGTGATTTATGCAACGTTTGTTCAGTCATGTTTACATTGTGGATGAAAGACTGAGCTGTTAAATAGTTAAATTGAGATACAAAGGGAAGCAATAAGCTCCTCTCACTACATGATAATCATTATGTTTAAACCCAGATATGTGCTATTGACATAGTAAGACATTCTGTCATTGTGGTGGGGCACAGGCTTTTAAGAACATCTGTGAGCATTTGAAAAATACTCTAGGCAGTTCTTAAGTTAGTGCTGCTGAAAGGTTACCTTTTAAAAAAGATCATTCATCTCTCTCTCTGATATCTTCTGATCTGTTTATTTTACCATATGTTAAATTAGACCAGTAGATTTAATTCCATTCTCCATACTCACACGCAATTGTACATCCATACTGTACATTCGCTGCTTTTCACTTAGTCAGCCTTAAGGCTGGAGTGATATGTAGTTACTAAAGGCTTCACCTGCTATCTAAAAGCACAATGTTTTTTTATTAAGAACCTCTTCAGTAATTCATTTAAATTTGACTTAAATTTAAATTAATGTTTTTTCCAAAAAAACATAAAGCATGCAGGGTATAATTAGGAGAAAAGTGAGTATAGACTTCAGTTATTATTATTTCAGTGGCATGCGTCTTGCCTGACACGTTAATACAGTTTTAAGAATGGCCCCAAAACACATAATGGGAGCTCTAGATTTATAAAAAATGTTTCCTACTTTTTATTACACTTAATCTTTTTACTGTAGTAAGAACTTAGCTCAATGAGCCACATTAAACCCCTTCTCTTAATTAAGTCATACTGATGTACTGTATGTTAACTTTTCATCATTGCTAGTATACATGATGCACAACACCTAAAAGAGTGCATTTTTTCCTCAATGTTAAAGATTTTTTAAAGGTATTGTTAGCCATTGCTACATTAAGGCTTTTAGAATATCCAGGGAATTTTAAAGCAGCCATCAGCATTGACAGGATTTTACAAGTTTTTCTTTTGGTTTCAAGGCCGCAAGCTAATTTGCAACACCGTCACGAGTCCTGCTGGGAATGGGTTTGTAAACCATAATTTAGTAAAAAAAAATAAATAAAGTGATGTTCCTAAATTACCCAAGTGAACATGTATAATTTCTAATACAGAATAATAGCTTGAATACTTTGTGGCTTTACAGAACATTTGAAAGAGACTTGCCAGTCCCAATAAACCCAATAAACGCAGCTGTTCTGGGTTGTTTGCCACTGTCCAGCTTTATCGGCTGCTGATTTCAGACCTAAACACTTGTGGATACTTGTCAAGATATTCGTCAAAGACTAAACTTCTAAAAACTGAAACATTTGTGGTGCACTGCTGCCACCTTTTTGTGTTTCACTTAAACAACATCCTTTATGAGTTCTTAAAATATTTTTGAATGTGTATAAAAGCATTATGGACACATTCAGTGAAAATAATAGGATTTAGTGGTTTTACAAAAGACTTAATATTTTGGAAGATTTTACATGCACTGACTGGATTCAAAAGCTTGACTTTTTTTTGGTTCAAGGGCCACAACCTAAATCAGCGTGCCACTAAACAGTCAGCTACAGAGGTGCATGCAAGTACACAAAAACATAACCAGATTCCAAATAGAACTTCCAATAAATGATGGTCCAAAAATAGCCTTACAGATTTTATATTTCAGTTTTCCCTGAGTGTTTTATTTATTTATTGATCATGCAGTTTTCATGGTTTTGTAGCATATTCCAAAAGTTGCAATTCCCAAAATACCATGGCTTGAGCCAAACCCAAAACTGTTATAATCTTAACATAGCAACTTTGAGCTCTTTGCCACAACACAGGTGTAACAAGCATCTATTCTGGAGCAAAAGTTTTGAGGATTCCTTGTGTAGAAGTTAACAGAGAGTAAAACAGGGCTGCCTAACCGTGTTCCTGGAGATGTACCGTCCTGTAGGTTTTCACTCCAACTCTAACAAAGCCACACCTCAATCAACAGCCTGAAATCTCATCAAGCTGCAAATTAGTAGAATCAGGTGTCACAAATTAGGCTTGAATTGAAGCTGCCCTGAAGTAAAAGATAGACAAAGGAGACACTTGCAGACTCAAAAACTTCTGTGGCGTATTGGTGCCACCTTTAGGTTTTAAAAGAGAAAAACACCACAGCTTAAGCATTCAGTTTTGGTCCCAAATTGTAAAGCTGTGCACTTGTCAATTTGTGTGAATTTATGCATGGAAACGCAATGGACACATTGTGGTAAAAAGAAAGCAATTAATTACTTTATAACTAATTTAAAAGCTTACGTGTATTGAACTGTTTCAAAGATTTTCTTTAATGATTTAGAAGCTGCAGGCGTATTTAATTGCACTGGTTGGTGTGTCCTGTTACAGACTGTTGAAAAATATGTACATTTTGACATTTTAACTGCTTTACAAATCCAGAGTAAAGCCGGATGTTTATTATTAACAAACTTTTTGTCGTGCTTTTCTCTTTTGAAACCTGAAGGTGGCACCAACAAACCACGGATGTTTCAATGCTTAAAAGGCTCTTTTGTCATTGTCTTTAGGAAAGGTAGCAGTGTGAAACCACTTTCAGACCAATAATAAATTCAAAGGATTCATTTAATGGTCTAAAACCTGTAAACCTGTGCAATCACACTGATTAGGCTGTCGGTGTGTCCGGGTACAGAGTACATTTATTTGCATTAAATATCTGCATCATCAATTTATTTGCGTTAGTATGCTTCAACATGCTGCATTTAAAGCATTTGAATCCATTCAATGTGCATGTTCAGTCAGACAGCTTCCCGGTTCAGTTTGTGCTGACTTATTCTTTGGCCTAGGATGGCTAATGGCTAGGGTCAGTAGTGGGGTCAGGTTATTCTTTAGGGCTTGTGCTGAATATTTTCTCAGTGTTATCTTTTTTTATTTATTTCTCTTTTCATGAATTATAATATAACTGTTCCGGAAGTGTTTTTCTTGAGTAAAGGATGAAACATTTTGTGGTTTGTGGCCCTTAGTAATTCATGGAAGACACTCCAAACAAGCAGCATTTTAATTTAAGATCATATTATTTTATTCAAATGCTGGAATTAAATGTGTGTTGTGTACATTTCCAAAGCCCCATGTTAAATCGCAGCCAAAAAAAAAAGCACAGATCAGACTTTCTTTCATTTAATGTTTACACTGCTCTGGGTTGTAATCCCAGGGTTTTCTCTCCCTGTTAACACCGCCGCTGTGTGAAACCGTCAGCGTCGCCCGTCTCTGGCCTCCTGAACGCGCTACGCTCTCTCCATTCCGGGTTTGCCTTTCCCGGCCTTGTGGGTGTAGGACTGGATCCAGTCCAGCACCGTCTTGAACTCTCCCACGGCCTTGTACACTCCCGGACCCTTGAGCTGCAGGGGGTAAAATGGGGGGGTGTGGGTGAATTTGGCTTTCAGCACGCGCCCGTGCGTGTTGGGACCCCTCTGTCACTGCGACACTAGTAGTAGCCGTTTCTCTCAGAAGCGCTCGCCCTGATACTGGCGAGCTAACGGCTAATCGGTGCGCGGTCAGGCGTGGAGGCTGTGGGATGAAAAACGAGCTTCTGTGGCGCAGGGTTTGTGTTTGTGCAAGCTGTCGCCGCGGTTACCTGAGTGAAGGTCCTTCTCATGGCATGGATCTCACTCCGCTCTGTGGGGTCCAGTGCACTGTGATGCCGTGCTAACTGCAGTGGGGGAAAAGCAAGAGATTTAACTCACACTGTGAGCTAAGGACTGAGCACAGAGACTGGACATTTCTCATAATTTCGTGGGACTTTAGGGTGCAACAGGCTAAGCCTTAACGTCACTTAAATTTAAACTGTTAGGGATCCCACATTCCTTTTTAATAAGCGACTGTAGTATAATAGTGTTTAATGTGTGGTGCTTACTTTGCTGATTGCAGATTATCAGTGTGCATTGAAAATGTGTATGTATACATTAAAATTACGTGAAGGAATCCAGAGTGATAGTGTCATAGCGTAATGATTTAGGATGATGAATAAGATAACCATTTTCAAAGCACTTGTTAAGGTAAACTGTGTTTGCTTGGCCTTGGATAGGGCCAATCGGGATATTGACATTCGTAATTTTTTAATTAGGGCAACGCAAATGAAAACTCACGCAATTTTCAACATCGGTCTCCAACGATGCGACTAACAGCTGTATGACATTAATGTTTATGTCAACTTTAAGTGATTTCTTGCTGAACACCTCTTCACTGTAGAACTTCAGAATCTCTTTTAAAACTGAGATTCCACTTGGTTTCTGCAAAGGAAGTACATCTTGTTATCTGTATCTCAGTCTGTGTGTGTGTGTGTGTGTGTGTGTGTGTGTGTGTGTGTGCGCGCGCGTGTGTATACCTCAGAGTTACTAGTTGAAGTGTCAGCCGAGAAACACTATCACAAATAAACGAGGGACATGTAACACTGTTGCACATGAGTCCAATGGAGGAAAGTTAATGTGTTTTAAAGAAAGGGCAGCACTAACTAAAAACACAGGTCAGAAAGAAAGCAGGTCTCGGAAAAAGACGGACTCTCAATGTAGAAAGTAAATGGTAAACTGAGAGCCTGCTTGCTGCTTATGTGATAATTGGTTCATAGTTCAAATGAATGCTCAGAGCTACAAAATGAGAGTTGCCTGCAGAATGAGAATGAGAGTAAGCCTACAGTGATCCAATAAATGTACGATTTGAATTCTTACAATTGTTGTGTTTTGACATTACTTTCAATGTCACAGATATCTAAGAATTACGAAGGATCTCCTTCCCAAAGTGTTAATATTTGCAGGTAGATCTATACATATATATCTGTACTTATTTTTTAAAACATCTCTTAAAATTATTCTCACCTCCATGGAGTTGGCGAACTTTGGGAGAAGTTTCCGATGTCTGATGTCATCCCTCTGCAGCAGAAGCAGACATTGCTCATTATTAATAACGGCGTGTTTGGCTGCGCTGGCTCCTGCTGTGGCAGGCCTGGTCTGTACTCACCGGTAAGGACTGGGCCATGGCCTCGGTCATCCTCTCCAGCTCCTCCAGCAGCTTGGCTCGGACCGCCTGCCGCAGGCACTCCCGGGGCCCCTCGCCCCTGCGGCCCCGCGGGTCCGCCGTCGCCAGGCGAGCGAGCAGCACCGCCAGCAGGGCAGCCCAAAGCGTGAGAGCGCGTCTCATTTCGATGCCGTGGTCTTCGGGGATTCGAGCGGTCGTCTGTAGGTCTACCTGCTGTTCGACAGCATACTGGAGGCTGCCTTCCCAACCCAACTCCATTTTATAGGCCCCATCTTTCCTGTTTAGAAAATTCCCTCACGCGTGTCGATCAGCAAAAAAACACACAAAATTTAACTACTGACATGTAAGAAAGTAGCCACATAAGAGAGAAAATTGTGAAAACGTGCTTGCCGGAATACTTTTTTTTTTCTTAATTTGCATTGTGGTCATGTTTATACTGTAGGCTATGTGTGGTTTGGCTACTTTAGCGATTAGATAACTAGGTTACCTGCTCCCTGCGCAGTCAGCTCATTAAACACGCATGTGTGCGCACGCACCACATGTGGAAATGTCTGTATTTTATAAAATGATCAACGTTTGCTCTGCCAAAAACAGTAGAAAGATGAACAATGTTCCCTCAACTGGAGAAGTGTCATGACATACTCCTGACTGTATTAGCCACCTATAGGCCTCTTATTACACATCTCGGGGGGGGGGGGGGGGGGGGGGGGGGTCACTTATTTAAAAAACATAGGAATATGGATAGGTATACGATTTTTTAAAGGTGCAGTCGAAATTCACTAATGTTCACTAACTAATGTTTTTGGTATTGTAAGAGCTGTTAGTATTTAATATATCTGTCAGTTAAATACCAATGTGTGGGATAGTCTACCTAGACTAGTCAGATGCTGCTACTAATTCCCCCGCTCATTTTTAGCCGATATTAATGAGCCAAAATGAATGGAGAGTCTGGGGGGAACGAGCAGTTTTTAGAAGGCTATTGGGTGGCTCATCCTGTTCAGGTGGTCTTCTAGTGCACTGATGGGCTCCACAGTCTGGAGGAAGGGAAGGTGTTCAGTATTAACACCCACCCTTCTATTGATTTCTGATGCTTATGGGGAAGGGAGCGGGGGGTGCTCACTCACCCCCACACCCCCCCTGTTCAAACTATGGTGCCCTTGGATACCTTGAGTGGGAATAATAACTTTCCTGTTCTCTCTGCAACCCATTCAAACCAGGTCAGCGCCTCATATGATTCAACATAAGACTTGGTGTGACCCAGATAGCTTCTTCAGAAGCATAAGTTCCGTCGCTCTTTGTTGGCTCGAAGCCACTATCGCGACCAGAACTTCCCTTGTTCTTCTAAAAGAATGAGTCAGCGTGGTCAGAATGGCACTGTTTGCACTCTCTGCTCAAAAACGTGGCTGCTGTCAGCGCGCGATAATAATCGGAATCCAGGATGAAGACGAGCGCTGAGATGGGCATCACCGAGGTCACGGGTGCTAAATCAGATGCAGATGCTAGACGCTGGGCTTATACTGAAGAGTGGTGTGTTAGTTCACTCTCGCTGATGCTCTCGTAGGCTGTTTACAAACTGAAGTGCCTCAGAACAGTGCAGAAACGTTTCCTCATTTGCTTCTGACAGTTATTAAATTAGTTAAATTAATGGTTTATTTAGCATATTAAATAAACACCCTGGGTGAGGGGTTCTATTCCTGCAGAGCAAATGTGTCAGCAGGTTTTAGTTTATTTGTTCGTTTCCATTAGTTACCCTGGCTTGGCTAGCTAAGCTGTGGATCTGTACACCCAGGGCCAGTTCTCGCATAGATTATACTGCATTAAAATACACTGCATGGCCAGAAGTATGTGCACACCTGATTTCTAACCTCTCGTCCAAAATGATGGCCATTAATATGGAGTTGGTCCATTCTTTGCTGCTATAACAACCTCCACTCTTCTGGGAAGGCTTTATACTAGATGTTGGAGCATTGTTGGAGGGATTTGCTTCCATTCAGCCAGAAGAGCATTAGTGAGGCCGGGCACTGATTGGGCGATTAGCCTGGTTTGCAGTTGGCTTTCCAGTTGATCGCGAAAGGTGTTGGATGTGAGTGAGGTCAGAGCTCTGTGCATGCCAGTCAAGTTCGTCCACACCGGTCTTGACAAAACCATATATGGACCTCGCTTTGTGCCAGGGGGGCACTGACACACTCAAAGCTGTCTTTCATAAGTCTGGGAAACGGAGGGCAAAAATAGTGGAGGACTGCATGTGTAAAATATGGATCTGAGCGCTCGTGTTTAATCGCGTTGAATCACTCTTAAGCGGTTCTCTTATGATGTGAATGCGTGCGCTTACTCATACTCTGGTATTATGCGGCTGTGAGCAGGACATTTCATCTGAGCAAGTGCAAGCCTGACATGTTCAGCTCAGCACAACCAGCAGTGCAGTGTAAGATCTTTTTTTAAAATGAAGCTGTATGTTACTAAATGTAATGTTTTTGAGGTTTATTATTTTTATTTTTTTTTGCAAAACTTTCACAGAAAATGTTCAGTGTAAAATTACTTCTTACACTTTTAACTTGAGTGCACATGGTCACTATTGAACCTGTACAGACTGACAGAACTGGTTTAACATTGAGAATTTTGCTGTCGTGCATTTCTGTGGAAAGAAGTACATACATTTTGAATGTACTGCAGGCTTATGTAATAATGTTAGCAGTATTTTTTAATACAATGCAAGTGTGTGTGTTTGTGTGTTTGCACATCTGTAAGATGCATATGATGTAAGCTGACACCAAAAAGGCTTGATGACCTTTTCTCAGAATGGCAGAGGAAGACGGGTTCATTTTCCTAAAGCCGATAGCTGGCTCAGCGCTCGGCGTCGGTCGCCAGTGTGGTGCATGCCTTTTAGAGTGTCTTTAGTCGCTGGATCGCCAGCAACCGTCGCGCTGCGAGTAGCACCAGGGCGAAGTGCACTGCCTGCTAGCCCAGCGGCGCTAGCCCAGCCGCGCTACCTCTGCCCTCGATCTCAAAGGGGCCGTGGCCACCGGAGGCTGGTTTCAGGCTCCGTCTGGCATCTGCCTGTCTGCCTGTCTGTCTGTCTGTCTGTCTGTCTGCCTGCCTGTCTGTCTGTCTGTCTGCCTGTCTGTCTGTCTGTCTGTCTGTCTGCCTGCCTGCCTGTCTGTCTGTCTGTCTGTCTGTCTGCCTGCCTGCCTGTCTGCCTGTCTGTCTGTCTGTCTGTCTGCCTGCCTGCCTGTCTGCCTGTCTGTCTGTCTGTCTGTCTGTCTGTCTGTCTGTCTGCCTGTCTGCCTGTCTGTCTGTCTGTCTGTCTGTCTGTCTGCCTGTCTGTCTGCCTGCCTGCCTGCCTGCCTGCCTGCCTGCCTGCCTGTCTGTCTGTCTGTCTGTCTGTCTGTCTGCCTGTCTGTCTGTCTGTCTGTCTGTCTAGCCCCGGTCTAAACCGTTCAGTCTGCTCCTGCACCAAGCTTGCTCTTCGTGCCCTGCTTCAGTGCATATTCTCTTCCTTTGCCCAATTCAGATTCACCTTCACCCAGAAGCATTTGCGAAAAAAAGAACAGCAGGAAAAAAATACTGTACTCAAGGTCTCTTTTACTTATCCTTTACTTTCCTTTGAAGAGCACGTTTTTGGAATGTTTTTTTTTTTCAATGTTCTAGAATTACGCACTGCTCTCAGTTACCAGTAGTGATTGATATGTCAGCATTGGGATGTTCAGTTAAGAGAATTCAAATCACATATTTGTGATTCTGTCTCAAAAAGATGATTAGGGCAAGGGTCCCTTGTCCGGGTCTTTATAAACCAAATGGTCGGGGATTTCAATTTCATTGTGTTAATTCTGTGGAACATTGAATAAGTGCAAGCTGTAAACAAACTGTTTCAATAACAGTGCATCTTTCATAAAATCTGTTTTGTACTCCATCTGGATGTACACTTCTGCTAAATAAAGTAAAAATAATGCAAATAGTAATGAGATTATTATTATTATTATTATTACTAATAATAATAATAATAATAATAATAATAATAATAATAATAATAATAATGTGTGAAATGTTTTTTCATTTATTATTCTCAGGAGATAAGCAATTAAAACAAATTTGTCTTGGAGACATCAGTGTCCTTTTTTACATAACCATTTTTCTTCACCTCCTGATTGTTCAACTCGTCCAGGTGTTATTTACCTGTGGGATAAGAGGATATTTTTAGATTTGGTTGTGGCTGGAACAGGAAAGGCTGGATTTGGCTGCTTTACATATGAAATGAAAGAGGATCTTGGCCTCTGTGCATGGTCTGCTATCCGATCACATTCCGCTATCTCTGTACTTTTCACCGTGTGCCCTGTGAGCTGAAAGCCCGGTCTTTCCCATTCCTGCCTGCTTTCCTTTGGTTTATCAGTTTTATTTACCTGTGGGGGTTTGGGAATTTCCTTCATCCCTATGTATGGCTCAGTAATTGCTTAACCCCCTCACCTCCCCAGTTTATTTTTAGAACTATACACAACAACATTCAGCCAAGATTTGTTCAAGCACCTTTTCTTCTAAGGGAGCTATTTTTGGAGACCAGGCACCCGCCTCAGGTGTCTCAGATCATGTGTTGCTTTCACTGGCTGGAGTTTCTCGGGTGATTCACTTTGATCTTTGATCACACTTCCTGCTTGGGAATTTCTGCACGGGAGTTATGCTATTTCGGGCGAGGCAGTCCAAGACAAATGGTCATGGAGTCATTTGCTGCGCAGACTGCATGTCTGTGGAATTGTTTGCATGAGCTCGTTTGAAATGTACGAGCGCAAGTTTGAGAACTGGGCTAGAGATTTTAGACATGCTTTTACTTCTTTTTATGAAGTTTTTTTTTTCATTTTATATTGGTTCTGTCTTATTTTTTATCATTTTGTGTTGCTTATTTTTATCAGTATGTACTTTATATGACTTTAACTGTTACTTTTGTTTCTATCATTTAAAATGACTAAACTTAAAAACAAATTAGAATACAGCGGGGAAAAGCTGTACCAATCTGCAAAAATAATAATGCAGAAAAAATTTGCTTCGTCTGCTGGAATTGCCTAACTGTGCATTTCTTCTGATTTATTTTCTTATGTCTTTGTGGTGGAACCTTTGACGGCAGTGACATTCTGTAATGATGACAATAACGATAACGCTGTAACAAGACTATTATAAGACAAGGACCCATTGGAAGTGAAAGTGTTTCATGTCGTGCTATGTTCTGTGGTGCAAGGCTACTTTTTATGCTGTATGTTGACCGTTATGTTGACCGTTATGCTACAGTGGTCTAAAATTGAAATAATAATAATAATAATAATAATAATAATAATAATAATAATAATAAGTATTTTGATCCATTTTGAATTTACTTTTCGATAATCATGCTACTATCCAAATAAATGACGCATTGCCATATGTATGTATATTTAACATTGTCACTAACCATTCACCCAGTTTCTTAGTGTAGATAAGGGCACATTTCTAGTTGAACTGCTCCTGTAAAAGTGGAGTCTGCCAGGAAAGGTGTCCTTTAATATGGCAAACCACAGTTTGTTTTTTCTTTATGTAAAATTTATTTGCATAAATGACTTGAATAAAGTTTTGTCATCATCAACAATGCCTTTGCTGCCTGAGTCATATCAGTGTTAACCAACCCAGCAGCCTGCGCTCCCTGCTGGCATTCCATGTTCTCTAGCGTGGACGCGTGTAAAACAAAATGTGGCGTATTCAACAGGCGACTCGGAACACATCTACTGCAGCCAAAATCGGAGGCTGCAACGGTAGACATTCATTTTCACATACACACTCATGTGGCTCCTCACGGGTACGTCTATTACTAATGGCCCATATCATATTTGCACTTTTCATGTGAAGTGGATGCGTTTGGTGGCTTGTTTTAAATGTGCTCTGCTCATCCTTGTGCAACTTCAAATAAGGTCTCTTGCGTGTGTGCAGTATGGGAGTTACAAGAAATCACATCCAGTCTGCTGAGTGCTGCTCAAGAATACTTTATTAAAAAATGTAAAAAATGAACCTGAACAAACTTCTGAGGAATTTGAAGATGCGGATTACACACATTTGTCCTTTTAATTGTGCAGGAGTTGACTTGCTTTTCTAGTTCTGTAATTGTCATCTGTCATAACATCAATACCTGTCAAACTAGAATATCTCTCAGCTGGCTGTACTATTACTATTATAACAATACTATTGACATCTGTAACTCCCGTTTGTCAGAAAGAATGCTTTTAAAATGCATTTACAGTTTCATGAAGACATACTGTTTTAAAGTGTTGCTTCAGAACAAAAGAACAACCAAATAAGTACCACAATTGTGGTTACACATTCCAGAAACTTCCATGAGAGGCATTGCTATCATTTAAAATGCAAACTTGTTCCCTCCCATTTCAGCACATTTAAATTATCTGTAATACATGTTTCCTTAATTCTGACTGAACACATAATTGAATGAGAATACAAAAAAATAAATACACATTCAAATAAATATGAGCATCAAGAATAAATAAGTAATAAATAACAAATGAACATATAAAATTGACAGATAAATATAATGTACTTTGACTTGTTTTTCCTTTGCATGTTAATCATAAAACGTTTGTTGTATTATAAAACTTTCATCATTTAACAAATAAAAATGTACGGCTTTACAAAGCCCTGTCATCACTGTGTTTAAAAAAAACTACAATTAGCAATATCTTGAGAGGTAATCAAAGAGAATATCGATCTCTCCAATCGCTTTGGTCTCTCCCTTCTTCCCCAACTGAAAGATAAAAGTATTACAAAAAGGTTACAATTTGATTTACAAGAAAAATTAATTAACATTAATGTTGAGTCACTAGAATAGATCACTTAGCCAATCTTTAGCAGGATATGAAATTACATCATTTTTAAAAAGATTGCAGTGAAATGGAGTTAAGCAAATAATTAATCATAAAGCGATCGGTAATAAATGTATGATACGGAACGCTCCCGGAGCTAAACAACACGCAGGCTTTTTTTTTTACCTTGAAGAACTCTTCTTTGAAGCGCTTGCTGTGCTCGTGGTCCTTCACGTGATTGATAGACTGGCAGGGGGGGAGAGAGAGAGAGAGGCACGTTAGCTGCGCTGCGGGGCGGCGGCTGGCGCTGCGCAGTCGCTGTCACCTCGAGATAGCCATCTCCCGAAAGCGCCACAGCGGCTCGGCACGCTTCACACCTCCCGCCGCGAAGCCCGCCGACGCTGTCGTCTGACGATAAAGATTTTTTTGCGGCTTTTCCCTCCCCTCTCTCTCGCTCGAACTTTCACCGTCCTCCACCGTCTACAGCCGAGCCGGGCCGAGCCGAGCCGAGCCACCGCAGCGAAGCGCATTGGACGCGTGAATCGCGGGTACTCACGCAGCCTCTCCTCTCCAGGTCCCTGCTGACCCTGTGCAGCTCGGCCCGCACTGACGCCAGGTGAGGGTACACCTCCTGGGTGGTCAGGATGTTCAGCAGGTAGAAATCCAGGATGTTGGCGTGCAGGCAGCAGATGTACAGGTTCTGGAGTCGGGGGGGGAAGTAAAGTTCGTGTAAATATTGGGGGAAGATCGACGTGGCTTTTACTGCTGGAGGATGTGAGAAACAGCGAGAGTCATGGTTACTGTACGTACTGTTTGACTGTCTGAGTGATTGGCAGGTGGCATCAGGCGGGTGTCTGTGTCATTGTCCAGGTTCTGGGCCTGTTGAAATTCAATGCATTACATTACATTCATCTGACAGATGCTTTTATCCAAAGCGACGGACAATAAGTGCATACTGAAGGTCATTGGAACAACTACAAAAACCAGGTTCGATAAATCATTTTGTACAATTATTTACAGCTTTGAACACATTAAAGTCCGGCTCACACAGTGAACATCACTCTGACCTAACCAATGCGTCATCATAAGCGAACACTGTTAAGTCATACTCAGAAGCCACTAATATGCACTGATAATGAAATAACACCCATTGTGCTGCACTGCCACCATTGTAAATGCTTGGCAGGATTAAGTATTTTAAACGTTGTCGTGACGCAGTGCTGGGTAACTGAGGCGTGAATCCCTCGGACGCGGCGCGTGCGTTGGGCTTACGTGTTGGGCGAGCTCTCGGACGCGCTGGTGCGTGTGGGGGTTCCTCAGCGGGGCACTTTTGGGGTGCTGCTTGATGACCCCGGCGCCGGCATCCCGCCACAGGCAGCACAGAACCGTCACGGCAACCAGGACTGTCCACTTCATGTCTGAACTGCGAGCGTCTTTCCTCTAAGGCTGAGTCTGCGATTGGTCAAACACCTGGCAAACAGAACAGGTGTGTCAGACCGACTCGAATCAGATCAGTCCCTGAGTTTGTCACACATTCAAAAAGCAACAGAGGATCAGTTTCTTCTTCAAAATAAGAGGCAGCTCTTACCTGGTAGGCTCGTGTGCTCCTTGATTGTGTTCAGCCATCTGTGATTGTATTTATATTCTCCACAGGTGGCCTAGATTTGTAAGGCAACGTCACTTGTGGTCTTGTCTTTCTTTGAAGTCGCCCGCCTCTGTAATTGTACCTGGTTTGCCCTCCCCCTGCCACGTGATGTCGCAACGTCTCCAAGCAAGCTCCAAAAAAAAATGCTTAGCATCAGTTGCAGAGGGAAGTTGGTCAGAAAATTTTCTGGAGGTGAAAGTTTAAACCATTTCCAATCACTCATCGCAGCAGATCGGTGGCCTATATTGACTTTGCTGTGTCAATGAAGATTTGAAGTGACGTCATTCCACTCAATGCAAGGCTCTTTAGACACCTCAGAACAATGGTACCTGGCATATGTGCGGTGATGCAACCGAGTAAGCCGTGTGTTCCAAGGATATGATGATATTGTGCGATGTGATGCTTTATACGTAATTAATAACTAGTTTAGCTGTGCTACTGTGTACGGTGCATGAAGATACTGCTTCCTGAGTTGCCTAGGAGCGGCTAAGAAGCCCGTTTTAACGAGGCTGATATCCGGCCCGTCCATCCAGGGAATTCCCTGCCTTCTGACTGATAGCGAGTGTCAACAGCGGGTCTTTGCGTACTTCCCTGAGTTGCCTGACTTTCAGCTGCAGGCAGCGCTCTGGCTTATCTGAGTACCAGCCAGGCCGCTAATTGCTAATTTCCTCGCCGGGGACGTCACAGGACAGGAAGCAGACCCTTTAACTCTGAAACGTCCGTGTTTTCTTACGCGCATCGCGGGAGGAAAGGCCGTAAAAATGACCCTAAACCCCACACGTCCGTAAAAATGGGAGGGAAAGGAGACGTTGGGGCAGCGCTTGACCCCTCGTAGAGTCCCAACCTTGTCCATTACGAGCTGCAAAAGCTAAACCGATCCCAGATCGACACCCTGAAAGGATTTTATGAGTAAGGGCGCTGAGATCAAATTTTTACGGAGAGAAAATAAACCTTCCTGACAACCACATCCATAGAGTTGGGTTGGTAGATGGCTCTCTTTCTGCCTTGGCTTGAAGGCCATTTAGCGTGACAGTCGTTATTTCATTTGGACCAGAAACTGAAATGGGTCAGAGCCTAAGAGTCTGATTATCAATCTTATCATAACTTTACCCTTCATTGTTTTTGTATCTAATAAATTAATCATGCGTGGCTAGAAACAAGACAATCAGTTTGAATGTTTGTGAAGTTTATTTTACCCTTTTCCAAATACTGGATGTCTGAAATGCATGTCCTTGTTTTGCCTTTCACTTGAAAAGCTGATTTTCTCATAGAAAAGCACAGGTTTGAATTTATGAGTTTTAATGAAATTGAAAGCACAGAAAACCATGCATTACTTCAGGAGAAAATATTTTTTTTATTGTACTTTGTGCACAAAAACAATCCATTTTGCATAGTTTCATTTTCACTTGCGTGTGACAAATACAAAAGGACTACAGCTTTGAAATAAGTGTTTTCTAGTTTCTAGTTCCTTCCTCTGCCTCATCAAATCTACAAAAATAAATTACTGCACCTATTCGCTCATAATCCATTTTAAACTTCATTTTCTTAATTAGATAACATTAGAAAAAAATGTTAAGAGGTAAGAATTGAAAAAAATATATATAAAAACATTTTTAAACATAATATGCAGGAAGAAAACGCACACAGCTGAGAGTTTTTAATGTGGCCATGGGCTCTAGCTCTTGCCCCAGAAGCTCTTCTGTCGTTTCTGAGCTCGTTCCAGGACCTGGGAAGCCATGGAGCAGGAAGCGGCCGACCAGGCCGAGATCTGGGACATCCTGTCATCTGTGTGAGGGACAGGCACGGGTTAGGGCGTTACACACACACACACACGCACACACACATGCACACACACACACGCACACACACATGCACACTCACACACACACACACACACACACACACACATGCACACACACACACGCACACAGACACGCACATGCGTGCACACACATACGCACACACACACACACACAGACACATAAACACACGCACTCACACACACACACAGACACATAAACACACGCACTCACACACACACAGTAGCACGCTAATCTCAGCCGTAGCTTTAATCTGGCACAAGCCGTGACGTTTCACCTGTAACGCTCGCTCCAGAAAACGCTAACACCGCACCGGATTTCATCTGTTCTGCTTACAGCTGCACTTTGGCAAAGTTAGGTAGTCACCGTCTGCCCTTTGTACATGGATGTAGGGAGTGACTTCACTCACAGTTACTGAAAACTGTTCTGAAAGTCTTGCATGGAACTCGGTTCTCTGCATTGCTTCTACCAGCACTGGCTTGAAGTTGGATATACTTACTGACGTAACTATCAGTCAGCGGCCTACACTGGCCCGAGACCGGTACGGCACGGTAGCCCAATAGCCACCAGAGTTAGGTTGTCTTGGTTGGCCAACGTTAGAAGATTCTTGTTGGGTCGCCAACCAGCAAGCCTAACGGTGTACAAACGGTGCAAAGCCGTTGGGTCGACCGCGTGATGTTCACCGGTATTTCTGCGGCTGTTCGCTTCCAGACACTATTCATTTTTGTGCGCTCGTCTTTCAGAATTATAACTAAGCATTCACAAACGGCACAGACACCAGCCAGAGAAAGAAAAAGAGCGTTTTCCGCATTAGCCTGTTACTTTACCGTCGTCAGAAAGGTCCGCTGGCGGAGCGGCAGCCAGCTCGTGCCTGACGAATCCCAGGTTACCTTCAGAAAGGCAGAAGGAATAAACCACGGTTACATGCATTCTTTAAACTCATTCTACTCAAGTTTCCCTATTTTATGGCAATATTGATGCCGGTTGACAAAAGGATAGCTGTCAGAAACAAAGTGCCGACTACATCGGATCTGAGGTCACAATTAGACAGAATCCACCCCATTATCCACAGGCGTATCATTTCCCTTTGGGGTTTTTTCTGCTGTGCCAGTGAATGGGTTTTCGGACGCATCTTGTTCCGAGTGTGAAAGGGATCCTGGGTGTCCGGTTGCGTCAGAGCCCTCAGTCAATGCGCTGCGATGTGGAAATCCGGGCAGGGCCCTCTGGGCCGCTTCGGGAACCCCTGAAAGGCGGACGCGAGGTGGGCGGCGCTGCGGGCCCCGCGTGCGGAAAACACTCAGGTCCTCCTTCCGGGCTGCCGGGCAGGGCGGGGGGGGGGCGTCGCCGTGCGGGGGCGACAGACAGATCGGCGGGGGGGGAGCGCCGATCGGCCGGGTCCGCCGGGGCTGACCTACATACCGCGACCTCTCTCCCCCGCCGCGAGGAAACCGCACTGCGTCACCCGCCACAGAGCAGAGCGCCTCCTCCCCCCAGCCAGAACCGCCCTATCAGAGGCCAGGGCAAGAACCCAGTCGCACGGAACCGTGCTGAGGTAACCATGGAGATGGAACCATGCTGATGTAACCATGGAGACGGAACCATGGTGATGGAACCATGCTGGCCCTCATAACCCAATAAGGAAGCACTGACACCACAGTGGCTCTTAACACTGAGCTGAGAAAGGCGCGGCTCCTGGCTGCTCACTCAGCCTGCTCAGCAGCCCGCGCTCACCATTGTGCTGGAACTCCGGGTCCCTCAGCATTCCGAGGATGCGATTGGTCGGGGCGGGAGCGGGAGGAGGGGGGGCGGCGGCGGGGCTGCGCCTGCGGGACGTCCCGGCAGGGTGCGGAGCGGGGGGGTCATCCGGGGAGGGGTGCGCGGGCCAGGCGTCCTCCCTCAGCGGGATGGGGTCCGCTGTGGTCAGACCTGCAGCCGGCGAGGAGTGAGGCGAGCTGCTCCCCTGAGACACAGAAACACACCTCAGTGAAACGTTCATACTGTTCCAAAGATTATATTTCATTTTTTTCCTTTGTTGGTGTTTGGGTGGTGTTGTACCTTACTGCCGACCCTCTCCGGCGAGGCCCGGGACAGAGGCTTGTGGGGCGAGTGGGGTTTCCCCAGAGGCGGCTCGCTCCTCCGGATACTCCTGCCCGGAGAGGCCTCCTTCAGTTTCGGAGGGGAGACCAGAATGGCGCCCCCTAAAGTTCAGCCAAGAAAGAACCCAGAGCCAAAACAGGAGCGGATGTCACTCACTCTTAGGGCTGTAGCAGCTGAGCACAACTCAAACTGCGAGCACAGCTGAGACTCGTTCGCTCAGATGGTTTAACATTGCTTAGGCAGACAGATAATCCCATGAATAAGGGCAAGGCTTCAACAGCCATAATAATGCTAAGCAAGCAATTGAAAGAAAATATTTCTGTTTATCTACACGCTTATGATTTAGTGGTTTGATTGGGCACTACTGGGCACCCGACTCAGACGAATCATAAGTAAAATCCAAGCTTCAGATCGCAACATTTATACGTTACACAATGCTCTGGGACAATGCAGATTGAGTGTATCTGTCTCGTTTTTAATGATGATCCAAACACTGATGCAGAAAAATGCAGTAAAGTTTGAAATTCCAACTGAAAAAATTCACGATGCATTTTATTAAAATGCAGTTGTTTACTCAAATGGTCTGAGGAAACCAACAGCTTTGAAGCATTTGAGTATGGCAACATGTTTGAGTCTTCACTCATCTTTGACTTTTCAAATGAAACTTTTATTACTCGTTTTCATTGACTTATCACGACTTATTCTACTATTGAGTTGAGACTACTCAATCCATGTTGGTTTTCCAGTGTAGAACTTATCAAGATTTTTTTTTTACAATGCTATCATTAAAAACTAAATAACTACATATTTTTTGCCTTTCAATAGTCAGCTTGCTTCTTTATTGCTCAGATATTCCCAGTGCCCTGTCACTGGAAACAGTCAGTCATGTTGTTGACTGATTGTTTCCAGTGACAGGGCAATGGGAATATGTTGACCGTGACAGGCGCCCACCCACGTCAGCATCTTCAAACAGATGCGTGCGCCACAGGTTGCCAAGAACTGGCTGCCTTTGTCACTCTGTTTGAGACAAATGCTGACACTTTTAATCGTGTACCGGCTCAGCAGACCATGTATTTACACAACTGCCGTTACCGCGTCCGAAGGAAGGAAATTCGGCAGTGGGTTCAGGCGTACATTTTGTTTTTTGCCTTGATGCACACAGAACCTGTGCACTTAAATTTCCTCATCTCACATTTGTATATTTTATGTAATTAGGCAGGTGGGGAAAAAAATCAGTCTTGTTTTGTTCCGCCAAACCTCTAGTAATGTATTAACTTATGAAGCAGGAAGCAGTGTGGTTTCTGGGGGGGGGGGGGGGGCGAGGTGGTCGGTTGAGAGGTACCTGTTGTCGGGGTGGTGAGGTCGTGGTGCGTCCTCTGGATAGTGGTGATGGTCTTCATTTTGGGGGTGGGCAGCCTGCCCCCCAGCACAGAGCTGTGGGAGTCTGATGTGGGTGACAGGTCCTCTGAGGCTGTCGCCCTAAAGCACAGCCACAGCCCTGTAAGCAGGGTCCCATAGAGGGACCACTAACCGTACTCTATTAGAGCTGCATTAACCCTGGACGTCTTACTGTGAGACAGGTGGTTTTACAGGCTGTTATATGTGTATCTGTGCTGATGAAGAGTGTGCATACTTATCACTCCTGTACTCCTCTTCCTCCTGCTCCTCCTCTTCCTCCCGCTCCTCCCGGCTCTTCCCGCCGTGGGGCTCCTCCCCCAGCTTCTCTCTCTCGTCCCTGTCCTTCTGCTCTGGCCCCGCCCCTGGCTCCGCCTCCCCCCAGACCAGCTTCCTCCGCACTGGGAGGGTGGGTGCATTGTGCAGCCCCGCCTCCTCGCTGCCCCCCCCAGAGGGGGACCGGGCCGAGGGGGACTGGGGCAGGGACCGTCTGTCGCCGGTGCTCCCCCTCACACTCTCAATACTGCAGTCAGACCCCCCCCCCACAGCAGGACAGAGGAGAGCTCAGACTCACCAACAAAAAACAAGTCTTACCTGAGACTACTTGAGATTATTATTACCGAGTCTAAGACTACACAGAACTGTGCCTTAATTTATACGGCTGATGCTAGTATTTCAGCTGTTTCTAGAATTTCAGGAACCTTTCGTATGTCATGAAATACATGAAATATTTCTGGAGATATTCTGTTCAGACAGACATAATAATCAGTGAGCTTGCTAGCGATCTGTATTTGAAGTGAATCGTTTTATAGCTCATGGCATTGCAGGTTGTGAAGACTCTAATTAGCGTTCAGTTGGAATGTTTTGGCTTGAGCAGTAGGGAGTTTCAGTGCTAACAATACAGAGCTGGGTCTGTTGGGTCAGAAGGCCTGCTAGCCGTACGGCAGCCGAGACTGAGCCCCCTAGTGGACGGAGGCCAGCACCGCAGCGCCTCACCTGGCGAGGTCCAGAGCCTGGATGGTGCTGCTGGTGCTGCTGCGTTCCGTGCCGGTGTCTGAGGCGGTGGAGGCCTCCCACAGGCGGTTCTGCTCGGACAGGATCTGGTTCAGGTGGTCCCGGGAGAAGTGGGTCCCCCAGGCCCTCCGCCGGTACGCCTCGGCCTTCTCCCTCAGCTCCCGCGCCTGGCAGATTTGAAAATAGGGAAACGAAATGACAGTTGGGAAAACTGCAGGCTCGAGTGGGGATTGGCTGGAAATGAGTTAATGAGGGTCCCCAGCGCAGCCCATACTGCAGAGTGCAGCCGTTTACAAGCTCCACACAGGGCTCTGTAGTTGGCTGCAGCAGAGGTGAGGGACTATGCTTAAGATGGCCGCCTTGCGATCCTCTCTCCGCAGTCACACAGACGCGCAGCCGGCTTTCGAAACCTGGATGTGGCTGCGGCCGCATGCAACCAGATCTGGGTCAAAAATATACTAAAAAAACTTGAAATCATACGGAAATATGAAAGAATCATTTTGTTTTGAATATTGGTGAAAAAGTGTCTTTCATAATTGCAGTCAATCTTCAGGAATTGTACTGGTGTATAAAGGCCAACATATAATTGTTTGACCCAGGTGTAGATGCAACAAAAGCACACAGTAGCTGTATGGACAGAAAAACAGAGTCCGTGCATCGATCGCCCCTGCTACTCAAACCGAACGGCTGCATTTCGGGTGAGCTCAGCGGCTCCTAGTGGACGTGCAGGGAGAGGCAGGTGTCACTGCAGAATCGTCAGCGTCAGTATCCTTTGCAGGGAAGAGGAAGGTGGAAAGCCCCAGCGTGGCTGTGTGGGCCCCGGGGTCCCCACAAGTACACTGGAGCGCATTCGGGTCCTTTAAGCTTCATGTGCGGAACCCGTGTGCCACAATGACTAGAGCTGACACATGAATGCCTGACTGGAAACTATTTACGTCACTGGTGACTGCTTGTAAAATAGGCTACTCTTATTTTGTAGCCATAAACCTGAGTTTAAATTAACCAGTAATATAGCTATAAACCTGAGTTTAAGTTAACCAATAATATAGCTATAAACCTGACTTTAAATTAACCAATAATATAGCTATAAATCTCAATTCAAATTAACCAGTAATAGAGCTATAAACCTGAGTTTAAATTAACCAATAATAGAGCTATAAACCTGAGTTTAAATGAATAAATAATATAGCTACAATCCTGAGTTTAAATTAACCAATAATATAACTGTTAACCTGAGTTTAAATTAACCAATTATATAGCCATAAACCTGAGTTTAAATTAACCAATATTATAGCTATAAACCTCAGTTTAAATTAACAAATAATATAGCTGTAAATATGAGTTTAAATTAACCAATGACATATTAATAACCTCAGGTTAAATTAACCAATAATATAGCTATAAACCTCAGGTTAAATTAACCAGTAATATAGCTATAAACCTGAGTTTAAATTAACCAGTAATATAGTTATAAACCTGAGGTTAAATTAACCAATGATCAAGTTATCAGCTTTATACACTGACTTCATTTCCATTGACCAGTCAGTTTGGAACTCTGCGGTTCATATCTCTGAGGTTCTGCTGTGCATCACTGCTACTGTTCGTCTTCAGACATACCCACCCCGTGTGAGGGCGTCCATTATTTCACACACACACACGGACTGTAACAAAGTTCTGGAAGGGTCTTCCTGTGCGACTGGCTTATTATTCCATGAGAGCACACAGGCAGGAGGACGGGACACGGGGCGGACTGCATTACCTCATGGTACCACGTGTGACTGTCACACCCCTGTGTGGACGAAGGGTAAAGAGCTAACGTTAGACACCAGTCAGTCAGCATTGCACCTTGGAGCTCAGCAAATAAAGCCATCCTCCCATCGCCCCTGCTGCTCAGTGAGAATAGCAGTGAATCTGCATGCATGCTAAGAGGTGTCCATACCCCTTCAGCCTTGAATCTGAGCCCCATATTGCTCCTTATTCAGAAAAAAAAACCTTTTTCAAACCCAGGGACACAGAATAAGGAGCTTGAGAGTGCAAGCATTAAAACATGGGACCCGAGTGAAATATAAATCTAGAGACAACATGCTAAATAACTGCACTTCAGGCCCTGGCCAGCTGGAGTCTCTCTCACTGCAGCCTCCATGTCACCCCCCACAGCCAGAATGCGCATCATGCTGGGGCACTCTGGGAAAGCACGGGCACTCTCTCCGTTTGCCCTCACTGCGGTGGGGCCTGTCTTACCTCTGCTGCAGCTGTGGAGGACCGGACCCAAACCCCGTCTCTGAGCCGGTAGTGCAGGGGGGAGCGGAAATGAGAGCTGTACTCTGACCTCACCTTCCTGGAAATGCACGCACGCGCACACACGCACACACACACACATACACACACGCACACACACATACGCACACACACACACACGCACGCACATACGCGTACACACACACGCGCACACACACTCACACACACGCACATACATATACACACACACACATACACACACACACGAAGACACCCACACGCAAAACAAAAATACAGTTGTAGATGTTGGAAGTCAGGGAGGCTATTTGGGAAATTTTCAGTTCTCACAGCCAGAAGACTACAGAGGTGCACAATATCCGATTCTAAATGGAAGTGACAGAAAATTTAAATTGAAACTTATAATTTATTGATAAATGCCAAGGATCTATCAGATAAAAATGTGTTAATGTCTCACTGTCATTTGGAAACGGCCGTCTAAAAGTGATTCTACAGTGATTCCGCACAGCCTACCTGTGCTTGTACTGTGGCATATACGGATTCAGTTCCGTTCTTTGAAACAGCCCGCACTCCCATCGCCCTGGCAACTCACCTGTATCCCCCATGGGAGGGGCGGGGCTGCGGCGGGCTCTGTGACCTCGTTTCCCGCTGCTGGCTTTGCGAACCACACTGAGGGGCGCCGTTCTGGAGGCTCGGTTTCCTGGATAGCTGCAGCTGCTTCTTCTTCTTCTTCTTCTTCTTCTTCTTCATGTTCTGGAGAGCGGTGA
The DNA here is from genome assembly GCA_039654925.1 of Anguilla pacifica. Taxonomy (NCBI): domain Eukaryota; kingdom Metazoa; phylum Chordata; class Actinopteri; order Anguilliformes; family Anguillidae; genus Anguilla; species Anguilla pacifica. The sequence continues at coordinate 12,707,072 of CM077302.1, forward strand.
ACGCAGGATACAGGAATACCATAGAGTTCACTAACCTGCCGCAGCCGCTGCAGGCATTTCTGTGGTCAGGCAGTTCATCTGCGCAGTGTGTAAGTGGGTCAGTAACCTTTGAGATGTGCTGCAGTGTGCCACAATTACAGCTGAGTGCAAACTCAAAAAAAGCAAAAGCAAATGCAGAGGCCTCGATACGATCAAAGATAATCGTGTGGCTTAGAGCATGGAAATAATGCCAGCTGAGAAACTACATAAAACCGCACGTTTCTCAGAGCCACATCAGCAAGGGCCAGGAAATCCCTCCACAAACTGTAATCAAGCCGTGCAACATGTATTGCTACCGGCGAGCGTTTTCTTTGCAAGAGGTCATGCCAGTACTCAAAAGGAAGCCACCCGTAGATTTGCTGTAGATTGGCTTTGCAAGCAGATGTTGAGGTGCGTTACCAAAATCGGGGCCACAAAAATTCAAAAACCACATTCAAATAGATTGATTTGAGAATTATTCCATTACACGTATTGTGTTGCATTTATTTTCTTGTGCAGTTGTTGTACACGTGCTATACGGCAGCGGAGGTGGGACAGCTGACCCCATCCGTTACACCAAAATGAGATCAGATGTAGAGAATGTGCAGTGTGTCGTTAGGGCTTTCTGAGGGGGCAGAGGTCCAGCAGGTGAAGGTGACCCCTTCTGGTGCTTTAGCATTTTTCACAAAGAAAAACTTTTCTATCCGTCATTAATTTTGCAGTTTAAAATCTGTAAAACCTCAGGGCTCATTAGCTAGCCACCACTGCACGTCACAGCTACCTAGCCACTGCTCTCCTGTTTTTCTGCTGGTACTGAACTCTATGGTCTGACATCGCTGGGGTGGGGCACCGGGGGGGGGGGGGGGCACCGGGGGGGGGGGGGGGGGCACCGGGGGGGTCACCTTTGCTGCCCTCTCCGGGGAGACCTGCTCCGGCTGGAACTGAGCCCCCTCCTCTCTCTGCTCCAGGTCCCGCCGCAGTCGGGGAGCCCTGGGGGGCGGGGACCCTTTGAAGCTCCGCCTGTACTCGCTCTCCTGGACCAATGGGTTCGCCTTGAAGGGTGGGATCACGGGGCTGCTGCTGTACACCACCTATCAGGAGGGAGCGCAGGTGCACACTGAGGTCAGCCCTGGGGCTTCATCAAACGCACAGTTACTGAACAGCTGCTGTGACACAGGTCAAACACGCGCGCTGTTAAACCCTGTCAGTTTACATTTCACACTGTCAACTGCTACTGTCGCTTAAAACATACTTCTATAGATGGGGTTGCTGTATGGGTGTTGCGGATATTGTGTGCATTGTATAGAAGCTATTAAGATTTTACAGAAATAGTGCATTGGTGATATAGAAATGTTATATGGATGTTATAGACACTGTATGTTGCGGGTTAAGGATATTGAGATTTTTATAAAGATATGGTAAGAGGATATTTTCTAAATGTTACACGAGCAGATGTAGCTGCTTAGAGACAGCAAAGGGGTGTTATCAGGATGCTACAGGGCTGCCATTAGGCTGCTGAAGGGACGCTGCAGGAGCACGGTACCTGTTCTGCAGCCAGGAGGGGGGAGCTGGCTACTGGCGTTTTCCGCTGGAACTGCCTCTGATACTCTGAGCTCAGGAGCCGATTGGCACGGCCTGCTGACTTAAGCCCCGCCCTCCTCTTCAGAACGTGCTGGACCTGGAGCAGCAGATATGACATCACAACCGAGCCCTGCTTTGGCCTTACATCTCCCGGGTTAGCATTTTATCAGCGTTTATAATCATTTGGAATTATACCCCCTTTACTTTTTTGTGGTAATTTGCAATGTATTTTAAGGAATGGTACATCCTCATTTAGTTTCAATGAAAAGTCTGTCTCTTATGGTCCAACATCCTTAGAGGTCTTTCCCATCTGTTTCTTTGGGTTTCCTTGGCAACCTGTTGTTTCACTGCATGTCAAAATACCAGTGTGGTATGTTCTTGGCATCATTTCATTTTGGGCTGGGAGTTTTGCCAATTTACAGAAGTTCTACCAATTTACAGGTGAAAGCCAAATCTTGGCAAGTCGAATCCCGTGTGAGGTTAGCTGGCTTCTGGAAAAGCTCTCTGAAACCGCAGGGCGAATATAACACAGAAATTCAATATTAAATATCATAATTGCTGTTTTTACATGTGAGTAGTTCAGAGCAGGGCTGTGCAGGCTAAGTGTAGTTTGACAGGCGGGGTCAAGAGCACTGAACCCTCCCACTCACTCCATTCAGCACAGGCTCCGCCTCCTCCACTGTGACAGCACCCTGGGGCTCTGCAGCTGGGGGCGGGGCCTGGGTGACCGGTACGCTCCCCTCACACAGAGCCCCAGAGGGCCTGGGACCCCTGGGGGCCAGTGGGGTTTGGGCACCCTCTGCGTCTCCCGGTGCCTCTGCAGGGCGCGCTGCAGCGGGAGTGCTTGGCCTGGGGGTGTGGTGTTCCCGTGGCAACTCTTCTGGCCCCGGCCATTGAAAGGACTGGTACACCTGGGGCCTGTGGAAAGGCACCCTCCTTTTAGAATGGAACTGTGGCTCTCTGCTGACACCTGTCCACATGACAAAAGAGCAAGGAAGGGGAATCATGTGACCATTCGAATGAGCCAGCTTGCCACAGGTGCATAACTTGCAAAACCGAACAGAAAAGAGTTTATAGGGGGTCTTTAAATCCTTACCCAGCTGGTCGGACCGAAGCCCCGCCTTGGGCATCCTGAACTGGGGAGATGCGCTTCTGGACCGCGCGCTCCGCCCCTTGAATTTGCTCTTATACTCGCTGATCCCCTGTTTGGTTCGGACATGCACGTCAGGCATGTACTAATTGTACAGAACTGGCATCCTGGCAGTTCACTTCCATAGATAGAAGGCTACATACAAACTGAATCACAACTTAGGGTAGCCTGCGACCACATTGCATTTTCAGTTATTCTGTAAGGCAAGAGTTAAACATTCTTTGAACATGAAAAAATAAACCTGGCTGCAGGTCGATGTCTCGTAGACGAGAATATTCCGCTAATCTATCTAGCTAGTTGCTTAATAGCTCACTAGATTATGCTAATGCTCCGTCGTCCTTCCTGGATGTCAATGTCATACACGAATACGGATTTAACTGTGCGATGCACTTTCGCAGCGAGATCTTAATCGATTAATTGATTGATGTTTTTTGTGAAAACATAACGTACTTCTACAGATACTTAGCCCGAGGTTATGCAGTTTACTACACAATCGCTTTCGGTCCTAGTTAGATTTGCGAGATAACAGTTACTTGACTGTAGTGGCTACCCGATAAACTACGTATCTCTGTCTTGAACAGAAGATTTCGGAGATTTCCCGTCCTCACTAAATGCCAAATGCAAAGTAATCAGTCCCAAGCTTCAACCATATCTTTAAATCGAAACCTATTCTATGCAAGTCGGACAAGGAAATAGATGACGTAGCAACATATGCATGTTCAAAACACTTGTTCTCCAATACTGTAGCTACTTGACTATTGCACACCTTTTAACTTGACACGTTACCTTAAACTTGACTGCCATTTTAATGTACAATCTGCGGAGAAGGATGTTGCATTGGTGCTCACAGTTGTTATTGCAAACTAAGTCAGTTTGCACAAACCACGTTTAGAGTCATTGAGCGCAGTACGTTGCCTTGGTAAAGGCTTCAGCGTCCTTCTACAAGCGCATGCGCACTTAGTCCAAACTGTCAGCCTCAAGTGGATTGTTGTTTTTGTGGCTTTGTATCATGTGATATATAATAACCAATGTTTTTTTTAGAAACAATACAGTGACTACAGAATGTAAACACACGTTTTAATATGTATACAGCAATTAATACACATTTGCATATGCAGGACTCTTTGTTTGTATTCATGAAGCATATCAAGTTGTAATCTCGGTTCCAGTTTTCCCATCCATGTTCTATTCCAATCCACAATTAGCTGAAAGATAAAGAACATCCTAGACTGGGGCCCTGTTTCACAAAGCAAAATTACTCTGGACTCTCCCAAATCTGGAACATGGACTGAAGTAAAAAGAGCTGTTCCGAGTTTTACTCAGGGCAGTTATCCTGCTAACCCAGTAATATTGCTGTGTAAAAAAAAAAAAAAAAAAACCTCCTGCACTGCTACTCCGATATGCTTTATGAGTCCCAGTCCTTCAATAGTTTGTACACTCCTGCGCTGGATTCAGAGTTCTGTTTGTAAAGCCGTTAGGCAGATGTTTTCCAATAGGGGGCAGTAGAGCATAAATATGTAAACAGGTTGCTTATCAGTGCAGCCCACAGTGTGCTCACGCCATGGCGAAACACAGTGACAAATCGGTGGAGTGATGTTGGGAGCCAATTCATGTGAGAATCTGATCCAGACCAGGGGGGATTGAGAAGGGTGAGATTTGTTAGGCACAAACACTGGAAAAAACAGATGCTTTATCTTTTTTGGGCATCATACAAATCCCATCACTCAGAGCTTTTAATGCAAGGTGTCAGTTCTGAGCCGCGAATCAGAGCTAACATAGCCTAAACAAGTAAATCCATTCAGCATCAGCTGAAATCTGTGTCAGATTATGGCTGTTGCCAGATGAAAATGTAAAACACACTCTATTCTCTGACAGAAAACATCTACATTATCAAGCATCGAATCAACACACTCAGTTTTGAACTGAACTGATATTTTTTAGGCTGTGATTTCAGATTACGACATTTTTCATACAGGAGAAGTGACAAATATAATTTAATATCGTAACAGACAAATATAAAGTAAGCCCGTGTGTTTCATATATGGAGCATATTTATATGTACTTGCTACATCTCCTCCCCATGTTCATGAATTTTTAAACATAATAAAACAGTCACTGGTGATGAGTGATTTGTCCACAGGCAGTTGCACATATTTGGATGAATTCACTTTCTTAATAAAACAACTGGGGCACTTATGTGAGAGTGCATAGGACAGAGTGAATTAAAGGCCCTGGGGGTGTTTCCACAAGCCTTTCCATATACAAGCAAGGAGTCTACCATTAAAACACCCCCCCCCCCCCACAACCCCCTATCCCATAGTCTACAAACTGGACCTGCGGCGCATGTTGAAAAGCCTGTCTCCTTGTGCGGTTACATTAGCCGCTGCTTCACTAACAACAATGCCGCTGTTTGTACTGGGAGGGTGCACTCTCAGTCTCCACGCTCCTGGAGGAGTGGAGCACAGATCGGGCTAGAATTAGAATGAGGAGTGGGAGGAGGAGTGGGAGCAGGAGCAGGAGCAGGAGTGGGAGCGAGCTTCTCGTGCCCTTCTGTGGAGGCAGGCGCACCGAGAAGCCATGGAAACCGAGCGAGCGCCGCGTCGCTCAGTGACAAGCCGACACGAGCCGAACAGACGTTGGGCACCAGAGGCAGGCCACAGCAGCAGCACAAGCATTGAGCTTTGTGCCACTTGAAGGACAAACGCCACAGAATGAGTGTCAGACAAGTAGGGGGGGACAGCTAATTCAGACACAGCAGTCACCCATGGACTCAATACACAAAAATATTCTTTTCTTTTCTTATCATCTTGGGTAATATTTCTCTTATTACTTATTGGTTGTTTATTGGCTGTTGTTTATGACTGAAATGATGGTTCGTCACCTTGTATTTGGCAGGCCCTTGCTCTAGTTTGTTAGTGCTCCTGTAATTGCTCATTACCTGTCTTTGGTGGCCTATGGCTCGGTTTTTCAGATGATCTGTAATCTGCGAGTCTTTGAACCCAGCCTCTCGCCATTCAGTCACACATCAAACACTCTGTTGCCTGGAGACAAAGACATGCACCAAAGGACCCGAACATCAATAGCGCATTCTCACTATAATTACACACCGCTAATTAGGAAGGTAAACATTCACAGCTGATTATGCAATGTCCTCCTGCATTGATTTTGCTTCAATTAACTTGTGGCGCCACATTGACGACTTGTGGAGCTGTAGGTGACCTCTGACACCTGACAAATAATTGGATGGCTGGAGAGATGAAGTATGACATTGCAGTGAGCTCAAGGAAAGAGCTGCCCCTCGTTTTAACTCATAGTTCAGTTCAAGAGTAGTTTTTTTTTCTTCTCATACATAGCTTGGTGAGTTCAGCAAACTGAGAATAATTTGACAGATAGTTTGCGAAAGTGTATCACTTGCACATGTTTCTCAAAGTTAAGAGAAAACGACGATTGAATCCAGGCCTTCGTCTTGCCGTAGTATCTGTGTACACGTACACATACTGTAGTGGTGTTTCACTCGCACCTGATCATCTGCTGATGGCGAAAAGCCCTCTGTGATAAACAAAGACCAGTGAATGCAGGGAACTTTCGCCCGCGGCGTTCTCCAGGCATCGGTCTCTGGGAGGAGTGAACTGCTCCGCTCGTCTCCCTTCCCCCTGGGTTCCAGATGGGTGGGGACGTGGCTGCACCGCTGTGACATTCGCCGTTTGCTCAGCGCAGAGGTGGATGGGTCGGGACGTTAATGAAGTGCAGTCTGCCGGTGGAGCGACACGCGGCGAAGCTCTTGATTAACGGCTCATGCATTATGCACACCTAAGCGGGTGCTTACAGCAGTGGCCCTCTCACTCCGTCCTGTGTGGGACCCCTGTGTGTGCAGCTTTTCCTTCCATCTACAATTACAATCTCAGAACTTTCCTATAATTAGACGCTTCTCATGTTTTAAAGGATCATTTACTCTCTGAAGCAACATTGTTATAAATAACTATGCATGCCACGAGGAAGAGAAGTCTCATTCACGTTGTGTTTATAGTGTTATACTGGAAATGATTGCATCAAAAGAGGTTCATTCCGTTAACTGATTAAATTGGTGAAAGTGTGAACACCAGGCCTCTGAAACTCTTTTGGTAGAAAATGAAGAATTCAAAGACCAAGCAAATGATGACGAGCCAACCCTGTATTGTGTTAACAAGTTTAAGGAACAAATTATGAAAGACCTTCAACACGTGTTCAATGATCTTAACTGAGCAAAAGATCGGCTGTAACAAAAACCAGCATCCCCAGGACTGAGTTTGAGAACCACTGAATTACAGACAGAATGAACATATTTTTGTTGTTGTCCTGAATTTATTAATGATAAAGAATAAGTGCTTGATTCCTGAGTAAAAGGATCAATTGGGGTGTTTGCAGTAGAAGAGCTGCATGGTTCTGGCCCATTGTTTTTGGGCTGCATTAAGAGTCCCCTCAGCTGCAGAACGACCTCATCCTTCTTATAAAATGACCGTAGCAGTGACGCGCGCTAATGATTTGAGTAAGCGCGCAGGATGCTGCAGTCATAGTATTTCGCCTCGCCCCAGTGACGGATGAGGCGAAAGGATGAGGGCACTTTTTAGGACAGGCACATCTGCGAGCCGCCCCCGGTCGTCGAGGCCCCCGGAGGGCGGGCTCGCCGGCAGGATGGCGTTGAGGTCACCCCCGCGCCATGACACGGCGTGCTCTGTGCGGTCAGCCCCCGGCACCAGCTGTGCCCGCTGGCAAGCCTGGCACGGCGCAGTCCGGCCCCTCCCACTTCCTGGCCCCCAGACATTGACCCTTTGTCACAAACAACCCCCCCTTAACTCAGGAGTGGCAGAGAGCCGGGCGAGGGAGCGTAGCCTCCGTGTTCCTCCGGCAGGTGTGCCAGCCTCCAGGGCGCACCCCATGCCCACACCCCAGGGTCTCCCACACAGATAACCATGGTGACCTCGGGTTCACTCACTCCTCTCCACCACCATTTTTCAGTTCTGCTCACGGCTCAGTTAAAGTCATGCTCTTCTTGGGTCTTGTGGGGTGAGCCACTGATGTGCAGATGGACTGCAGCAGCTGTGTTGTACAGATGTATAGAGACTCTTACGCTCTGCGCATGGAAACTTGGCTTCTCATCTGCATTGAAAGTGTTCTTCTGGAGTTTGTATATGCTGTACATTGTGGCTTTGAGATGTGGAGTGATGCCGAGATCCTCCAGCAGACATAATTGCTTCCAGAGGGGAATGAAGAGAAGCATCCCTGCGCAGATGAGTGCTCCACTCAGGCTGGACTTCAGCGCATCCCTGCCTGGGCCAGAAGCCCTGGTGCTGCTCTGCTCTCTGACCTGTGACGTGCTCGGTGTGAACACTGCCCACGCCCCAGGCTGATCGCGATCTGCGGTGCTCGTCTGCGGAATCTGCCTCTGATTGGCCGGCTCGGACACGCTCAGAGCTTGCGGTGGAATAGCGGCTTGTTTCGGAGGTTGAGCCTTACCGCCACTGTGGGCAGCTCAGGACAGCAGTTAAAGATCTGCGCCCCCCTCTCTTGCCTCCTCCTGCAACAGTGTCCTTCCCCAACCGCTTAAGTTTCTGTTTCTCCGTCTGTGAAAGTAAAAGTTGATAAAGTCAGCCCCCCCTCCTCCCCCCCCCCCAGCTTTGTGTATCTGTCCTCTTTCCCAACCTTTGCTTCCTGTTCTGTGTGCGGCGAGTCTCTGCAGGACGTGACTGGCCCTGCTCACCGGCCTGGCAGCAGGCTGCTGCTTGCTCTGGAGGCTCTGTGGGGGAGGCAGGCGCCCAGCCCTGAGGGGCTCCCCCCACACACACACACACACACACACACACACGCACACACTCACACTCACACACACACACACACACACACACTCACACTCACACAGACACAGACACAGACACACACGCACGCACGCACGCACACACACACACACACACACACACACACACACACACACACACACACACACACGCACACACGCACACGCACACGCACACTGACACATTACAGGCATTTAGCAGACGCTCTTATCCAGAGCGACTTACACAACTTTTACATAGCATTTACATTTCATCCATTTATACAGCTGGATATATACTGAAGCAATGCAGGTTAAGTACCTTGCTCAAGGGTACAACGGCAGTGCCCTACCCGGGAATTGAACCTGCGACCTTTCGGTTACAAGCCCAGTTCCTTACCCACTGTGCCACACTCCGTCCCTCCGACACACACACACACACACACTCACACACATACACACACACACACACACACAGACAGACACATACTCACTGACACACCACACACACACACACACATTCAGGCACATACATACACACACTCACACAGACACGCACACACGCACACACTCATGTCATTGGCTAATAGCTCCGGAAGACAGAGACAGATATCTTCTTCCTCTTTTCTGTGCTGTCATGCCGTTGGAATGTGGCTTGTTTCAGGCATTCTCTTCTCTTCAGGCATTCCGTATGGGTTTGGTGAATCAATGCTCAACAGTGACCTGTTGGCCCATTTCTGGCCCTGTCTCCTGTTGGTCTCTCAGATAGTTTTCTTTACATTTGTTGATTCTGGTATGGTACCTCTGCACGGCCAGCACACAGATGTGGTGCTCATAATGATAATGATACTAATCATATACTTTATTAATCATCACAGGGGAAATTGACGTTGTCACCAGTGCAGAACAACTCGTTGCCAGCACAGAATTGGATGTGACGGTTAATAACTCAAAAGCTTTTATTTTGGCCTTGCGTAATTTAGTGCTTGAGTTGGATCCACATCAACCTGGAGCTTTCAGGTTCCCAATCAGTAGTTGTACACGTGGAATCTCTATCAGTGATACAAATTATGTAAATCATACGTTTTATTGAATTATAGTTTTTAATGCAGTTTTAATTGTAGCTGTATGAAGTGCCTGTATTGTAACCCTTGGCCTGTCACCGATGCACAGATGAAGCTCGTTTGGCTGCAACCTTTAATTATGCAGTTGAGTCAATTACTGAACAGGGTAAATTAAAGTGGCCGCGCTCGTGAGGCTCAGTAATTGATGAGTCAGAGAGACCAAGAAAATCTGCAGCAGTCCAGGGAGCCGCTCTTCATACGCCTGCTATCAGTCCCTCTGGAATCCTGGGTAAAATGGCGCCCAGCGTACCTGAGGAAGACCCGGTTAGGTCAAAATATCATGTTTGGGAGGGTGCGAGTACCCTTTTTATTCCATGTGATGAGTTCACCATCAAAATTAAAATTTAGGGTGAAGTTTCCCTTTAAAAAGGCGTTTAAAGGTGAAAGAGGACAATCTGGACCGTGTTGCACTTTTCAGACCTCCTAGAAGGGCACACGATACCCCCCCCCCTCAGTTCTAGACTCTTAATCCCCACATGAGCCTTAGCAATGTCCTCCTCCTCCTCTCAAACAAACAAGTTGATCAGCCGCTGTGTAAATATTTCCATTAGGTAATTTGCCCCTGTGAAGGTTGAAGGGTGCCTGAGTGATTGCCTTTCTGTGTACACAGCACATCAGAGTGCAGGTTATGTAATTACTGTGCGGGCTGCGGTAACAAACCAGCGACCGTAATGCTACGCTAGCTAACGTAATGCTACGCTAGCTAACGTGAGCCCCTTTCATTCTCATGCCTGCCTTGGAGTGACTCGGCCCGAGCTCGAGAGGCCCTTTGAGCCACTACCGTGCGCGCTAATGTTTACGCTAACGTTTAATCTCCTTTACTTACGGAACGTCTTTTTGTTTAAAGTTCCTGATTCCCTGTAAGTGATGACGAATGTAAGTGGGTGAACTGTGCGTCACTCGGCAGTGGCACGGTGCTTCGGCTGCTCAGCACGGCCCTGCGATGCTGGTGACGGGGTTCTGCAGAAGCGTTCGCTGCGTGTCAGCCGCCCGGCGGCGGGGGAGCCTGCTATAATGTAGGACCACTGTGATTGAAAGCCACGAGGTGCACTGTATTATTTTGGGTGTAACTCCACACATTGCAGTGAATGACGTCTTGAGCCCAGGGCATTTCAGACATTTAGCGGTCGGTGTCCTCCAGAGCGACTCACAGAAGCGCACGCATGCAAGCTTAGGCTACGAGCAGCGCTGGCGCTAAACCGCCGGGGAGGCAGCCGAGAGCCGCGGGCTCAGCGCGCGACCTCACGACACGAAAGTCAGAAGCCTTAGTAGGCGCGAGAATGACCGCGGTTGCTATGACGTCGGTCACGCTATTGGCCGCACGGTCATTCCTGGTGAAGGGGGGGGAGGGGCCGAGCAGCAGCGAGCGCGTCGCATTCCTGATGGGCTGGAGCGTGTTTGACATTCCCGGCTCTCGCTGCTCCTCCAAATGAGCCGTTTGATGCCTTGTAAGGGCTGTTTCTGCGGCGCTCGGGGAGCGAAGAACAGCTAGCCCGGCTTAAACTGTTATTCTTATGGCTTTAGGCTAGGGATATTTACTGAGTGTAACAACAGGGCTGTTTGTTTTACTGTATTTTATTTGGGAGTTAAAGTTACCCTTTTGTATGTTTGTGTTTCTGCGGAATTTAATGGTGATTGTTCGCCCAATATTTAAAAGAGTGAGATTAACACTGGAGCCTTACTGGAGCCCATATTTTGAACTTCCAAGGAAACTAAAATACGGGCAGTAGCAGGCCTGTGTGTCTTTTGCTGTTGATGACAAAGGCACGTTCAATTTTTGTCACAGCTCTTTGTCAACAAAGCAAAGATACATTAAAGAAAAAATATCAGTCCGCTTCATTGAGTTGACTTTTGATCACTGGTTCTTCAGCTTTATAATATCGAGACCCAAATGAGAAATTCACACCTTTCCGGGACCCATCAGATACACATACTAGCATAGCCCCAGTGGACTACAGACTCAGTCTAGGACCCCCCTCATGCAATCCCGCAGCCCATAGTTTAATAGGTCGATATAAGAGAAATCTCTGTTCCCACATTTCTATTATTTATTACCCTTTATTTCTACAGGGTAGGTTGACTAGCCACACATTTTCTAAAGCCCGGCTGTATGCAATATTCTCTCAATGTCACGAATAAATATTTATCCCTGTGTTTGTCTTTAATGACCATTAGTGTGCTATTGATCAGCATGGTGCCTCTCTTATGAAAATGGGGATGTTGAGCACTGAACATGCTCCTTTGGGCTCATTCAGAAGCACACCGAAGTGAACAACAAACTGTCGCCTTTGTTTTAGCAGAGTTGACACTGATTCTCTGAGGTGGGGAGTATCGGAAATGGCTTGATTTGCATTGTTTGGTTTCATTTCAGTCCATTTCCCTTCAAACACAAGGCGTTGTATTGAATGTTCTGTCGTTGGGTTGATTAATGAGAACCTGCAGTTGTTCCCTGCAGTAATGAGTAAAGGTGGCATGTCCTTTAAGGGAGACACACCTGCCCGCGTCCTGTTCCCTGTGCGTTCTGCGTGGTGATGGCTGGCGGTTTGCGCTGATGACAGTGCTTCACAACCAGAAACCTTTCCTGAAACTTCCTGCACTTTTGGACATAATTTACCTTTTTATCATGGCTCATAAAATAAAAAAGTATTCATACGGTGTAAATAATATTACAGCAGTGCACCTGTGACAATCATGTAGTAGTAGGGGATGGCATTAAAATGTAGAACAAGGGAAATAACTATGTTGAAGTGGTGGCTTGGCAGGCACTGTAGGCCTTCATTCATCGCTGACTCCAGGACAGAATTTTGACGCATATTTTCTCTGATTTCTCACTGTGACTTAATTGCTAAGTGGCATAAGGATGACGTTTATTCCTGTGGATCTACTCGCTGCTGTTTCTTGCAGTGTGTTTAGTTGTTGTGAGATGTATCGGATGTTTGTGGCATACACTACGAACAAATAAACAAGCGACCGAATGTAAATGTCTAAGAATTTACTGAAAATATTATTATAAGCCAGGAAGGATGTTAAGAAAACACACGGTACCGCTGATGGGACATTTAAATTCATGCTGTGCGCGCGGCTGCACGGATGAGCCCACCGCTTTCGCGGCGCGCGTCCTACACAGTGGGCAGCGCGATTGCAAAATCAGTGAGAGGCTCTGAAACCGAGGCTGCAACGTCATGCACAAACTCGAAACCTCACCCAGGCGAGCGCGAGCGAGCGAAAAGAGGGACAAACGCAAACACGGCGGAGCAACGGAGAGGGGAAAACTGTAAGTACAGTGGGTAGATACGTGCGTTTTTTTACTGCAACTTTGTATTAATATGCGTGGCGTGGAGGCTCCCGATTCCTTCCTGGTTGCAGTTTAATATAGATATGTGACGCGTGCTTTGACTGCGCGATGTAACTGTTTTGCGAATGAACATGGGGACCGGTTTTAAAACGCGTAACACACGGTTTACGGAAGAGCAGGTCAAATGTCTAGAATATGGCGGAGAGTGAGTGGAACAACCCAACTCCTTGTGTTTTACTTGAGAATACTGTCTTTTCCAATTGCTTCCGTAACCAACGCGGAACTTCCTAGCATTGACGATTTAAATATTAAGCCTCATTCGGGCGGTTGGGGGTTTAAGAAATGGCGTTTGGTAAAAATTCCACCCATGACAGTGTAGAAGTTAGAGCGGAAATGGAAAAGTTGTACGATTTTGTAGTTTAAAATGCTCATTCTTTGCCATAAACAGTTCACACATGCCTGTCATTAAAAGAGAGGCCTTCGTATGTGCGCCCTTTTCAATTCCTTGGTTTATGTCAGAGTACGGTTCTTCAGTAGGCAAACACGGTTCGTTTTTGAACGTTTTACTGCAAGCAAAGCAGTCAGTTGGTGTTGATGTTTCTGATAACGTGCCCCGCCTAGTTCACTACTGAGGGGAAAGGAGATAACTGGTTTCCTCTGGAAGGGGGCAGCATATTTAAAATCATTTTAATGAAAATCCTACTCCAAGTTTGTCGGCCAAAATATGCAATAGCCATTTTTTCGTCGTTCGGCTGTATTTTGTGTCTTGCCTGTCAAATTCATATACAGTCGTCCCACCATCAGTAGCTTTTCTAATGAATTTTATTTTTGAAAGGAAATATTTTTATGGTTATTGCGATAAAGATACGGGGTCTGCATTTGATTTTCACAACGTTCATGCCTGCTTTAGGTTGTACATTTTAAGGGTTTTTGTAACGTCGCTTGTTCTAGGATGCAGGTGCCACTTGTTTGATAGTTGGAGAAAATGTAACAATACCTTCTGATTAGGCCACAGTTTCTTTCGCTGGACTTCTCTAGTGAATTGCTCAAGGGCTTTTCCACCATTTTTCTTCCCCTTATTCATCCCTGTTAAGTTTTATGACTGAACTGATATTTTCAGACAGTTCACAGATAAGTTATCACAGTTCATGAAAAAGTTAGTAGATTCAGGTTGTAGACAAGCTTTACATTCATAAAATAGTATTGATGAATAAAGGTGATAGTGTAGATCTGGAATTTCATAGGCTTTTCATAGGCATTCCAAAATTGTGGTTGAGCAGAACTGATCTGTCATCATTATGAAGGAGTAACATTAATTTTATGTACAGTTGCCCGCTGTATTGTGACCATTTAACATTTAAATTTAGATTTAACTGAAAGCTGATCGTTTAAATAGTTTCTTCTTTTTTTATTTTTGGACAACTCTGTGGTTTATTGTGTAGCTGAGCGAACGTAGGCCCAGCTCACTGTTTTAGCCTAAGTGTTTTCATTGAACAACTTTCTGTGCCTTCAAGACCTGTCAGAGCGAGCCCTGTGCCCTGAATCCGGCACGTTCCCCACCCTGCTCTCCCGCTTTCCACTTCAGCGGGTACCGCGTCACGTGACGGGTAGCGCTGACCTCGCTGCTCCGAAGTGTGACCTCACACTGTCCCCGATGGGGCGAGAGGAAGGAACTCCTCCCGACTGCACCCCCTCTCGAGCTGCCAAGAATGTGGGTGCAGAGATTGTTTTTTTTTTTGGAAGGGGAACCACAGTCTCCAAAAATGAGGATTCAGAGATGAGCCTTTGGAAGCGTTGGAAGAGTTGCGTGTCTGATTGTGGAGCCAGAGAGATGTGTGTGAGGCTGCTTCAGGCTCGTTCAGCGCCGTCGGCTGTTGCCGTGTGGCTCCGAAGCAAAGGCCAGCAGCACTCCTTTTCCCAGGTCTCCCGTCCAGGATGTGTCGCGTCAGGAGGAATGAGTGTCACGTGACGCGCAAGACGTATTATTAACGCCAGGCTCCGAGCTCTCGGTCTGTTTTATGACTCTAATGATCGGGCAGAACAAACCGATGTTGTGGGAGGAACGACCGTTCCCCCCCTCCCCCCCACGCCCAACAAGTGGAGATAAATGGCACCTCCAATGCAGACGCCTGGCCAGGTCCCTGCGGGGGCCTTTATTACGAGCCCGTGTGAGAGACAGAAATCACCGGAGTGGGCGCCTATCGACACGCAAGCCACCCAGAGAGATACCGTAATTCACTCGGGTTGGGTTGGGTGGGGAGGGGGGGGTGTTGACTTCTAAAAGCTCTTTATTTCACACCTGTCAAAAAATAGCCTGGACTAAAGCAAAAAATGTCAACAAAGCAAAAAAATATTGTTCTAAAAAAGCCAACGCTTCTAGAAAACCTAAAAAGAAACCCTAAGTCACCTTAATAATAAAAGCCTCTCTACAGAAAGAGAGAGAGAGGAAGCGAGAGAGAGAGAGAAAGAGAGAGCAACAGATTCATACACCATGTTTTTCACACCACACCTCTCTGACACTGTCTACATTAAGCCACGAAAAAATCACTTTCCACCCATCGACTACTGTGCAGACATCTTCATTTACACGCCATATCTTCTGAAACCAGAGAGAGAGGAAGATGACCATGAAAAGGGGCTGTGTCTGTACAGTCTCCGTTCCACTTCCCCTTTGGGGACTGGAAGGCCTTGCAGAGCTTCTGCTGATGAAGATCTCCATCGCCTCCACCCTTGCGTGGCCACCTGGTGGGCGGGTGCTCTGGGTCACGGGGTGATCTGATTGGTCGCCGTCTTGCGGCGATCTCAGCCCGAGATCCCACACTCTCCACCATTATCGCTGTGATGAGTGAAGGCTAACATCTGAACCTGCTAACAGTTGGGCAGGTTTGGCACTTTTTAAGTTTTTTCCCTTTAGTCCAGGCTAGTTTTGCTGGGAAGTGAGAAGGTATAACGCTCTAGAGCCCAGAAAGCAATGAGACAAACTTTTAGGAACTGCACGTGTGACCAGGAGGTTGCAGGTTCAAATCCTCCCTCTCAAATATGTGGAAGCTCTTATTTACTGGTACAGGGTTCCACCTGCGATGCTCCAGTAAACATCCAGGTGCATTTAAGCAAATAATACACAGACAGTAAAATAAGCACATCAGTATTGCACAATGTGGGTGTTCGTTTATACCTTCACAGATCTGAATTACAAAACTGCAGTTCTCCGGAGAGAAAGAGAAGCGCCCTTGAAACCCATGGTCTCTGCCACCTACTCGATAGCTGAAGAGGTGCACGCGTAAAAAAGGCCCGGTTTAATTCATGCAGAGTGTGTGTCTGTGTGCCGCTGCAGCTGAAGAGCGAGCCAGTGGCCACGGTTCCTGCGGAGGCCGCATTTGTCTCGTCTCCCCACGCAGCTGAATGGAAACGGACAGAAACGGCGCTCTTTCTCCTTTGAAGCCTTGATTCATTGCTGTTGTTTGCCTGACTGGCTTATGAATGGGCGCTGCCCTCTTAGATTATCACATATCGGCTCCACTTCAGACCGAAGATGTCCGTGGTGAGTCTTTCACATTTGACCGACGGCATTTGCTGGAGAGGAGAAATCTTAATTAGATTTTTGTTTTGCCCGTTACGCCTTTTTGAATGACGTTCTTCCTGTCTGTCGATCTGTCGCCTTTCATTGAAATCCCGACACTTTGAAAAAGATTTTAGGCAAATCAGTGTTTGTTTTTTAGCGTGGTGATGTAGAAGAAAATGGGTTGGAGTGCAGAGATTGCAGTTCCGTGCTGAATCTCTCTCTATGGGTCTCAGACCTTGTCCCCTTTCATTTCTCCATTTTGTCCTTCTCAGTCCTGTTGCCAAAACATCAGAAGCTACTGAAACAATCAGAGCATTTGCATTTTAAAGAACTGCATGAGTTCAAAGGGTAATTTTACCCAAGGTAATGATTTTAAATCATTTGATTTAAAAAATTGTTTTTTATTGTCAACCCACAATATATGTGTGGCATGGATTGGATACACCATACAGCGTTCTATGTGTTGTGTCAAGAAATTCCCAACTTAAAGGTGCATGTTTGCTAGGTGCATTATGGTGCCGGGGTGGATTATGGGACAGCTGGGGGGGTTTATGCACTGAACAGTAGAAGGACATCATACGATGATGTCATGAGATGAACTCCTGCCATGGCCTGTATGTGGATTTAACTGCATTTTGGGCCTTGTTGTGCACAGTAAGTGATACTGAAATAAAATCCCATTTATTTGGTCATTGGCACTTCTCGCTATTCTCTGAGACTTGTGCCCACAGACCCAGAATTGAGCGCGTTGGTTTCATGACAAAGGGACAGCATTAGAGTAATTCATTCTGAATTACTGACATTAGGCAACATATTTACCAGCAGCTCGTGGTGCAGATTGATTGGTGTGACTGCAGGATTGTTGGAAAATGATCCCTGACACAAAGACAGGTCGTACCAGCTCAAAGACCAGAGGTGACATCAGCTTAATGCTCTTTGGGTCACATGATTGATGGAACCGTAGTTCTCTTAGACCCCCATTGGAGAAGGTCTGGTCTGTTTACATGTTTCTTGGTTCTCTGATTGGAGTGTACAGTAACACTCTGAGGTGCTGTGCTGTTCTTGTCCACAGCTTCATTAGTAACCGCCGGTTCTGTAGATATGTTCTCTCTCTCTCTCTCTCACTGCTGCCCTTGTACGTGCTTTGAGCAAATGCTCAGAATGGAAACCGGGTGAAACATGTGCTAAATAAAAGTATGGCAGAGAGAGCACTAGTGATAAATCCCCACTAGAAAACACCCCCCATGCAAGCCTGCAAGGTCCTCATATTTATGCCTCTTCATTGGAGACCTGGTGCTTTGGGGATGGGATCACGTACGGGAGCACAGCGGAGAGTGTATGGTAATGTGTCGGGTTTGCCTGATGCGCCCTTTCTGTAACCAGGCCCATAAAACCGCTTCTGAATGTGTTCACTCTGCCTGCTGAATGTCAATATCAGAATACATCAGCACGGTCGAGTGACCGGGCGCAGTCAGAATTGCTTTGCTTATTTCACATTTAGTTGTGTGTTACTGTTTGAATCAGGATGTAGCTTACGTTGTGATGGCATGGAGAGCTTTCAGAGCGGCATCCTGAAGCGAGTAGGGCGGACGCATCTTTACTCGAGCAGTTCCGTGCTTCAAGCTGTATTAGGAAACGGATGCACTGTAGAAATGGCCGGTCCATCGCATTCACAACTCTTGGGGCTCCTGATAGTGGCCTTCCTCCGCTGGCAAGCGCCAACCTTCCCAGCATCCTCCTCTCCAATGGGACTCGTGTGCTGCGTTGCGGTGGACGCGCGGCCCGCCCGATAGGTTGGCGGGAAGCGAGCTGCCCTCCAATCAGACGCGTGTGAGTCCCGGGCCCCACGTGGCCTCTTTTAAAAACGCGCTCCTCGTCAGGGCTCCTCTCGCCCCGCCCCTCTCTGGGAGGGTGAGCTCCTGCTTTGGGGGGGCCTGTGCGCTTCCTCAGCGCCGCAGTGTGGAAACACCGTGTGGGCGTGGCTCGCTCACATCCTCCGCTGAACGGCTTTCACATTCCTTCCTTCCTTCCTGTCTTGGGTGGGGACGAGAACTCTTCCCGGAGTTGTGGGGTGCCGTTTTGCATGGCGGAACTGAGCAAGGGCTTAGCGTTTAACAGATCTGCGGGAATGTCAAGAGCCAACATAACGCATGATGGAGTAAAGATCTCACTTTCTCAATCACTGTTTGCCTTGCCTGTGTCGAAGCTGGCATCAACCACAGCACTTACTGTAGTTTCGAGGCATTTATTTGGTAGCAGCCTACATGTTGCAGTGAAACCACATACTGTAGCTTTTGAATTGTTCTAGAGTCCGCCTGACGCAAGAAATAACTATGGGTGTGTGTGTTTGTGTGTTAGCCTAAAATGGTCTTTTGTCAGAACCGCAATGCCATCGTGTCCGTTGCGTATGTAGACGACGCTGCGCTCCCAAAGTTAATTGTGTACAGAAGCTGAGCTGCTGCGGTGCTTGTCTATTTCGGTAGCTGTATGTGTAGCCTGTGGACATTTCATTTGTGTCTTCCCTCTCTGTTAGGAGGGCCCTCAGCCTATTATAGTGATACTATCTGTGATAGAGAATGTTCCTTCCTTCTCTCTCCTAGGGGGTCTGGACCTGTGTGTGTGTGTGTGTGTGTGTGTGTGTGTGTGTGCGCACGTGCTTGCGTGTGTGTGTGTGTGTGTGTGTGCCTTGGCCGTGGGGGTACTGGGGCGTAAATGTTTTTATTTGTTGTGTTATTTTGTTGGGTTGCCAGTGTTTTGTGAACCTGGTGACACGAGAGAGAAATCCTCTTTTCGCCCCTTCTGTCACCCTACGTGTTCGAGTAGCACGTTCTCTGATCTGTGAATTTCCACATAGAAAACGGGAACAATTTTTTTTTTGAAAACGTTTGTG